>OY998246.1:29530861-30070861 GCA_963922005.1 Cornus suecica | reverse complement strand
TTAGTACTTTTAGAGGGAAAATTGAAGAACAATTCCACCAAACTTGGGACCGATTTCATGACTTGCTCCTCAAATGCCCACATCATGGCTTTGATAAAGCACAGTTAGTCCATTTCTTTTATAAGGGACTTTCACCTATGAACCGAACCATGATTGAGTCCATGCACCAAGGAAAGTTCAATGCCCAAACCCCTGACCAAGCCTATATATTTTTGGAGGAACTAGCTGAAAATGCCCAAAATTGGAATTGGAACCAAAGTGAGAATGATTTTTCTAGGAATGATCAAATGAATAGAAATCCTGGTTTTTATGAGATCAAACCTGAAAATGAGTTAAAGTCTGTGATGCAAAATCTTGCTGATGGAGTGAAAGACTTAAGCAAAAAGTTTGATGCATTTGCCCTAATATCCACACCTGCACAATGCAATGTTTGTTCTGGTTTATCTCATCCCACAGAGGACTGTCCGGTCTATTGCACATCTGAACCTTCGGATGCGCAAGTTTGTGCCTTCACTACATTTAGGAGACCATTGCCTAACACATTTAGCCAAAGTTACCATCCTGATACTAGAAACCACCCTAATTTTTCATGGAGGCAAAATTTACCTCCACAAAACTTAGGTGGTCCATCCGGTTTTCAAGGTAACTCCAATAGGCCACCTCCACCTCAAGGACAAATCATTCCTCAAACTCAATTCCCCAGGAATAACCAGTTCAATCCAAGCCGAGATTTAGCAGTTGATCCCATGAACAACTATGTTGCTCCTGTCCCACCGGTCCATAATACTTCCAATTATGAGGACACTTTGAAAATGCTTGCCCTTAATCTTGATCAATCCAATAAGCATTCCAATCAGAGATTCCAAAAGTTAGAAAATAACTTTGATCTCTTGACTCAAAATCAACTGCAATTTCAGCAGTCTCTCCAAAATCAGTTGAGTCAACTCACTGCAGCTCTTTCTGAAAGACAAAGGGGTACATTACCGAGCCAACCCGAAATCAATCCAAAAGGGAAAGGAGTTAATCACATAGGGACCACTTCTAATTCTGACCACTCAAATGACCATGTAAATTCTATCACTACCTTGAGGTCAGGAAAGAAAATTGATAATAAAGTTGAGCCACCCATCAGTCATGAAAATGAACAATCCAAATCTCTTCGACCCAATTCCCCAAAATCCAAAAAGGATCAAGATCCTGAGCTTGATGAGGTTATTCCTAAGCCGGTTGTTCCACGTGCACCCTTTCCCTCTAGACTAGTCAACAATAAGAAGGATTCTCAATACAGTGAAATCTTAGAGATTTTTCAAAATCTCCAGATTAACATTCCATTTCTCACTGCTATTAAGCAAATTCCTTCTTATGCAAAATTCATTAAAGACTTAGTCAAGAGGAAAACCAATATTCCTAAGGAAACCTTCATGACCCAACATTGTTCCTCTTTCCTACAAAACCAAGCTGTGGTTAAACACAAAGACCCTGGTAGTCCCACTATCACTTGTAGGATAGGAGAAAATTTTGAAGGTCAGGCTTTATTGGATCTTGGTGCCAGTGTCAATGTGCTACCGTATTCAGTCTACTTGGATTTAGGATTGACTGATTTGAAGAAAACTGACGTTAGAATTCAGTTAGCTGACCGATCCATAAAAATTCCAAGGGGTATCATTGAGGATGTGATAGTCAAATTTAATGATTTTTATTACCCCGTAGACTTCATTGTGCTAGACACTCAGCCAACTCAAGGGAAGCAAATTCCAATCATTTTAGGTCGACCATTTTTAGCCACAGCCAATGCCTTGATCAACTGTAGAAATGGTAGCATGACCTTGACCTTTGGGAACATGAAAGTGGAAGTCAATGTGTTTAATTTGATGAAACAACCCATTGAATCAGAATCTGTTGAGGAAGTTTGTCTTATTGATTCATTGACCACCCACACCTTTAACCACTCTTATCCTGAGGATCCACTTCAGCAGTGTTTAGCCCATTTTGGTGATAGTTTTGATGAGGCTAATTATATTAGCCAAATCAATGATTTGCTAAACTCTGCCCCACCTTTTGAAGCCCCCAAGTATAAATCCAAATTTGAATCATTGTCCTTACCGGTTACGACTGAATCTGAACATGCAAAGAAACCACCTAAGATTGAATTAAAGCCTTTACCCGAGACTTTAAAATATTCGTATCTTGGTGAATTTGAGACTTTTCCAGTGGTAATATCTTCTGAGTTAACTGAGCAACAAGAGTCCCAATTACTTGAGGTTCTTAAGACAAATAGGGAAGTCATAACATGGTCCATTGATGATATCAAAGGCATTAGTCCTCTAGTGGTGCAACATCGCATTCACTTAGAAGATAATGCGAAAACCTGTAGGCAACCTCAAAGGAGACTTAACCCCAATATGAAGGAAGTTGTCCGCGGAGAAGTTATCAAACTTCTTGACGCTGATATCATCTACCCGATTTCTGATAGTCAGTGGGTGAGCCCAATCCAGGTCGTTCCAAAAAAGTCTGGCATCACTGTTGTGTCCAATGCCCACAATGAGCTAATTCCTACTCGCATTCAAACTGGATGGCGAGTTTGCATAGACTACAGGAAACTGAATAGTGTGACTCGGAAAAACCATTTTCCACTTCCCTTCATCGACCAAATGTTAGAAAGATTAGCTGGTCAGGCCTTTTATTGCTTTTTAGATGGCTATTCTGGTTACAATCAAATTCCTGTCCACCCAGATGACCAAGACAAGACAACTTTCACCTGTTCATTCGGTACATTCGCTTATCGTCGTATGCCATTCGGCTTGTGTAATGCCCCAGCTACATTTCAGCGGTGTATGATGAGTATATTTAGTGACATGGTTGAAAAGTTTTTAGAAATCTTCATGGATGACTTCTCTGTCTTTGGATCATCATTTGAGCAATGTCTGGACCATCTTTCTCTCGTACTTCAACGTTGTCGTGACACTAACTTGGTACTTAACTGGGAAAAGTGTCATTTCATGGTTACAAAGGGAATTGTCCTAGGTCATAATATCTCTAGTGCAGGAATTGAGGTCGACAAAGCCAAAATTGATCTAATCTCCAATCTACCTATCCCTAAATCTGTTCGAGATATTAGAGCATTCCTAGGTCATGCCGGTTTCTACAGGCGCTTCATCAAAGATTTCAGTAAGATAGCTAGACCTTTGACCCATCTTCTCGCAAAAGATGCCCAATTTGAGTTTACTGATGCCTGTAAGTCCGCCTTTGAGCACTTGAAGTCCACACTCACTACTGCACCTATCATTCGCTCACCTGATTGGACCTTACCTTTTGAAATTATGTGTGATGCGTCTGATTATGCAGTAGGTGCTGTTTTAGGCCAGAAAGTGGATAGAGCACGACATGTCATATACTATGCTAGCAAAACCTTAAATGATGCCCAAATCAACTACTCAACCACTGAGAAAGAGTTGCTAGCAGTCGTGTTCTCCTTTGAGAAGTTTAGATCTTATTTGATTGGATCTAAGGTCATCATCTATACAGATCATGCAGCGTTAAGACATCTTTTGTCCAAATCTGATGCAAAACCTCGGTTGATACGCTGGATCTTACTCCTTCAAGAGTTTGACCTTGAGATTCGAGATAAGAAAGGTTCTGAGAATGTAGTCGCTGATCATTTGTCTCGTCTAGTTATTGAATCCACTAGTGACTCCATTCCCATCTCTGATTATTTTCCTGATGAGCAATTATTTGAGATATCTCATGCACCATGGTATGCTGATATTGTCAATTATATTGTGATTGGTCAAATTCCTTCCAACTGGTCCAAGCAAGAGAAAGATAAGTTTTTGGCCAAGGCTAAGGAATATTTTTGGGATGACCCCTACTTGTTTAAATATTGTCCAGATCAGATCATTCGTAGGTGTGTTCCTGAGGTAGACCAAGAGTCTGTCATTTCCTTCTGTCATGACCAGGCATGTGGTGGCCATTTTAGTTCCAAACGAACTGCTGCAAAAATCTTGCAGTCAGGATTCTATTGGCCAACCCTTTTCAAAGACACCCACACATACTGTCTAGCTTGTCATAGATGTCAACTGCTCGGTAAGATTACCAAAAGAAATGAATGGCCTCAACAATCAATTCTCGTCGTTGAAATCTTTGATGTCTGGGGTATTGATTTCATGGGACCATTTCCATCCTCGTTTGGCAATCTCTACATCCTTCTAGCAGTTGATTATGTGTCAAAATGGGTAGAAGCTTTAGCCACCAAAACAGCTGACCATAGAGTTGTGGTGCAATTTTTCAAAGACCAGGTTTTGCCTCGATTTGGAACACCTCGAGCCATAATCAGTGACAATGGTTCACATTTTTGCAATAAAGTCTTTGGCAACCTGTTGTCCAAATATGGAATCAACCATAAAGTGGCCCTATCATATCATCCTCAAACCAATGGTCAAGCTGAGGTATCCAATAGGGAGATTAAGCAGATTTTAGAGAAAACTGTTAACCCCACAAGGAAGGACTGGAGTCTTCGACTCCAGGATGCGTTATGGGCATACCGAACTGCTTACAAGACCCCTATAGGAATGTCCCCATATCGATTGGTCTATGGCAAAGCCTGTCACTTGCCTGTTGAACTCGAACACCGTGCTTATTGGGCTATCAAGGCCATGAATTTTGACTATGATAAAGCCGGTCAACGTAGGACCCTTCAACTTGATGAGTTAGAAGAAATTAGAAATGATGCCTATGAGAGTTCAAGACTTTATAAAGCTAAGACTAAAATGGAACATGACAAACACATTCTCAAAAAGGAGTTTTTCATAGGACAAAAGGTTCTTTTGTATAACTCCCGTCTTCAATTGTTTCCTGGGAAGTTAAAGTCACGTTGGTCAGGCCCGTATTATGTCCATCACATTTCTAGTCATGGTGCCATTGAGTTACAAGACCCTAAGAATGGACAGTTGTTTAAAGTCAATGCTCATCGCCTCAAGCCTTTCCTAGAACTTGAAGCTTCTGAAACTGAGGAAATTCTCCTCATTGATCCGATTTATTCGGACTGATCCATTTAGGGGTAGCACATCCCTTACGTCTGGCTGATGACGTTAAACTTAGCGCTCCTGGGAGGTAACCCAGTATGTTGTGTAAATATTTTCTACAAAATTTCTTTCTCACTCTATTTGGGTATGTTTAGATTTTGTTTGGGGGTAACGTCTGTCATAATATTTCCACTCACTTGACTTTTCTTTTGCCCAGGATCTTTACAGGGACTATACTCCTTACCTCCACCTCAATTGTGGTAATTTGTTCCAATTTGTCTCTTAGATGTATTTTTACACACTAGGGACAGTGTTATTTTTGTTTGGGGGAGGATATCTATTTAATCAAATTGAGTTGTAAAAATAAAAAATAATAATAAAAAAAAAATAAAATAAATAAAAAAAAAAAAATTCTTTGTTTTTATGCATAAGTGTTTTGCATTATAAGTTGATTAAGTTTGTGTTTATGATATAGCAGTAGTATGCGATGCGATATTCCCGCTCATGAGAGTAATGATTAGATTGAGTTAGTGAAGTGATGTGGTTTTACATAGGTAAATGAATTAGTGAAATTGAAACCGAAAAGGACAACTTTGACCTATAAGCACATGCACACATTCACTATGGGAAAAACAGTTGATCTTTGACTATGAAGTTGAAAAAATAGCTTTGCCGCTATAAAAAGGGGAGAAAGAATGGAGAAATTTAAAAATTTATTTTGAAAGAAATGCAAAAAGTAGTTCTTCGATCTGAGTAACCGGGCCTTGGTATCACCAATATCACTGCTCGCGTAAAAAGGGGAGAAAACTAATGAGCATAAATCCTATGGAAGAAGCTCGGGCCCAGTTGGTCGGGACTAAAAATCCTCGCTGGAAAGTCCGGAGCTTAGAAAGATAAAAAAAGGATAGAAGTGGAATGATGGAAATAATAAATTTTTATGAAAAATGGCAAAGTTTGATCAATGAATTAGAAGAAGAGAAATTGACATACCATAGTAGAATGTTCACTAAAACACGGAAGGTTGTCTAGATTGGGAGTAGAGAGTAACGAAGTTATTTACTTTAGTGGGGACCGTTCATATCATTAACTTGAGATAGTTATTGTTCGGTAGTGAGTGGGAGTATTTGCATTCATATTATCTTATATATTGTATCATGGCTTAATTAATGAGTGTGTGAATGCATGAATGCGTGAAAATGAAGACTAAAGAAGTTTGTGGGTATCTTCACTGTAAACCCTCACGAGGCTATTGCTCATCCACTAGGGTAACCTAGGGGTTTAAGGCCTTATTGCATATGGTAAATGCAATCGAATGCAGCCTGCGAAAGTGGCACATCTTTAGTTAAACTTCAATAATATATCATTTTTGTGAACTTATCTATTTTTTTTCCTTATTTGCTAGAGGACTAACAAAAGCTTGTTTGGGGGTAATTTGATAAGTGCACAAAATAGAGTAATTTACCTAACATAATGTCCTCATATGTATATATTTTTATTTCATGCAGGGGTTGATTTGCAAAAGAAAAGAAAAAGAAAGCAAGAAGGATGAAAATGAAGAAAAAGAAAGAATTGGTGGGGGATAATGTAATAAATGCATATATATATATATATATGTGTGTGTGTACGTGTGAAAGTGTGTGATGAGTTAAAGAAAAAAAAGAGAGAAGTAGGTGAGAGAAGTAGTTGAGAGAAGTAGGTGAGAGAAGTAGTTGAGAGAAGTAGTTGAGAGAGTAGGTAACATTTAATGTAGAATTAAATGCATCAGTTGCATTATGCCTATATATAGAGGCCATGTAGAATGAGAGTGGGGAGTTGAGGAATGAGAGCTTAGAATACTTTTGTACCATTTTCATATTTTGTGTAATTTTTGTTCTATCAATGGAATTTTATTCTATTACCTTGTTTCATTTTTTTATCAACATGCTAGCTTAAAACTCTTCTCAAGGGGGTGATGAAGCCACCATGGGTAAGATATAAATAATTTTTATTTTATTTCATATTGTTTAATTCTCGTCCCGAGAGTATTCATTTTATGAATCTCAATGAACAAAAACCTTACAATAGAGGTTGGACACTAAAAAATAGAAGGAGGATTTTCCGTGATTACCAATTAATGGAAATACGGGGAATGCCTACTACTATTTACATTTTATTTAAACCAAAACATTAGAGGGAGGATTCTTCGTGATTACCAATTAATGGAAATACGGGGAATGCCTACCAATATCTATGTTTATGTTTAATAGGTTGGAGGAGAATTTGCAATAGAAATATATAATATTATTTATATAGACCCGGGTGGTGGATTCTTTTCCCTTGAGATTTTTTCCACCATTTGATAATTTTATCTAGTTATTTTAGTTTACTATTAAAAAAATTCAAGAGTTGTTTTAAGTGATTTCTTTTTATCTCAAAAAGTAAAGTTTTGGATCCTTGTCTCAAAACGAGTTCCAAGTTGAGAGTGGTTCGACCCTACTTATTGCTATACTATTTTAAGTAAAGTATTAGTAGGTATAAATTCTTGTTGATCGGGGTGTGGTGAAACAACGACACAATATCATCAAATCTCAACCCGTCACCCAACTAAAATTTCTTGTCAATATATCCCCTTTAATTAAATTTTATTTTTGAGTATTTTAATAAGTTATCCAACCAGAAAAATAACATTATTTCTTCATAATTCTTTACCTTCTTTTTATTTATGAATACCCCGTAATATTTCTTCTTCAATCTCCAAATATAATTATTTTTATTATTAACATGATTAATATTTAATTCTTATTTAATAAAAAAAAAAGACTTAGGAGTTACAATAAAAATGTCATGCCCTTAATTTCTTAGGACTCCAAAACCCGAGCCTAAGAGTTAAGGGAGTGAATGCGGAGGTAATAGAAACGAAATAAAATCCTTTTTAAGTCGTCAAATACCCGTACAATGGTAAAATAGACATACAACATCTCAAAGATGCCAAAAATATCATACGGGATCAAAAAGAAGGTAAACTGAAACACTCGGTACCTTAAACGAATCATTCCAACCCCCCTTGTTTACCCAAGGGTAAAATGGTCAACTCAGGGTTAAAATAGTAATTTACAACTACAACTACAAAGTTTGAACCTAGTACAAGCAATAGGAACAAACAAAACCTAATTTGAAGCCATAAGGAAAGATATATGAATTTTTTAAAATGGTGTCGGACAACACCGACCCAAAACAAAAGTTGAAGTACCCTCTTTCACCAAAGGTAAAATAGTCATTTCATAGTTAAACTGGTCATTTAAAATTTTATCTCAAGAATTTGGACATAGGACAGCCCATAGAAACAAACGGGGGTCCTTTCAGACGTGTGAGGAGGAAAATACAGATTTTTGAAGATTGGACGTCGCATGTCGCTGCAGCAGGCCATGGCATGCCATGCCGCGCTGCAGCGCACAACGCACAGCAGGCCTGCATGATATGGTGCTGGTTGCCATGCCTAAAGCTCAAAAAAAGAAAATTTTGAAAAACGTGAAATTGTTTTCTAAGTGTTGGGAGTTGATGCCACTAGTTTTTCAACAAGTTTTCAAAACATACAAAATCTCATATTTTGCAATATGGCTTCATTTTTCGCGCCGTCGGTCCCAAACAATCATAAATTTCGAAAAAGTGAGTCTTTTATTGGTGGAACCCAAAAATAGTTGTCGAGACCTCGGAAAACGCATAAAATATAAACTTAGCATAAAAGTGATTTTTGTAAGTTTTCGTAAAATCTTCCGTCTTGCCCCCGGTCTCCGTTTTAACTATCACCGGTTTCTAAAAGTTGAAATCTCTAAGAAAATGAATTTATTTAAATCCATTTCTAAAACAATGAAGTTTACCGGGGTTACGGGGGTAGGCGAAAACGGGTTTTTTCATTCAAAATGAAGGCGTTTGTTTGAAAACTTAGAAAAACGCCGTTTTCGGACGGACACCTAATAACCACATTCAATAACTATCATTCACATCACACTCAAGATAAAAGAATTTATACATTTAATAGTTAAACCGCACCAAGGCAAAATATGACATAGTTTTCATAACACGAACTAGTCTTACATTTCCGGCACCGAAGTGCACCAAAAGAATCTAATCCCCGCGTATAGAACTCCAAGGGATGTATATCATACAAGATACTCGGCTAACATGTTAGCCGACAAAAGATAAGTATCTAGCATTTGCTTACAAGTTTTACAACAAGAGTAAGATGTTTATACATGTGGATTACACTACTACTCTACAAAATAGGTACTTCGCCTCCTTATGCACAAAAAAGCTAAATTCACACCGTATCTTTACGGAAAGACTACTGACCTCCTGGAAAGGGATCACTAACTGAAAAATATATAAGTCGTGGGGTGAGCTCACTAGCCCAGTAGAGGAAGCGTCATCGCCTCAATCTCGGTAGTCCGAGTGGTACAACCCACCCATGGTACATGCAACTACTCATAGGTCGGTCTTTTGTTCCACATGGCTCTCACGCCAATCCGAAACCCCTTCGAACCCAACAAACAATTTTCCCCAACATGCTCATATTATAGTCATTCAAACATAGCATGCTTCAAAACCAAAATCATAATCGCACATATGATAGTCTAAATGCACCATGACTCAACACACCCCATGATACACACGGCGTCCAAATCAAGTTAATGGATACATACTCTGTCCATTTACTTTTTATGATACAAGCTCATCAAGTAATGTAGAGTACCACACTGACTCTTCCCAAGTGATTTTTCTCTCTATCACTTCAACAAGAAAAACGGTTTCACGAGAGCCCAACTTGCAACTCTGTGCCCCTAGAACCAAAGGTCACGAATATGAGCCTCTCTTACGACTCCCAAATCGATAGCACATTTTCGGCTTATTAGTTCCATAAGCGTGAAAACCTCCTGGCTAGTTGTTGCGACGATCCAACACAAGACTACTCACACACGTTTACATAACCCGTATAAACCAACACCCATGTTTTTGACACTACATGGTGTACTCAAAATGCATAAAGGTTCTCAATCACAACAATATGCCATCACAATACATGTTTCTCTCAATTTGCATTATATTGGATTCAACTCAACACAATGTTTACAATTTAACATTTATAAGCAATATTTCTCACATGCTCTATCACAATACATGCTTATTTCATTAGCCAATATATTGTACCCATATTATCACAATGCTTACAATTGCACATTTATAAGCCATAAAACACAACAAGCATTTACATCACAAATTCATGTTTTCAAGGGCCTAAATCATCATCTAAGTTGTCAAGACACAACTGGCATATATACACATAGACACACACCCTCGTACAATGACGAAAATAATTTTTTCCCCTGCCTCAATTCCAAGTCGAGTTCAAGGAACGTAACAATTGAGTCCAACTATGCCAACCCACCAACCGGGCAAGAAAATGAATAATGGCTTCAAAGAGGATTTTTCCGAAAATTTGTAAAAGGTTCTCCAAGCCTTTATAAGGTCAAGAAAATAACAACAATATCAATTTCGGGCGTTTTCAATACATTGAACCCCAATGGAGACAATAATTTAGAGATTAATGCAAAATCCTAAATTAAAGTGAGCTAGGGTTCCAACCAAAAATAAAATAAATTAAGGTAAAAGACTTACCACCAACTCATTCACAACATGATTTCAAGAGAGAACCAAGAGAGTATCAAACAAGCTTGAACCATCACCTTTCCCCAATTTATGATTTCAAGTCTCTCCAACTAGGAACAATAATTCATGAAGAGAAAAGAATTACTAAATTGTCTAACAACACTTCAACCATGGAAAGAACAAGAATCCATGAAAGTAGTAGAAAGCTTTAACAACAATGAAAGCTAGAACTTGAATTTAGAGAGAAATCAAAAGAAGTGAAAGTAAGCTTACCAAATAAGAGTAGATGAAGATCAAGAACACCAACCCACCCAACTCTATTCATAAGCTCATCAATAATCAAGCATGGAGGAAGGAGAAAAGAAGCTTGCAATCAAGAACAAGAGAGAGCTTGTGTGGCCGGTTCCAAGGGAGAAAAAAAAATGTGTACGTGAGTTTGTGTGATTGTCTTTGAGAATGAAATACTTATCCCAAAATATATGTATATATGTATAAGACTCATTTAGATATTTAGAATTCAATGGGTAGGATTAAAGCTACAAGAGAAAGGTTTAATCCAAGGGCTAACATGAAGTATTGTCAAATAAAAGACTATGAATAATGCATTCTTGCATTTAAGTGTCTACCAAACAAGGCCCTATGATCCAAGGGTTGAGAATAAAGATAGGAGAAGGAGATCAATGACTAGAATTTAGACACCACTTAAAAGTGTAAAATGACAATTTTCATCCCAACTTATGGTTAATTACAAGAGTGCCATCAAGCCTCTTAATTACCCTTCCACCCCTTGTCATCCTCTCTAATTACTAACATGTCACTCATGTCCCAACACTTATCCAAAATCTCTACACTTTTCACTAAGTACTCAAAATATGAAATTACTCATTTACCCTTCGGTCATTTCTTTCCCGAAATCGTTTTCAATAATTTTCATTATTCTCAAAATGAAAATACAACATGAAACTTACAATTTTTAATATCACATAAAATATGTAAGTCATACTAAGAAAATAAACACATTAAGCACATAATCACATAAGCACTTAAGTGTTAATAAAATTTTAAATTAGCACGTTAAAATACCGGACTCTACAAAAAAACTAAATGAAAAATTGACATGTGAATAAAAAAAAGAGGGAAACAATATTTTTTTAATAAAATAAATAAATAAATACGATCAAACTTACTTTGAAATGAAATTAGATTTTAATTTTTGTGAATAAAAATATCATATTTTTCTAGATTATGTAAATAGAATCGTGCCTTTATAAAGCACTATATTTTGTGTTAAAGGGTCCCATATTAACCTCTTGCCTAAATTTTATAAGATCATATTGTTGGCCTTGAAATTCTATTTCGGACAATAATTCTTATTTTGATATTAACAAAACATTTAAAGCATGTTTGATACTAATATAATTTTGAGCTAAATGTTTCAGCAAGAATAGGAAAATGATTCGAAAAGAATACAAACACAAAAAGTGATAAGCGACAAAGAAATTCAAGCGCAAAAACGAAAAAGGACAAAATGGTCAACGAAAGGCGAAAGTTGAAGACTCAAGACCCGGGGTAGATAGGTCAGTGTGTGAATATTGTAACAAGGTATTCTATGCATTGATTGGTCCTATAAGCTTAAGTAATTAAAGAACCAAACTCAAAACGGAACAAAAACGAACTTATAATCAAAATCTTTGAGTCACCCAGTCGACTGGCCAAGCAATGGCAGCCGACTGGCTGTGACACATTCAACTGGCTAAGGGCATAGCCGACTAGATGAAATAGAGAGTTTTGAACTTATTTGATTACCTAAGGCAGTCAACTGGCTCTCTTGAGGCAGTCGAGTGGCCATAGCCGTTGGAAAAAATATTTTAAAATACAGTTTGGAGGCAGTCGACTAGGTGCTTCAGGTTTTTAAGAAAAAATAAATCTGATAAATATTTTTGCCCATCACTTGGTGTTTATTCTTGTTACTTTTCATAACTCACTTTCCTACTCTCCTAGAATGAGATTCACTCTCCAAACCGTAATGTTTCACTATATATAAAATGAGATGTAGGATTGAAAGAGTAGTTCTAGTGTGAGAAATTTTCTGAAAAATCTTCATCTCTTATTTTTTCTCTAGCACTCTTTGAAATGTCTTTGAAAGCAAAAAACAAGAAATCTCGTTTTTCACTCAAATCATTTGAAGATTTAAACTCTAGCTCTCTTCTTATTCTCTCATTGAATTCATCATTTGAGAATATACATCTAGAGTTCTTGAAGTATCACTTAAAAATACTTGAGCTTATATTGATCTATCTTCCATAAAAACCTTAGGGTTTTTAAGTGTTTTTGTTTCTTGAGTGATATATTGATTGCATACATAAATTTGTAATCTTGGGTAAGTGAAGCCCATTGTTTCAAGGGAGGATTGTTTTCTTGATTGTGTGACGAGCTCGTTAGCTCGTGTGTAAAGGTTTTGCTATTCCACCAATTGAAGGAAGAGCCATAGTGTGAGGATTGAGAAAGTCTCAAGGAATGGGATTCTTTGAGCCAAGGACTAGGAGCTACCGAACCTCGTAAAAATCACGGTGTCAATCTCTCTATCTTTGTCTCCTTATTTTGTTTCCTTGCATGCTTATTAATCTTGTGGAAATTAGCTTGATAAATTAAATTGAATTCCTCATTGAAAATTCATTTGTATAGCAAATTTAGAGATTTGTGGATATAGTTATATTTTGCTAAAAATAAATTAATGATTTTCTAAACACCCTATTCACCCCCCCCCCCCCCCCCCCCCCCCCCCTCTAGGGATAATTAGTGACTAACAATTGATATCAAAGTTTAATATCTACTTGTTTTAGACTTAACCGTCTTAAAGAATGATCATGGCCTCAAATGTAGTCACTCACGTTGAAAGACAATCTAACGATAGGCCCCCATGGTTTGATGGTTCAAACTATAGCTATTGGAAGACTAGAATGGTAGATTTTCTTCAAGCTATTGATTACCAAATTTGGCAAGTTATTGTTGATGGACCTTTTACTATAACCAAAGTGGTAGATGGAAAAATAATCCCTAAATTGCCAAACAAATGGAATAATGATGAGCGTAGGCTTATGTTCTTTAATGCTAAAGCTAAGGTAAATCTAAATTGTGTCTTAAGTCCAAATGAATTGAATTGTATTTCTACTTACTCCACGGCTAAAGAAATGTGGGATAAGCTAGAAGTAACTTATGAAGGTACCACTCAAATTCAAGAATCTAAAATTGATATACTCATGCATGAATATGAATTATTTGCCATGAAGGAGAATGAAAATATCAATTCTATGATGTCTCGTTTCCTAATATTTTAAATGGACTAAAGCATCTTGGTAGAATCATTCCTAGATCCGATGCGGCATGCAAAGTTCTTAGAAGCCTTCTGGTCAAATGGGATGCAAAAGTGACGGCAATTAAAGAAGCACATGATCTTAGCACAATGAGCCTTGATGAGATTTTTGGGTCTCTTCTCACTTGGAAAATCACCTTAAAATCTCGTAAAGAAGACACCAAGCCTAGAAAAGGTATAGCCTTGCAAGCCTCTATAAAAAATGAAGCAAATGAGAAAATTGAAGAAAAGGTAGATGAAGACATTGCCTTGATCACCCAAAGATTTAAGATATTTCTTCAAAGAAAGAAGGCCAACGGCGGGATATTCATAAGGAGAAATGAGCCAAAAGGCAAGTCTAGCAAGAGGGAGCCTCTAACTTGCTTCAATTATGGAAAACCGGGGCACTATAGAAACTAGTGTTTCAAGCTCAAAAAGGAGAACGAGAAAAGGCCAAACAAGATGGCCATAAATGCAACTTGGGATGATTATGACTTATGTGATTCGGATGAGGAAGAAAATGGCAAGGAAATAGCAAATTTTTGCCTCATGGCAATAAAGATGAGGTATATTTAAATTCGCAAGTATTAGATAAATGAAAAATGTCATATGATGAGCTCCTCTTCTCCTATAATGAATTACAAGATGCATTTGAAGAATTGCATAATAAATTTGAAATATTAGCTAGTAAACACATCTTACTTAAGAAAGCTAAATCTTCATGTAGTTCTACTTATTCCACCGTAGTTGATTCAACTATAACGGATAACAAAAGTATTGAGATAGAAAAGGAAAATATATTCTTGAAAAAGACTATAGATGATCAAATAAACATCTTAACAAAATTCACAAAAGGAAAAGAAAATTTGAGTATTATGCTAGGAAGACAAAGAAAATCATTTGATAAAAGTGGTTTAGGGTATGATGCTTTTAACAAAGATGCACTTATATTAAAAAAGATAAAATCATTAAGGCATACATTTTCAAAACAATTATCTCACACACCCCCAAATGATCATAAACATGTTACATGTTATTATTGCAAGAAAAAGGGTCATAAGGCAAATGTATGCTATCAAAGAAAGAAGAAAGTCGTCTTAAAAATATTTTGGGTTCCAAAAGGAACCATTGCATGTTTACGTAGAAAGAGAAATGTTGTAACAAAAATATTTTGGGTTCCAAAAGGAATAATTGCATCTCTCTCTAACCTTAGTGGACCCAAAATAGATTGCGTACCAATGAACGTTACTTCAATTTGTTTTGTAGGTATGTTTGAAGTCCGCCTCAAGAGAAAAATGGTTTCTTGATAGTGGATGCTCAAGGCATATGATGGGAGACAAATCAAAATTCATGTCTTTAAAGTCCTATGAAGGAGGGAACGTTACTTTTGGAGACAACTCTAAAGGAAAAATTATTGAAACTGGCTCCATCGGTATATCTTCCTCTCTATCTACAGATAATATGTTTTTAGTTGATGGTTCGAAGCATAACTTGTTTAGCATTAGTCAATTATGTGACAAAGGTATGATGTTATTTTTAGGTCAAATGTGTGCATAGTTGAGAAAGATGGAAAGCAATTGTTCAATGCTAAAAGAAACGGAAATTTGTATACTATTGTTTTGTGAATTGTATGAACAAGATGTTAAGTGTTTTGTCACATCTAGTGAAAATAGTTGGTTATGGCATAGACGCTTAGGACATGCTAGTATGAACCTCATTCATCGTTTATCTAAAAATGAGTTAGTCAAAGGCCTCCCGAAGACTAATTTTTTAAAAGATAAAGTATGTAGTGCGTGTCAAATAGGCAAGCAAGTAAAGTCCTATTTCAAAGAAAAGAAAGACATTACCACTTCTAGACCATTAGAGCTACTTCACATGGACCTTTTTGGTCTGGAGAGAACGGCTAGCTTGGCCAGGAAACTCTATGTACTTGTTATAGTCGATGACTACTCTAGATTTACTTGGGTTCACTTTCTTGCTCATAAAAATGAAACTCAGTCCATTCTTGATAAATTTTATAGTCATTCAAAATGAAAATGATTTGAAAATCAAGAAAATTAGAAGTGATAGGGGTAGAGAATTTGAAAATCAAGATCTAAAGAAATTATGTGATAAACTTGGTGTATCTCATGACCTCTCGGCTCCAAGATCTCCTCAACAAAATGGTGTGGTTGAAAAAAAGATTAGATCATTGCAAGAAATGGCTAGAACCATGTTAAATGAACACAACATTCCCCGAAGCCTTTGGGCGAAAGCGGTAAACACCGTTTGTCATGTCATAAATAGAGTTATCATTCGAATGAAATTGGGAAAAACACCTTATGAGTTATGGAACGGTCGAAAGCCCAATATTAGGTATTTCAAAGGTGTTCGGTTGTAAATGTTTTGTGATAAATGATAAAGATAACTTGGGAAAATTCGACTTCAAATCGGATGAAGCAATTTTCTTAGGTTATTCTTCAAAAGTAGAGCTTTTAGAGTCTTTAACAAAAGGACTTTAACCATGGTCGAGTCTATCCATGTTGTTTTTGATGAATCACCACCACTACCATTATCTAGGGTTGACATAGATGATGATGAAGTTGTACGGATTGAGGATAGCTTAAATAACCTTAATATCTCTAACTCATCAAGTAGGCAAATAGAAAAGAGTGAAGTTGGGAATCGATCTAATGATGACTTGACAAGCTCAATTCCTAAATCTTGGAGGATTGTACACAACCATCCTCTTGACCAAGTCATAGGTATCCTTCACGAGGTGTTAGCACAAGATCTCAACTTAGAGACTTATCTAATTACATGGCTTTTGTGTCTCAAATCGAGCCCAAGAATTTCCACGAAGCTCAATGTGACGATTCTTGGATCGTAGCTATGTAAAAGGAGCTAAATCAATTTAAACGTAATCAAGTTTGACATTTAGTTCCTCAACCCGCACATCAAACTATAATAGGCACAAAATGGGTTTTTCGAAATAAAAATGATGAAAATTGAATGATTATTCGAAATAAAGCAAGATTGATAGCTCAAGGTTACAATCAAGAGGAAGGCATTGACTATGATGAAAATTTTGCACCCGTAGCTAGATTAGAAGCAATTAGAATGCTTCTTGCATTTGCATCATTTAGAAATTTTACTCTTTATCAAATGGATGTCAAAAGTGCTTTTCTAAACGGAACTATAGATGAAGAAGTGTTTGTGAATCAACCACCCGGTTTTGAAAATGAACTTTTTCCAAATCATGTTTACAAATTATCTAAAGCCTTGTATGGTTTGCAGCAAGCTCTATGAGAGGCTTAGTGATTTCTTGATTTAAAATGTTTTTTCAAAAGGAAAAGTTGATAATACACTCTTTATAAAAACTGTTAAGAACAATTTGTTGCTTATTGAAATATATGTTGACGACATTATATTCAGATCAACAAATGTTTCTCTGTGCAAAGAATTCGCCACAAGTATGCAAAATGAATTTGAAATGAGTATGATAGGTGAATTGAACTTCTTCTTACGGTTACAAATCAAGCAAATCTTGGAAGACTTATTTGTTAGCCAATCCAAGTACACTGAAGATTTGCTAAAGCGATTTGGTATGGAGGAATTCAAACATGCCACAACTCCTATGAGTACCTCTATTAAGCTAGACAAAGATGAAAATGGAAAATGTGTTGACATCACTAAATATAGAGGCATGATTGGAAGTTTGTTTTACTTAACCGCTAGTAGACCGGATATAATGTTTAGCGTATGTTTATGTGCTCGTTTTCAATCTTGTCATAAAGAATCTCACTTGTTAGCCATAAAACGTATTTTTTCGCTATCTTAGTGGAACGATTAACTTAGGATTGTGGTATCCACGTGGCATTACACTTGATCTCATTAGTTATTCGGATGTCGATTTTGCGGGATGTAAAGTGGACAGAAAAAGCACAAGCGGTACATGTCACTTTCTAAGACACTCCCTAGTATCATGGTCAAGTAAGAAGCAAAATTTCATTGCCTTGTCTATGGCCGAAGCCGAATACGTTGCAGCCGGTAGTAGTTGCACTCAAACTCTTTACATTAAGCAACAATTACTTGATTTCGGACTTGTCTTCAATCATGTACCTATTGAATGTGACAATACTAGTGCTATTTGCATATCTAAGAATCATATTCAACACTCACGCACCAAGCACATCGAGATTAGGCATCACTTCTTACGTGATCACGTAGCTAAAGGCGACATTGAATTGGTTTTTATTGACACTAAAAATCAATTAGTGGATATTTTCACAAAACCCCTCTCGGACGATTTCAAAAATTCATAGAGAAATTGGAATGGCCATGGATTTTGAAGTAATAGCTAAATTTTCTCAAAACCTCGTTTACTATCTCGGCTTTCAAAAAAATTTCAAAAATTTTTGAAGGCCAGTCGACTGGATGAACTAGAGGGTTTTGGCATTTTAAAATTACTTTAGCCAGTCGACTACCTCCTTTTGACCAATCGACTGGGTCACGAGCCAGTCGACTGCCTCCATTTAGCCAGTCGACTGCCTCTGCGCAAACTATGTTTTATAACTTATCTTCTCTCCACTCTCTCCACGATTCCTCACTTCTCTTTCATATTTCACGTCATCACTTCACCTCCCACTTATTTCCCCACTTCATCACGATCTTCACCATCATTCTTCTCTCACCTATACATATATACATACACATATATATATACACACCCAATCATCTATTATCCCAACCGATTCATCCTTTCTCTCTCTCAAAATGTTTCCATTTCTTTTGGTTCTCATCTCCCTCATGGCACCCAATCCCATGCCCAAAGCTTCTACTCACAAGTGAACCCATCGAGGTGGAAGCTCGTCTGTAGCTCCTTCTCCACCGCCTCTTGCATCCCCTGTCATCCATGAAGAAACTGAATCTGATGAAGATACTGCTCCCTTATCCATCTCTGCTCTTCTCGGCAATAACAAAGACAACATTCGTCTTTTCAAGACGAAGTTCATCCATCGGAAAATCCCTCGATGTCGCATTGTGACTCAAACTCTATGCGAAGATATTGATGCCAATACTTTCAATCTCTTTCAGAATATAGGTTAGGATTTCTTTGTTTCTCTCAATGTTTTTCATTACCCCCGTGCCGTCAAAGCATTCTACACAAATATGAGGAATCCGCCTCAACCGAGTCCCCCTGCCACCTCTCTCCGCTCCGATGTTGCAGGAAAATATTGTAACCTCACTGAATCCGTCATCAATGATATCTTTCGGCTCCCTCCAGATGGCATTTCCTACTATTGTCCGTCTATTTGGTACTCTTCCAATGATTTCGATCCTCTCAAAGCGGTTTGGGCAATTTCAGTCAATAAAGGGACTACCACAATTGCCAAATTTCCATCTTCCTCGCTTACTCTCGAGGCTCGACTTGTGCACAATATTATCACCTACTCCATATTGCCCAAGTCTGGAAACCGTAGTCTTGTGTCGATAATGGAAGTCTTCCTTGTCTTTTGCGTAATGACCAGTCGAAAGGTAAATTTAGCCTTTATTTTTATTTTCGCCATCCTTGATTGCCAGAAGAAGAACGGTGTTGAAGAATGGTGTTCTCATCTTTCCTGCACAGATTTATTATCTTCTTGCACGATGCAATGTTCCACTGGATGAAGAACCTTCCGAGCATAACCCTATTGTTTTTATCGCACTCATCTCAAACATATGTATATTGGAAAAAATGTCGATGGGGTGTTGGTCTCTCTAAAAGAAGCTCCTCCAGCGGACCAAGCTGGTCCCTCTATTCCTCATCCCGAAGCTCCGACCTCTTCATTTCCTTCACTGGGCAGCTCCTTCGACATTCCCGATTTTGGGTTCGGTGCAAATCTCGAAACCCTAAATCAAATTCTTGAGGTCGTTAAGCGTAATGAGGAAGCCTACAAGAAGACTGCCGAGGACATGAAACGTCTTGAGGAGAAAGTTGACCGCATCACCACTGTCATGGAAGCTCTTCGCCGCGATCCTCCGCCTTTTTTATGTTGCCAAAGGGGGAGAATTTTTGAGTTTTTTATGTGTTTGGCCGTAGTTTATATTTTGCGTAGCACAGGCGTTGCTTAGCTTGTTTTGTGTTGCTTTTGTTCGTGCTCTATGTCTTATTATCTTGTGTGTCGTTGTAGTAGTAAAACAACATGTATCGAATATTGCAAAACTTAAATGAAAATGTTGTTTATATTATCTTTCAATATATTTCAATGCATTATCTCAATGTCTATCAAATTGCAAAATTTATTTCCTAAGGGGGAGCATTGAAAGAAAAATGAAATGTGCATATATTAAGGGGGAGTATCACTTGATACTTCACCAAATTTGCGCAAACACAAAATGTTTTGTCAACATCAAAAAGGGGGAGATTGTTGGCCTTGAAATTCTATTTCGGACAATAATTCTTATTTTGATATTAACAAAACATTTAAAGCGTATTTGATACTAATATATTTTTGAGCTAAGTGTTTCAGCAAGAACAGGAAAATGATTCGGAAAGAATACAAACACAAAAAGCGATAAGCGACAAAGAAATTCAAGCACAAAAACGGAAAAGGACAAAATGGTCAACGAAAGGCGAAAGTTGAAGACTTAAGACCCGGGGTAGATAGGTCGGTGTGTGAATATTGTAACAAGGTATTCTATGTGTTGATTGATCCTATAAGCTCAAGTGATTAAAGAACCGAACTCATAACGAAACAAAAACAAACTTAGAATCAAAATCTTTGAGTCACCTAGTCGACTGGGGGGGGGGGCATATGATAGGGCGCCATGGCAGGGGGTTTCGCACCTGGCGCCATGGCAGGGGGTTTCGCACCTGGCTTCAACTCCAACTTATGGTCCAACTACCTCCTGAGCAACTCCATGGGCATCGCGTTCTCGAACTCATCATCAGGGGGAGACCAATAATTCGTCGAGGTAGCTAGTTATAAAATCACTTCCTCGTGTCGTCACAGTGTTGCCCACTCATAAAACCAAAAGCTTAAAATTTCAGGATACTTTTATCCGTATCAAAACTATGTTGCCATTTCAAAGACCAATACAACACCCCACACGAAATGTCCATAATGTCCATGTCCACTCTCATGTAACGCAATTTGAATCAAACTGGCCTCAACATAATCAGAAATCCCACTGATTTATGTTGGCATAACCAAAACCATCTACTATAGATTGGTTAGAGTTCATTGATGAGATAAAGCAAGTAATTATTTTAAATTAATCTCATTGACACTTTGAAATGAACACATACATGAGCTTATAGAATAATTGAAACCCCTGCCTGTTGATCTATTGAAGACTCTTGACTTGTGAAAATTATGATGCCCTGACTACAAATAGCATCAATCCTACTAGAATAGAAAGGATAAGAATCACAATGGCAGCTATGATACTAAAATCAGGAGACTTCCTCTGGCTTCCCTTGCTTGTATCAGTTGTGCTCTTCTTTAAAGTCGAGCTATCGGCAATAGATGTTGAAGAGAAGGGAACTGCCACATCCCAAAAGGAATCGATGGCCAAAGTGCGGGCTTCTATTTCCGGTTCCAGGATTGTTGAAGCATCTGTCGGAGCTTCCATGGCCATCAACTCAACACAGTGATCTTTGAGAACCTGGTGCACATTAGATGCAAAATCAGTGTAAAATATGTCAATTCTCAAAACGACTATATCACTGATGGGAGTGCATTTTTAAATTGTATGGAGATCACCTGTGTAGAGAACAAGATGTAATTTATCATCTTTTTATAATATATATTCATACATATATATATATACACAAACATCTATACATCACAAAAGGTGTTATATTTGTTGCTTAAAAGCTAGTTCTGAGGTATTATTTACCAATCTACTCTGTGATATCATTAACTCTTAAAATAGAGGGGAGTCACAACTTTCAGAAGTAGCAACAATTAACAATTAAAGCCAATGATTGACGGACACACTCAGTGGCGGAGCCAGAAAATACACCTAGGGGGGGGGATGCAGTTTTTTATAAATTTATTGGTAAAATATATATTTTTCTAGACTGTCAAATGAATTTTAAAAAGAATTTGGGAGGGGGCATATGTAATTTTTATGAACTTGTCTATAATATATATAGATTTTTGGGCTAAAAAAAATTATTGAAAATTTTGGGGAGGGGCCATGGCCCCCTCCAGCCATTGAACGGCTCCGCCCATGGACACACTGCTTAATGAATGCCATCATCTCTTACTGTTGTTAAGGTTAAATCCCCATGTCTTCATTAAACCATATTAGGAGTGTATAATATGGGGTGGAAATATAACAAATTAACGGAAGGGGAAACTAACCCACCTCTCAATCCACACAAACACAATCAGCGTGCAGACAAAATCCAAGTGGTAGAGACAATGATAAAAGGTACAAAACAATGAGCATGCTAAATATGATGATAAAAGATAAACTGCTACTGATATTTTTTCTCAAGTGAAATAAACTATTCATTCCTTTTAACTATCTTTGATAAAGTGTAGATGAATCGTATGCACTAAATTTAGCTTCTAATACTCCATTCCTATAAAGCAGATGACAAGATCATGATGTTTCGCTCATCGAAGTTGTTATTACAAACCTCAAGTGTCTCAGATGGTTGTAAGTAATCACAGATATAAGAACCTGCCAGCCAAGGAATAAAAACTCTACGAGGAAATGAAAGACTGCAGTTCTCTCTGTTCGAAAAAACATAATAGTAATCAACCAGTTAATAACTCAAGTTGAGCACAGAAACACAGGAGTATATATCTATCAGTAATGATAAGAACCATCAGCTATGTACAACGTTTTGGAATTCAACTTTGAAATGCAGTTAAGGACCACTATGCCCAGCAACTATCCAGGATAAGCAGGTTGAACATGCAAGCAAAAGTAACAATAAAGTAATATACTGCATATTGATGTTTCTTACTTCCCAAACTGCTACACCAGGTTTATAAATGCTTTGATGTATGGTGAAAGGGTAAAAGTAGTAACAAACTAAGGGCCGATTGGATCGCGCTGTGCTTTTCACTTTTTAATCCTCACTAAAATAAAAATAATGCTTTTGTTGTAAAATGTTGTGGGTCGAAAACGGATGCATGTTTCTTATCGTAAATTTGTTGTAGAAATTGAAATTATAAATCAAACATTTTACATTTTTTTTTACTTTGCTACAGTTGTCGAACATCAAAAAAACATCAATTTGGTGCGTGCTTTTGAAATTTGTCATTTGTTTCCAAAAATTTCACTACCGGGCAAAACAAAACACCTGCACCAAACAAGTTTAGTTTCAAAAAGTGGTACAGTACCACTTGGAATCAGAAACATCCGACCCCAACCAAACACAGCTATATTTAAAATCCATCTCGTGTTGGCTGAAGCAGTCTGAAACATTTCATTTCAATAGTTAAAAAGCAACATACTAGGCTTATTTCATCTTCTCCAGACTTTTATACTGTAGGAGATGTTTCAGGGTGTTGCATGTTTTGGGACCCTGTTTCATTTCCCTATATTCAGTATAGTGATTTGAACTCTTTTCTTTTTTTCTTCAGGTAATTATATGTTCAGTCAAGGGCATAATGGTAATCGAACAAAATAATAAACGGAAAATAAGTTTGTGGCATTCACTCTTAAACACTCGATCGGGTGTCTTTCATCTTCACTAGACAAACTTGTGATTTAAAACTCCAATAAAAATCTTCATTGAACATCAGAGATTGTTTGGCTTGACTTCCAAAGTTATTTGATGATCTGAAATAAGGACTAATTTTAGGGGATAGATTTCAAATGCTAAATGAAAACAGAGAATTTTATAACTTGTTTGAAAGTGTTTTTAAGCATGTGAAGTTTCTGCCACTAAAAATTACCTCCAAATTTAGGAGAAAGTTATTCTTTTAAATTAGGTCCGGATTGTATTATCAAATGCATCTAATTGTATAATCACTTATTTTATCCAGAATTAAGAGTTATGAACAACAAGTGTTTGCAAGAATCTGATTAGATGGAATAAAACCTCTCCTATCATTTTACTAATTTTTAATCAGAATGATTTTATTTTTTATTGCAAAATTTAAAAAATAAATAAATAAAAAATCCTCCCTTAATCCAACCATTCTGCTTGGTCAGATTTTGTTCTCTCGCGTCGTTTCATTTCATAGAAGATCATCATTCACTCTGTACTTTCTAAGTGTATACATAATCTGAACATATTTACTGTTTGGAACGCATCCAGTACCTTCCTCTTCAACATTAAAATTCAGCATTTGAATTATGGTATTATTATGTAATAATTGGGAAAAGTATAATAAACCATGTCAGCTTTAGTCCGAAATTCATGTCCGTGAAACAAAATTTTGAAGCTCTATCCTGTAATCACTGACATTATAACCCAGAAATATAAATCATTTGATACATTCATACAATACTTTTCTGTCACAATCTCTTTATAAATAAATGTTGATTATAAGCAGTTGTAACTATGTCCATGCTACATAGACTTCACAGTACTGATAGTACTACTAATTTGTGATTACAGAAATACTAGCTACAGCGAACCTTTTCTATTAATAAAAAGCCTCCAACAAATTACTAAATTTCGGTTCATCACTCAAAATGTGGTATGGAAAATGTGTGTACACACACATGGGTAAATTAGCAGAGTGCACAAGAGACTCCACATGGTAGCATAATCTTATCCTGATCCAAATGAGGCATGATTGGATAACGAATTAAGATATGAGAATAAGGTTCCATGTGAACAATTTTGAATTTATTAACATCCTTGTACGACTATTTTTATTTCCTTTAATGCTATATCATTAAAAAACAGTTGATCATCCCTAAACATATGGGGATTAAATTTTAATGCAAGGGTGATGATGATGATGAAGCTTGTGTACTTGGGAATTTTATGGGCCTAATTAATACCAGGAAATATTTTCTACTTTCTACTGTCAAATGGAAAAAAGTAAAAGTAAAAATAAAATTAAAACATGTTTAGTTAAATAACTTTACTCTCTCACTTGGAAAGTAATTTCACATTTAGTGAAGCGAAGAGGAAATATTGAAAATGCCCTTTCTTTATTTTGACATTATATACTTCCACTTACTGTAGCACAACTTCACCCGCCCATAAAAAATAAAATAATAAAAAACAAAAATTGAATTACTTTTTTGAAAAAAATAATAATTATAAATTCAGTTTTCAGTAAAATCGCAAATTTTAAGCGCATTTTATGTGTCTTGGTTCAAATGTTTTTAAAACAATTTGTAATTACTGAAAACTTCCTATTTTGCACTAAGGAAACAAAATCATGATTTTATTTTTAGAGAAAGTGAAAGTAGGAATTGTTAGAAAACACACCCTCAACAAAATAAACAAGTTCATGTATTTGAATCTTAAGAGAAACTTAAGAATACAATTTGGGGGTACTACACCTCAACAATTGCAGGTCGAGTAGGGGTATGGGTTTCCCAGCAGATATATCGTCGCTTGCTTCCTTGCCATCATCAGCAATAGTAGAGGATTCTCCATCAGCCTCATCACAAATCACAGCTAATCTACTTTGCAGGCTCGTGATGATGTCCCCCTTGAAAGTAAGTTCATGATTGCAAAGGAGAAAAGATTAATCAAGAGTATTCTGAAAATAATTCAAACAGTTACTAAATTTTCGAAGAATAAAATGAAAGGCTAACATTTTGCCCTCAAAGAATTTCATAAGAAATGCAAGGCATTTGGTTGTAAGGAATCGGTAAATCTCCAACCATAATAACAAAGCAATTTTTCTTAGTTGTAACCAGGCACGGCCATGTATCAATAAGATGCTTTATTCCAAGAACAAAAGTTCTTTTGGTGAAACTATCTTGCACATACGCAACTCATAGGGGGATATGCGTCTTAAGCATCTGATTGGTCAAATCTCAAAGAGGACCCGAGAATATGGTGTAATTTGAATATTTTTCTATTCGCAATAGTAAATGGTCAATTCTGTAACATAAAGTGTTCAATTTGGGCACGCACTTGACTCCTTTTTAAATAATAACGTACTAAAAAAAGCATAAACATACCAGTTTTATGTATAATGATAAAGTAAACTGGTTTGTCATATATATAGCCAACCTAGGAGGGGTACTTCATAAGTCCAAGAGACACGGAATGGATACTTTATGCATTTCAAAAGATCCATACGCGATAGCGTGTGTTACATGAGTATGTATAGAGCGGAGGAGGGTATGTGGAGCGTCTGACTGCCCTGGATCCTAAATCTTTGGATAAAGGAATTCCACTTGAAATGTGTCCAAAACTTAAAGAACAGTGCATGAACAAGTTTTATACACACAAATATAAGATATGCTACACAAATATCTACATATTAATGCTATTATCCGCTAGACCTAGATATAATAATATGCTAAAGTGCAAGAAAGTCCTTGTTAAATAGAGAATGTGGAAAAACCCCTGGTGCTAGGCAAAAAAATCAAACTTTGCAAAATTGACAAAAGACATTCTTTCACTAACGGAAGTACCTAAAATACCATTGAAGCAAAATAAAAATGAATAATAGAATACTTATTTTCCCTGTTATTATAGGTATTTAGGGGTTCTTAAAATAATAAGATCAAAATTGACGATCGAGGGCAATTTGCTACAACTTATAAAAAATTAGGGATTTAAATGCACATACTAGATAGCAGGGGTGTTTCTTGCACATTCTTACCTATAGTAGGGGGGTTTTCCCACTCTACCCTTAATAATAATTAAATTAATTGGAAAACTGTTATTCTTTAGAAGAAGATTCAATAATAATATTTCAGATAAATGGTATATAATAAAAAGAGGGGGCATATAAAAATGCCAGTTCGGCTACATATATCATAACATCACCCATACCTAGGATGCACATGTCAGTTTGGCTACATATATCATGCACCTCTCTCATACCTAGTGGGACACGGCTACATCTAGGGATATAGGAGTGTCCATGTAACACAAAGATGATATGATCTATCACATTCAGGTACATATGTTATTTCAAGAACCAAACTGCACAGTGCTAAGTTAACAGCAAAGATAAAAGCATGAACAAGTGTTCGATTGAAAACAGATAATGGGACCAAAAAAAATATGTCATCTAATACCTTTATATCAGCCAAAGCTTGTGAAATTGGTTCTTTTGAGTTTAAGTATGCAAAAGAACACACGGAGCCGCTGAGGGTGAGAATACCAAGGACCTCCTTTTGGCTGCATGCTTTACATAGAATGGTTAAATAAACAAACAAATACAATGTCAGAATAAATAACGTTTTTGTTCATATAAAGGAGTGTAACCTAAACCAATGGTAAAAAGTGAAGACACACCTTCAATTGATGCATCTTGCATGAAAGGTAGAAGAAATTCAACTTCATGCGAACCATCTAATACACACTGGTCATCCTCAAGCACCTAAAATGGGGAAGACACAAGGTATTTAACCAAAGCTGATAAGAGAGACAGACCACTAAAAGAGCAGCAGTATAGTAGCTCGAATCTGCTGCATGCAAACAAAGTATTAGATAATGGTTAGAGTGATTATTGGGGCTCATTTATGGTTTAGCTAGTGGAAATTAATTTAATTGATAAGATACTTAAATTCTTAACGTTTTATTGGCTAACTAGCTTAATCTCCTTAATCACATGAGAGAAAACATGTTGTTTTGGTTAAGCAGAGGTGAAACCATATACAGGATAGGGCAGTGACGAAATCATAATTTCAGCCAAAAACTGTATCGATCGAGCAAAAAGTTCCTTCAGTTGAAATGGAGGCAAATTCTGTTTGAAGAGCTTTCTCGGAATTATAGAAAATCTAATGTCCCGAAAGATGATGCAGAGAGGATTATTTCCTAATTACATCCAGGGCGTTGAAGGAAAATAATTTTATAATAATAGTGCTCCCAAAGTCGCATGTCTGCATACTGCTTACCAACTTTCCATCAACTAAAGCCTTTGCACCCTTAAGCTCTTTGGCATGACTTGAGATTCCATGGCGAAGTATGTCAACCAATCTTCTCATATTTGATGCACTATCACGGCATATTGGCAATCTGTGAAGAGATAGGTCATTCCATGAGACATAACAGCCTCAAATATCTTCTCTGTACTAGCATTGGTGGCTTAAACAAATTCAGAGATCAAAAGAACTACAAACATTTTGGTAGTAAGTGCATGCTTTTCTCCAAGTTGAAAAAGGAAATTGTAATGAGCATCTTTTCGCAATACAGATAGTAGGTAGCAAGCAAATACAATACAGTGGTTAAATAAGATTACTCATGGGAAAAAATGGACACTGGCAGGTATGAAGCTCTAAGGAGCTTATATTTATTCTTTTGCGGGCAAACTTGGGACAGTAAACAAACAACTTCATCTGCTTGTGGTGCTTATAAAATTTCAAGGGGGAAATATGAATTTGTTTGTTGCTGCCTAGAATTATAAGCCTACAGGTACTTCCGCACAATCTAAAGTAGAAAGTTGAAGGTTGAAGTCCCCATAGGATAAAGTGGCTGTGTGAATCTCAACTTGGGGGGGCTGGGGTGGGGTTGGATTGATTGTTTTTGAAATGTATCATAAGCAGAGAAGAAATCTTTATTGTTTAGGTACCCGAGTAGTTAAATCAAGTTTACTGGAGTATAAATTGATGCCTGGTGTGCGCAAGCCATGACAACTGATCTAAACAAGTGCATACTAACTTTCTGCAATTTATAGAAACTAAAAGGTGTTGCATAGAAAATCTGCCCAACTTTGGAATGCCTTTAAAACTGAAAGGTGAACCTAGGGAGGCAAAATTCAACACAAGCCCGTTTATAAGGCGTGAAATTGGCTGTTGTGTTCGTGTCAACTCATTTAAGAAATTGTGTATTTTAGGGCTCAACCCATTTAACCAAATTAGACACGTTTAATTAATCAGGTCAATTAAACGTAATTAACAGGTAATATGTTTGAATCCAATTACTATGGACATTATTATTATTTTTTTAATATAGTCCCAATATGGATATTGTATTGTCTGATTGTCCACATTCTGGTGGAAGTTAGTAATTCATTACAAAATTGTTCTCATTGTATTTTCATTTATAAATAAATAGGTTAATAAGCAAGTTGTACATAACTTATTAATTTAAGTTACATATCTCATTTGTTGTAACTTACATGACTTATTTAATAAAAGGATTACATGGGTCATGTCGTATCACATGTTTAATAGATAAGTCGTGTTCATGTCAAGGTTCCTGAGACGATTATTAAGAATGTCAAGATTTGGGTTGACCTCTATAATACCATAAGGTCAACACGACATGATTACGACCCCCCAACATAAGTTGTCACAGCTAGGAGCTCCTTTTCTAAATTATCATTAAATGAAACTCACAGTGGTTTATTATGTAAAATTATTATATACACTATCCACTTGATAGTAATTTGACTGGACCCAAAAGATAGTGTTATGTCTAAAAGGAACAGTGTAACTGAGATTGAGCGGCGACACACCTTTTAACTATTTTCAAAGTTGTAACACTTGGCTTAAAACAAAGTGAAGTCATGTCAGCCACATCAGCCTCTTGTAGATTGGATCAACCCGATCTCAGTTCGCAGGTCTCTTTTCGAGAATCCAACTTTTTAAGATGACGACTTTTAGTTTTTTTATTGCATTAATAGTGAATGAATTACCAAGTTTCCCATACTCGATCCAAGGTGATGTGATGGTTTATAGTTTAGTTTTATTTTAAATTCAGCATAAAGGTTAAATCGGTAATGTTACAAAATACAGTACATTGACTTTTCCAACGGGACACTTATTTTGGGAGGGCCAGAAAAGAAAAAGTGAACACTTAAAATTGGGGTGGAGACTGGAGGGAAGATAGTTTTCTCAATAAGATAGCCTCTCCAGTCATTACATAATTGTACACCTGCGTCTAGTGTAAACCTATAAATAATTAGATAACTCGCATTAGCACAGCTCATACCAATCTCGATATCCATATAAATCAAGGTGGACCCACATGAACAAGGGTCACACAGAACCAAAGGAAACCAACTGCAGAGCTTTTCAGTATTAATGCAGAAACCACATTTACCTCATATCAAAGTTGTATGTGCACTTAAACTTCTGAAGGGAAGTTAACACCCGTCCCATCTTGAAATCACATGGGCGTAGATTGCTGGACGTAATATTCGAAGCCAGTGTGCAATTTCGACATGTCCATCTGCACAATATATGTATTGAGATAATTATCTTTTTAACAATGAGTTATCAGAAGGAATCCATTCGGGTGAAAAAGAAAAAGGACTTTCATTGCCACCTCCTTGGACTATAACTAATGTGAATAAGCAGTCTCTCATCCCCATCAGTCTGGAATAAGGGTGCCACTTCTGCAACTCCTTTCACAGTCTGCAACAACCATTATAGTTCACAATAGATCTGCTCAGGATATATATATAAATATATGAACATAGGAATTTTGCCCAAAGTCAGAAGAATATTGGGTTCCCCTAGCCAATACTGCTAGTGTCATTTTAGGCAAATATAGGTTTCCATTTCTCAGAAATTTAACTCAAGCTTAAGGACAAAGATTACATAAACTTGAGACAGGCCAGATATGGACAGACCTGAATTTGAATAAATGGACTATTTAATTTGGTTCCCTTTTAACATGAAGCAAGATACATATAGATACGAAATGATACCTGGCAAAGAATTATAGTTGAATTCTTGAATGAGCTTTCATTGACCCATATGTAGATGCCAACCACCTTCATGCCACCTAATAGCATTCTCGACACCTGAACAAACATAATTGAATTACTGCTAAATGCGAAGTAGGAACTATAATTCATACCATATATGTAAGCTGAATCCTATGTAAATTAGCAGTCCTGTAGAAGTATGGAACAAGAACATGATGATGCAATATAATTTAAAGAGAACACAAGCGCCAAACGCAATTAATCACTTTCGGTAGGTATAAAAACAACAGATTGATGGCACTTCATTTGTAAAACCATCAATTCAAACCCATATTACTAGTAAATAACTGTCTTAAATATACATATATATAATCCTTGTCAGTTACAAATGGGACTGTAAAAGAAAGAAGCTACTCAAGCTTGCTAGCAATCATTCAGTATAAGGCTTGCATTTGGGATTGTGAAAGAAAGAAGCTACTCAAGCTTGATTTTGCAATCATTTCAGTAAAAGGCTGACGCAAATAATCTGGAACTCATTAATTTAGAGTGGTTGAATTAAAATAAGCTTAACAAGTGTTGTTTGAAATGTCTATTTCATCACATAAATCTGAACAAACTCGGCACTTATTCAATTCAGTACATTTGATAAATAATTTGAACAATATTGAAAATATTAAGTGCCACTTAAAATCGGATAAAATTTTAATTGACAAGGTCATCACTCCACTCAAGTCTGAAGTTACAGAAAAATCAAAAAATATACAATTTTAAGGCACCCCTAAAAACCCTCAGTCCTTAAGATTCAGTTTCAAAATGTTCAGTTTTATCAAACAGAACCTTATAAGCACTTGAGGGTCTATAAAAGACCAAATCACTTGACCTTCACTCGCTATCAGATAAGTTAGACTCAAAGTTTCAAACTAAAGATCGTCCCAAAAAAAAAAAAAAAAAAAAATTAAATATATATATATATATATCGGTTATAATCTGAGGCTTGTTTAGCTCATTCCGGACCACTCAGCTCTTCTCAGCTCAGTTACAGCCTTACAAGTGACATAAACAGCAAATTCAATGCGAATATACAACTTTTATCCTCACAAAGTAAAGTGATTGAAGCCATTCGAAAAATTCCAACACATTTAGACATGCCCTCCCTGTTATTTTTCTAAAAACAACTGTCGATAAATTTATAATTGAATAGAAACAACAACCAAAAATAAAAGATTACCCATTGATTAGAATTATCAGATTTAATATTGATTGCCTCATAAACAATGGAATATACATTTCTTTTTCTTGTCACTTTACTGTTACATATAATAAATTAGATTCAGTATTTCAATCACACACAATTTTAACTGAGGTCGAAATGTACACTACAATGAGTGTGTTTCTGCTAACGTAAACTAACAATGGGTTTGTTTCTGCTAATATATCTATATATGTGTATATATATATTTGTATCTATATAAGAGGCTAGACCTGACGAGCGTGTTCGACGACCCAATCTTTGTCAATGAACAAAGATGAAGAATCAGCAGCAGATTTTGATTTCGCTCCCTTCTTTTTGTCATCTCTGACACTCTCCACAAGCGAACAAGCTGGTTCACCACCATCGTTTGGAGGTGTTGGAATCAAATCGAACACAAAACCTCTGTCCAACGACGAACTAAGCTTCCCTATTACAAGACCCACCTGCCTCACAATCAAACCCTTATTTCAGAATCCCCAATTACCCGTAACTATAAAATTCTATATATATATATATATATATATATATATACTTATGTATAGACCTGAGAGGGGATAGCTGATTGGCTGAGGCGATCTTCGGCCAATTTGAGTTGGGTTTCTTCTCCAACCACAGATTTCACCATTACTGATCAGTCTTTACAACAGTTCGAATAATTTTTCAGTTTTTTTAATGCGAGTATGTATTTATAAAAGGGTAAATTGCACTAACACCCCCTAAGGTTTTAGTCAAATCCATCTAGATGCCGGTCAACCAGAGTGTAGTCCTAACGCTCTTGAGATTTGCATTTTGTTGCAATGACGCCCCTTGTAGACATAAAATGACTTTAATGACATTAATTATTTTAATTTTCATACGAAATGTCTAAGTTACCCTCATGCCTAAATCTTACACCACACTCACTATACTAATTACCGTTATTACCATAATAGTTATTATTTATACACTATAATAGTACAAGCAATTTTAATATTTTTCATAATTTTTAAATCTTTCATTATTTAAATAAATTTAATTATTTATTTACTTAATATTTACACCAAATGTTTATAACACTCTTTTGACATTCCTAAAAAATATATTAGTTATTAGTACTAAATTTTAATAAACTATATTATTGATAAAGTCAAAGCAAAATTTATTTTTTCTATAAAATTTTTATTTTTTAATTTACTCTTGTTATTTATATATTAAAAAATTTCACACCACAAGTTCCATTTTGTTGGATTTTCCACTAAATATATCAAATACTACTGAATTCAACTAAATTATATATTTACATCAAATACAAAATTCTTTTTAACTTTCAACGAACTATCAAGTATTACTAAATCCCCCTAAATTATATACTACTTAAAAAGTTAAAGCAATATTTATTTATTTTTTATAATTTTTTTCTTTTTTTGTTTATTCTTATTACTTATCTAAATAAATAGGAATATACCTATTTGTACGTTAATGTTACAATTTTTTTTGAGATTCCCACTAAAATTAGTAATTATTATTACATAACATTGAATAATAAATATAATTATATTCTCAAATTCCACTAAAATTGTTGATTATTGCCAATATATATACTATTTATAAAGAAATATAATTTTTAATATATAAGTTATTAGGTATGTAAAACTTATAATGAATATTAGTTATAACCCTTTAGTTTAGTTCTTTTTTTTTTGTAAAATATTAATACAGTAATCTATTTAGAATTAAAAGCAGTAATTAAATAATGTAGTTTATTTTATTAATAATTTAATAATGTTATCGTTGATGAAATATTTTTAATGGTAAAATTTATTTTTAAATATATTTTTCATCTTAGATATTTTTGAATTTTGTATTTAAAATAAAATTGTATTTATATATTGTATGTCTTATTTATTTATTATAGATTTTTTTGATAATAAGGGTGGTGTAGTGGGATGAGGTGTAGATTTTAATCAACTGGTAACTTGAACATTTTGCATGCAAATTAGAATAATTAAGGGCACTAAAGTCATTTTATGCCTCCAAGGGGTGTCATTGCAACAAAATGCAAACCTCGGGGGGCGTTGAGACTACACTCTCATTGACTGGCATTTAGGTGGAATTGACCGAAACTTCAGGGGGTGTTAAAGCAATTTACCTGTAGATGTAAAAAATTATACAATAAACGAATGAATTTTATTAATGTTTAGCCTTATATTTATACATTTTTTAGATGGATCAGGGCCCATTTAAGAAGCCTATCTAATCCTTTTATCAAGGGATTTACCTATATCTCTTTCTATCTTAATCTCAATTCTCTTATTCATGGGATTTTGATGTTGATCTATTCCTTGCAACCCACACATCTTCTAGAAGGCACAATGTGTTTGGCCCATCGAATCTCATGGTGAACCAATCTATTTGGGCCACATATTTTCACTATTACACAGGCCCCTGAAGTTATGGGCTTATGATTTATTTCATAGGTCCATGACCGAATATATATATGTTTACATACATGTAGAAATTTGAAAATTGTGGCTACAAGTGTGATGTGACAGTTCATTTAATGCTTGGGTAGGTGGGCAATCATTTAGATTTCAAATGAATGGTCCACGCTCTCTTAATCTTCGCGTTGGGGGCTGAATTGATGGTGCACGTCATTCGAACTTCGTGCATGACCCTTGGCCTGCCTCTGATCTCCTATAAAACCCTCAACGCCTCCATCTTCATGTTATTCGCAAATCATTTTGCAAAACACCTCTCTCTTTCTCTACAACTTTAACTGAATCAGTTTCTTGCCGAACTCTGCAATTTTTTACCGGAGAACTTTCACCGGAGCATCATCTCTTCTTTCTGAAGATGCTTCTAGTTCTACTCCCTCTTCTGTGTAAGTTTTTCATTACTCATTTTGAATTTCCTATCCTCTCCCCCGCTATCTCTATCTCTTCTACCTTTCTGTAGAATAATGTTTAGGAGCGATGACACTAGGTCAGTAAGTGAGGTCGTCTTGTCTTCCGGTAGTGACCCTGAAACCCTAAGCAGCAGCAGCCCTTCCTCTGTTCAATTAGCGACCTTTGTCCCTCAAACTCCCTTACCTAACCCTGACCTACCAAGTTCTTCAATAAACCTTGAGTTGCCTGATGAAGGGGGTTCTTCTGATGACGAAGGTCCCGTAGACCCATCCGCCCTTATCCCCTTTATAGTGACCCCTCAGAAGTTGAGTTCTAGAACGGTTGTAGATGTTAAACGTCTCAGAACCGATGCTAATGTGCCCAATGATGTATGATACATGTCAAAAATTAGACATTTTGACCCCTTAACTCACTATTGTTACGTCCTTTTATTTCATTATTTGGTATTTTTATGTCTTTTGCATGTTAAAACATGTTTTAGAAGCTTAAGGAAGAAATTGAGCTAACTCCGGTGAATTAATTGAAGAGTTTATTCTTTTTATTCAAAAAGGAGAGTCAAAGAGGTAGTCCGAAACAAAAATGGCTCCCGGAGGACAAAAACGGCATTTCCAGAAGCCATCATCTTCAGCAAAAAGTATCGTGGGTTCAAGGCGGTCGTTTTGGTGCATGCATGGAGAAAAGTGGTTTTCCATAAAATACCTACGCTTTTGCATACGCTTTCAGTTTCAAAAAGTGGTTGGAAAACACAATTTTACGCTTGGAGGTATGCTTAGACATATGCTTGAATCGTAGGCTAGTTACGCTTGAAGTGTACATGTGGCAAGTTTTGTGGTTTTTTGATGGTTTTTGCTTGTTCTACCCCCGGTTCGATTTGAAGACGTGTCTGTGACTCCAGACCTCTATATACATGTATATACACTTATATATATCAGAAGTTAAGGTTTACATGAGATTTATAATGAAAAGACTGAAAATGACCTCTTTATAACATTGCCAATATATACACGATCATATATCAGTGTAAAGGGGTTCAGAGGGTTGTGGTTCAATTGTTAAGGGTTGTTCACGTTCATTCAGAGAGTTCTCTCACGTTCAGACTTGCTGCTATTGAGAGCCATATTCCGACCTAGAGATCCGAAGAAGAAGACTATGGAGGGCGTTTCTACATCAACGATGCAATCACCTTCCACCATGGCCAACTAACTCGGTATCTAGGATTTTCTAGCAAAACCCTAGCCAAGTAATGTAGTTTTTTTCATTGTTTTTAATTGTAACGAGGGGAAACTATTGACCATATTGTGATGATTGTAGTAGTTAAGAGACCGTACTGATTTGTAATATAAAATTGTATATAAGTTCTAAATTCTTGTCTTAGATGGAATGAGTGTATTATTTTACACAACTATGATTATTCACTATGGGTTGGAACTCGGATGCTTAATTATGATTTTCTACACAATGGTGGTAATGAAACTTGAGACCCTAAGTTGACATAGGTCATGCCTTGGCGATTTAATATAGACATGTTTTAGTTTATTTTCATGCATTAGGAGTAGATTAGAGTAATATAATTGACATGCACTAGTTAGGTTAGTCATGAGATGGGTTGTCGTAATTCGGTTTATGGTACTCCTTTTTAGGGCCATATTTAGCTATTTGCGGTACGACCTGATTCACAATTATAGATCGCCTTCTTATAGTTGATACAGTGAGAAACTATATTATGTGGTTAGTGGTGAAGCGATGAAAACCCTAGTTTTCTCTCTCATCTGAATCACAACCAATTTAATTTATTTTCTAGATAATTTTAGTTAAAATAGATAATTTAGTCTTTGACCACCGAAACAAACCCTTTTCAGAAAATATAATTCAGTGAACAATCTCAATCTCTATGGGATTGATATTCCTTACTCAAGCCATTGTTATACTATAATCAATACGTGCGCTTGCGTAGAGTAAAACCTAGCGTCGTTAAGGTGTCATTTTTAAACATAGATTTTTACGCACCTGACGTCACATCAAATGGACTTTTTAACCATAGATCTTTTTTTATGTATGACCGATAAAAAATCTTGTTTTGATCGCAATGTTAAATTAGAACCTTTTGATCCTGAGATCGAACGGACTTTTTATCGAAAACGTCGAGCTATTTAAGAGCATCATCGTCAATCAGAAAAAGCGATGGGTGACCAAAGATCCAATCTACCAAGGACACTAGCCACATCTTTGAAAGGATACTACGTGCCGGATGCGTATGATTCCTATGCTGATTTCCCATAAGAAGAAGGCGCGAAACACTTCGAGATCAAAACAAACGTTATCAATATGCTTCCAAAATTTTATGGCCTTAGGATAGAAGACCCATACCAACATATTAATGATTTCTTATAGGTTACCTCGACTGTTAGGTATGATAATTTGTCTAAGAATGATTTGTGAGTGCGTCTATTTCCTTGGTTATTGAAAGAAAAAGCTAAAATATGGTACGTCAAATTAGATAAGGCAATTAAAATTGATTGGGAAGCCCTTAAATCTAAATTCATAGAAAAACATTATCCCATAGGAAAAACCTTAGAGGCATAAGATGCGATCAAAAATTTTAGAGAATTGTCTGCTGTAAAGTTCCATGATGCTTGGGAGAGATATAGTGAAATCTTGTATAAGTGTCCCCACTATATGTTCACTGAACAGGATATAGCTACGAATTTTTACATGGGACTAGGAGATAAACATAAGAATTTGATAGATGCGGCAACACAAGGGCAATTTATCCTGAGGCCAGCAAAAGAACTCTTAGACTTATTTGACAGTATTAGTGAGAATACAATTCAATATGAATCTGAGTTGACGTCTAAAGGTGCACTAGATAAAAGATCTGAGAAAAGCTTATGTTGTGAATCATGATGATGTGTGAGATTCAGTGGCATTGATAGGAGATAAATTATAAAGATTTGAAAAGCTTCTCCATAGAAATCATTCCCCTAAAATAGAAGTGTTAGAGGTAGAAGTCGATTATTCCCACAATGAGTGCCAAGGTGGTGAATTCGTTGCTACCAATGCTAATGTAGCATTGAACTACCCAAACAATGCTCCTTTCACCAATTCATACACATCAAATGTCCAAAATTATCCATATCTTTCATCTCAATCTTCGAATGTGGAATCAATGTTCCCTCAGAAACAATAATCATATAATCCACAACCAAGGTTTCAACAGAGTCAACAATCATATCAATCCCCACCAATAATCATGGCTCAAAACTCTCAGTCAAATTACCAACCCAAACAATCCTCCAATAATTCTCAAGCTCTCCAATCATTCAATAATAATCAGGTTGTCCAACCATATAACTATCAAACTCAGCCTCAAGGAAACCAAACCCAGGGATTCAATCCAAATCAAGTTTACCCTTCATATCCTCAAAATCATGTCCAACATCCAAATCCAACTCAAAATCCACCACCAAGATCACCTGGCTTTGAAGAAGAGGTGATGAGCACCTTGAATGAGTTAAAAAATCAATATAATCATTTTCAGGCAGTTATCCAATTAATGAACTCTAAATCCCAATCCATTTCTCAAATAGAAACCCAAATGGGGTAACTAGCTAATGTGGTGAATAGGCTTGAAAAGGAAAGATTGCTTAAACAACCAGTGGTCAATCCAAAGAGTCAATAAGTAGTGGATCGTGGTTCATTTGCAGAGCATAATTATGAAACAATCCAAGCCATTATGACTTTAAGAAGTGTAAGGGAAGTGGATAGTAGAGTTGAGGAGGAACATGAAAATAGGTTGCAAAAAAAAAGGAGGCGGAACGAGCACAAAGAAAAGAAGCTGAAGAGGAGCGAAGAAATGAGGCTGACAGAGTTCAGAAAGATCAATTTTAAGTGAATGAAGATGAAGAGCCAGAAAGGGCACCATGTGAGGAAGAAATGCCATTTCCTCAACGTCTTAGAGAGCCGACCAAAAGTGGTAAGAATAAAGAGTTAGACATGTTGGAGACCTTCCGACAAGTCAAAATTAATCTGCCTCTCTTAGACATTATAGACCAAATACCACCATATGCTAAGTTTTTTAAGGACCTCTGTACCCAAAAGCGTAAAAGCAGAACTAAGGTCCCGAAGAAGATTTTGTTGACTAAACAAGTAAGTTCGATCTTACTGAATAATACTCCACCTAAGAGGAAAGATCCATGTGCTCCCATTATTTCTTGTGTCATTGGTGACCAAAATCTTGGTATAGCTCTTCTTGACCTTAGTACGAGTGTTAATTTATTACCTTACTCAGTCTATCAACAACTATGGTTTAGAGAGCTCAATTCTACATCAATGGTGCTTCAATTAGCAGACAGATCAACTAAATAACCGAGAGGAATTCTGGAGGATGTCATTGTTCAAGTGGGGTAAGTTTTACTATCATATGGACTTTGTGATGTTAGACATGGAACCTGACCACAGATTAAGGGGACATCCCTGTTATCTTAGGAAGACCATTTTTGGCTACGGTAAATGCATGCGTTGATTACAGAACAGGGGTTATGGATATATCTTTTGGGAATCTAGAGATGAGGATGAATGTATTTGATATCAACCATCAATTATCGGAACCATCCGAGTGTTTTAATATTGATAAGATGGTTGGGGAAGTGGTACCTCAGAGGAGTCAAGCAAGGAAATACTTGGATGCTTTGATTGAAAGGTCGAATGCAAAGTTTGACACGTTGGAAGAGCCAAAAGATTCGCTTGAATCTCCATTTGTGTCACCAGCGGCATTGGTGCCCGATAACTCACTTTATAAGATTCGGTTGTATGACGACACTGAATGTCAAGAGAAGAGCTTAGTGACAATAAGCAAGATGTGGAGGTTGTTAGAGATGATCAATTGTCATGAACTTTTACAGAACCTACTAAGGATGACCCCCTTCTTAAGGACACCTTTTTAGATGAACCAGTGTTAGGTATACACATGGTAGAAAAGTTATATGCCCTGGATAATCCACGATTGAGAGATAAGTGTGAGGGGATACAGAGTTGTGCGTATAAGGATGCTCGAAGATACATAGCTCAAACAAGAGTACATCATGCTAAGCATGTTCGTCTTAAGTTCTTTGAGCTTGGCCGGAAATGGCAATGTAATCCAAAGCTGAAAGTGTTTCTAGGTAAATTTTGACAAAGATGGGACTGACCACACAGAGTTAGATCGGTTTACCCCCGTGAAGAAGTAGGATTTAATAAAAGGTTCGAGATACATGGGCATAGATTGATATATTATGAGGAGATTGATCCAGGACTGGAATTTATGGCATTTGTCAGTTTAATGGAAAATGGTGAATTGGTTAAGGGAACATTACATAAGGTATTTAAGGAGGATCTGTTGAACAGATTGACCGTGCATGGGGTGAAGTTACAACGTGATAGATGAGGTATTTTATATGGTGATTATTGTTCTATATTTGATGTCATGGATAATACTAATTGTTCACAGGTAAAAGCACTGAGTGAGTTACTTCTTACATTTTGTCCTATGAGTAGGAGAAGTGTTGTAGAGAGGAAGGGTGTTGGATAACCATTTAAGGAACTGTCGTGCCAACGACGTTAAACATTGGTCTTAGGTTGTGAAAGTTAGTTTCTAGCATAGGTTTGTAGAATATGATATCATTTAATTTATGTAATTTTAATTCTTAGAGACTGTAGTCTTTTAAGGACAAGTCGTTGCAATTTTAATTCTTAGAGATGGTAGACCCTTAAGGCCACGTCTTTGTCTTTGTTTTTATTTTTATTTTTCTTTTATTTATTTATAGGATTGTAGGCCCTTAAGGCCAAATCATAAAAAAAAAAAAATTCATTCCTTGAAAAATTTGTGTGAATTTCTGGATATTTTTTAAATTTATTTTTCCCTTGCTATGATTATGGGTATTTGTGTTTTGTTGTGTATATCTACAGGTGATCCAAATTAAGTTTGGGGGAGGAGATCAAGTGCTTCAATGTTAAATCCAGAATTAAGCTTCAAGGGTAACTGTATCTGTTCTCATACTTTATTTTTGACCATGGGGACATGGTCTCATTTAAGTTTAGGGGTGAGGGTATAGGATTACAAGGACTAAAATTTTTCTGAAAAAATTAAAATTTTAAAATTTTGGACCAATTCTTTATTTTCACGCATGATTTATTTGCATTACAATTTGATTGAGTTCATGTTTATGATGTAGGAGTAGTATGTGTTGTGATATTCCCATTCATGAGAGTAATGGTTAGATCGAGTTAGTGAAGTGATGTGGTTTTACATGGGTGAGTGAATGAGTGAAATTGAAATTAAGAAAGACGACCTTGACCTATAAGCACAAGCACACATTCACTATGGGAAATAAGTTGATCTTGGACTACGTAAGTTGAAAAATAATTTTGCCATAATAAAATGGGAGATGGGGAGTTAATAAAGATGGAATGGAGAAAATTGAAAAAAAATTATGTTGAGAAAATAAAATGCAAAAGGTAGTTTTTCAATCTAAGTAACTGGGCATTGGTATCACCAATATCACTATTCGCATTTAAAGGGAAGAAGACTAATGAGCATAAATCTCATGGAAGAAGCTCGGGCCCAATTGGTCGGGACTAAAAATCCCCGCTGGAAAATTCGGAGACTTAGAAAGACTTAAAAAAGTGGAAAGATGGAAATATGAGTTTTTATTAAAAAGGGAAAAGTTTGATCAATGAAGTAGGAGAAGAAAAATTGAAATATCATAGTCGAGTGTTCACAAGATCACGGAAGGTTGTTTGGACTGAGAGTAGAAAGTAGCAAAATCATTCACTTTAGTGGGAACCATTCATGACACGAAACTCGATATAATTATTGTTTGGTAGTGAGTGGGAGTATTTGCATCCATGCTGTCTTTTGCATTATATCATGAATTAATTGAACTTGTGTGTTGACTCATGAGTGCGTGATTACAGAGAACTGAGATGTTTGTAGGTACCATCACTAGAAACATTCACGAGACTTCACTTGTCCACTAGGGATAATTTAGGGGTTTAAAAGGCTTGTTACACGTGCTAAGTGTAATCGTCGACCCTTACGAAAGCAAGGGATTATGTTAAATTAGTTAGAATAAATAGAAAAGAAATCATCACAAGAAATTTTCCTAAGTTTATTGCTAAGGGACTAACAATATGTAAGTTTTAGGGTGTGATAGGTGTCAAATATTAGAAATTTTGACCATTTAACTCTCTATTGTTATGTCATTTCATTTCATTATTTGGTATTTTTATATTGTTTGCATGTTAAAGCATGTTTTAGGAGCTTAAGGAAGAAATGAAGCTAACTTTGGTGAATTAACTGACGACTGTGTTCTTTCTATTCAAAGAGGTAATCTGAGACAAAAATGGCTCCCGGAGGGCAAAAACGGCATTTCCAGAAGTCGTCATCTCAGCAAAATGTATCGTGGGTTTTAAGCGGTCGTTTTGGTGCATATACGGAGAAAAGTGATTTTCCATAAAATACCTACGCTTGTGTCTACGCTTTCAGTTTCAAAAAGTTACTGGAAAACACAATTTTACGCTTGGCGGTACGCTTGGACCTATGCTTGAAGCATAGGCCAGGTACACTTAAAGCGTAGCTGCGGCAAATTTTATGGGTTTTCGATGGTTTTTGCCTATTCTACCCCCGGTTAGATTTGAAGACGTGTCTGTGACTCTAGACCTCTATATACATGTATATACACTTATATATATATATATCAGAAGTTAGGGTTTACATGAGATTTAGACTGAAAAGACTTAGAAGGGCCTCTTTATACCATTGTCTATATATACACGATCATATATCAGTGTAAAGGGGTTCAGAGGGTCATGGTTCAGTTGTTAAGGGTTATTCACGTGAATTCAGAGAATTCTCTTAAGTTCAAACTTGTTGCTATTGAGAGCCATATTCCGACCTAAAGATCCGAAGAAGAAGACCATGAAGGGCATTTCTACATCAACGATGCAGTCACCTTCCACCATGGCCAACTAACTCGGTATCTAGGGTTTTCTAGCAAAACCCTAGCCAAGTAATGTAGTTCTTTCATTATTTTCAATTGTAACGAGGGGAAACTATTGACCATACTGTGATGATTGTAGTAGTTAAGAGACCGTGCTGGTTTGTAATATAAAATTGTATATTTTTTCTAAATTCTTGTCTTAGATAGAATTAATGTATTATTTTGTACAACTGTGATTATTCACTATGGGCTAGAACTCGGATGCTTAATTATGGTTTTCTACACAATAGTGGTAATGAAACTTGATACCCTAGGTTGACATAGGCCATGCCTTGACGATTTAATATAGACATGTTTTAGTTTATTTTCATGCATTAGGAGTATATTAGAGTAATATAATTGACATGCACTAGTTAGGTCAGTCATGAGATGGGTTGTCGCAACCCGGTTGATGGTACTCCTTTTTGGGGTTGTATTTAGCTATTTGTGGTATGACTTGATTCATAGTTATGGATTTCCCTCTTACAATTGATATAGTGAGGAAGTATATTATGCGGTTAGTGGTGGAGTGATGAAAACCCTAGTTTTTTCTCTCATCTGAATCACAACCAATTTAATTTGTTTTCTAGATAATTTTAGTTAAAATAGAGAATATTGTCTTTGACCACCCAAACAAACAATTTTCAGAAAATATAATTCAGTGTTTTGAATCACTAAAGTGAACAATCTCAATCTCGGTGGGATTGATATTCCTTACTCAAGCCATTGCTATACTATAATCGATATGTATACTTACGTAGGGTAGATCCTAGTGTCCTTAAGGTGTCATTTTTAATAATATATTTTTACACACCTTACGTCACATCAATGTACATCTGGCCCCGTACCTAAAACATTTAGATTTTTCCAAAAGCGAGGGGATTCAATCAGGCAACATCTTTTTATTTGTTGTCCATCTTGAAATTTTGAAGTTCCCTCTTCACCCATTCTTCCATTACATCCTATTTATGTTGGGATTGAGCCCTCTCCAGTTCAATCCGAACTGTTTTAGGGTCTTCGCTATGATCCTCCTGTATAATAGGGACTTAGGTCTTGACCTAGGTCTAGCGGACCTTCTCCTTTGCTATTTCTTTCAGAAAGCTAGGGAGAACAAGGGTAGGTATAACCTCTTCACATTCCAGGGCAGAGGTATATGCTCTGATAAAAAAAATTCGACAGAGGTTGGAAGGAGAGGATGGTGGTAGTCAGTGGCAACTGGTTCTACCCCTTTTCTTTGACCTATCTGATCCCTAAAGTCTTCGGTCCCATTCGCCTCCCTCTCTTCCATCCTATTCACAAGGAAACATGCTTCTGTGAGTTCTGTGACCTTCATCGGAGGGACTATGTTCTTAGATTCCTCGGTTTTCAGGAAAGAGAGATTACTCTAAGCCCCCATAAGGGATCGGTTTAAGCTTTTGGAAACCAAAATTTTGAGCAATGTTAGATCCATTTCATTACTTCTGTCTACAGAGAATTTGGAGATGATATCTAACTTGGGCGTTGCTATTGACAGGATAAAGATCCCGTTGAAGCCACTTTCCTCTAGGCGTTCTTCCACCCCCATCGGGCCTTCTCATGTTCCTGGTGTGCTAATTTTCACTGCGCCTCCGGCGACCCCGGTACCTCCAGTTGATCCGAGCCCTACAAAACTTCCTCCTCCATCTCCTGGTATTTCAGTCAGCAGGCCCTGAACTGCTATTGGTGGATGAGCTGCTAATAAAAAGGCTAGGGTTCAGACTACTAATGCCTCCACCAGTGACCCTCCTCAGGGTCAAAATGCTCCTTCTTCGGTCATCCTTTGGGCTCCTAAGTTTCTGTTTCCCAGTGGATCTCCAGTTGGCGTCAACTATCTCACTATCTGTGATCCTGATGCACTCCGGGCGATGGCTAAGGGTGTGTGGACCCTTGCTGATAGGGCGGCTCAAGCTCAAATCTTGAGGACTGAGCTTCTCTAAAAGGGCTCTAGGATGACCATGGAGGTGAGCTATTGCATTTTATACTTACACATTTTTCTCAATTTTTGCTTTTTTTACCTTCTTTTGCTGATCTTGCCCATTTTCCTTGGCAGCTTCTCTACGCTATCCAGTCATATAACCATCTCCTGGAGGCTGACATTAGAGAGATGAGCTAGCTTTAGAATGACAATCAACAGGCGAATGACCATCGGGTCTCTCTAGCGAAGTAGGCTAATGGCCTTCGTCAGAGTTTATCAGAGCAAAAATCCCTGTTGGAGACTGGAGAAGCTGAAAGGAGGGCCCTAGCCATATAACTAGGAGAGTTGAAGGTTGTCTACCGGAAGATTGTTGCCGAAAAGGCAGAATCAAACAATTTTCTGGCCCTGGAGCAATCAAAAGTGGAGATGTGTCGCTTGGGTGGTCTGGACATGCATCAACGCTACCTAGCTATCTGCGATGTCCGATCGGCTCTTGCATGGTGGGATAGGCATGAGCAGAAATGGATGCGCATCTGGGGGTAACTTTCCCCTACAAGGATCCGACTCCTTCTGAAAACGAAAGTCGTTTTGCCACGTTCTTAAAGGGAGAAGACCCTGCACCCTTAGCTCCTCCACCGCCTCCTCCTCAGACTGAGATATTAGATGACTTTAGCCCTGCATTCCGGGGTCAAGGTTACAAGACTTATTTTTTGTAGTTTTTTCTTTGTTCTGTACTACCATTATTAGGGCCATTTTTGTACTGCCTTTATCAAGGCCAATCTCTTTAAGTTAATGAAAGTTTTTTCAACTTTAAAAATACTTGTCTGGCTTTTAGTAGACGTGTCAATATTTTATCTCCGTTTCATTTGTCTTTTATAAGAATGTTAAAATGTCTTGAGACTTCGGGCATCTGGCCCATGAGTCCCAAATAGATCCTTTAGTTAATTATGTTGAATTTGAACACTAAGGAGAGTTATTCGTTTTATATGAACCTTCGGGCATCTGGACCTTATCTCATAGAGATCCTCTGGCTAGTTCAAGGTGTATTGAACTTTAACACTTATGAATCTGACTCATTGAAATGAGTCAACACACTTAGGATTTTTTCCTCATTGAAGTGAGACTTCGGGCATTTGGCCTCTTGAGTCTCAAGGATATCCTCTAGCTAGTTCATGATGTATGGAACTCAACACTTAGGATTTTTTATTGATTTTGATCAAAGAAAACACATAGCTCATATAGGAAATGAAGTGACTTTTATTTAAATCAAGAGAACATGTAGCAAATGTGCTATTTCATGGGCACAGATGCTCAGGATTCATCAGCAGAGGTGTCTGTCGGGGGACACAGATGCTTTTATTCATATGCTACTATTTGTTGAAAACCTATCTAAGGGTAATATCTCTTTAGATGATAGGCATTCTGGGAGTTGGGCTCAATGCGGCCTGTCTCGTTCTTTCGTACCCGATAGGCCCCACGTCCGATGACCTCAATGATCGTGTACAATCCTTCCCAAGTTTCTCACAACTTGCCAACACTTCTGATCTTCCTTTTGAGCACTATATAGCCGACTTAGAATTCTTGCATCCTGAATTTCTGGTTGAAGCGGGCCCAGACCTGCTACTGGTAGGCATAAGCCTGCAGCCTCCCTTCTTTCTTCCGGCAAGTCTAGATCGTGGGCTAAGTGCTGGTTATTTGGGCCTTCTTACCATGTTTGGATTCTTAGTGTCATCATTCTGATATCGGTTGGGATAATCGCCTCGGCTCCATAGGCCATGGTGAACAAGGTTTCCTCTGTTGGTTATCTTAGGATAGTTCGGTATGACCATAGTACTTCTGAGAGCTTCTCCAACCAGGCTCCCTTGGCTTCTTCTAGCTTTTTTTTGAGGGTGTCAAATATTGTTCTATTTGTCCTTTCTGCCTACCCATTGCCATATGGGTAGCCGACAGAAGAAGTGTTATAATTTATGCCATGTTCTCTGATAAATGCTTGAACCTTTTTATTATCCAGATTGGTGCCATTATCCATCATTATCATTCGGGGTAGGATGAAATGACAAATTATATGACTCCAAATAAACTTGATGGCATGACTGCTCTTGATGGTGGGGTATGCCTCCGCTTCTACCCATTTGGTAAAGTAATCCATCGCCAGCAGGACATGGATTGTTGATCGGATGGCATGTGGGAGTGGCCCAACGATGTCCATCCCTCATTGGGTGAGTGTGAAGAACGGCCAATGGATTAAGTAATTCGGGGGAGGGGGGGGGGGTGGATGAATGGCATCTTCATGGAACTGACACTTTTTACACCTCCGGGCATAGACTTTTGCATCTCTTGACAAGTATGGCCAAAGGTTTCCTTAAGTGAGAACTTTGTGGGGCCAACGATCTCCCTCTAGAGTGATTGCCGCAGGATCCGGCATGTATCTCTTCTATGACCGTCGAGGCTTCTGAGGGTGTAAGGCACTTTAGGTAGGGTCCAGAGAAGGACTTTCGGTACAGCTGGCCATTGTACAGTGCATACCTTGCTGCCTTCATTATAATCTTCCTCACTTCTCGCTTTGATTCAGGCAAGGCACCTATCTTTAAGTAGTCAACTATGGGATTCATCCAGCTGGGCTCCCATGGAATGATCATTACTTCCTCGAGAGAGTCGAGGTTTGATCTGGTGACGAAGTTAATTGGTGCCACTCGAGTCATACTCTCTCCTGCAGGGGAAGCTTGATTGGCCAGTCGATTGGTACATGTATTGCCACCCCTTGGGATTTGCTCGAAGTTTAATTTCTGGAATCCCTCGGCTTCCTTCATCACCAGTTCCTTATATGCCTCCATTTTTAGCTCTCGGGTTTCGTACTCACGCTTACCTGCCTGATGACGAGCTGAGAGTCACTTCTTATCTCAGCTCTCTGTACATGTAAGCTTCGAGCAAGTCGAATACCAGCCAGAAGGGCTTCATATTCTGCTTCATTATTGGAGGCTGGGAACTCTAAACGGATAAAATATTGGATCTTGGTGCCATCGGGTGTTATGAGTTCAACACTGATCCCTAATCCGCTGATGTTTGACGAACCATCTACAAATATTATCCACAGGCCAGGTTCTTCTTCCTCAAAAACGTTTGCAGATTTGCCCTCTAGCAGAAAGTCAACTGCTTGGCCTTTGATGGCTGTTCGGGGGACATAAGTTATGTCATAGATTTCTAACTTAATCGCCCATTTAGATACCCTTCCTGATAGTTTAGGCTTCGCCATAATAGTTCTGATCGGAGTAGTAGTCGGTACCACGATCGGGTGCGCCTCAAAATAATGCCAGAGACGATGTTTTGCGTTAATCAATGATAATACCAAATTTTCCTGTTTGGTGTAGCAGGGGTCAGAATCGGCTAAGGCTTTACTGGTGTAGAAGACCGGCATCTAACACCCCTAACCCTTTTTTACCAGAGCGACGCTGGTGGACGTTGTAGATACTTCCAAATACAAATGCAATGGTTCATTTGCTTTTGGTGTTGCCAGTATAGGGGGCTTTTTCATGTAATCCTTGAGACTCCACAGGACTTCTAACTGCTCGGGTCCCTAGTTTTCTCCCTTCCCCACCCTTATAGATTGGAAGAAAGGCCAACATCGGTCGGTAAGATAAGAGACAAAATGGCTGAGAGCTGCCACCCTTCCGGTCAGTACTTGAACCTCTTTCCATTATTTGGGCTCTTCCATCTCGATGAGGGCTCATGGATTCCTGTCCAATCCATGATATGCCCTAGGAATTGCCCGGAAGATACGCCGAAAGAACACTTGGATGGGTTGAGCCTCATCCTGTACTTTCTAAAGGTGTTGAACACCTGCTACAAGTCTAGCAAGTGATCTCCCCTCGCCTTGCTTTTGACCACCGTATCATCGATATATGCCTCTACGGTAGACCCCAACATCCCGGGAATACTTTGCTAACCAACCTTTGAAAGGTCGCACCTGCATTCTTTAGTCCGAAAGGCATAACTGTATAACAATAAGTACCTGAATCGGTGATGAACGTTGTCTTCTCCTCATCTACAGGATTCATGCGAATCTGATTATAGCCAGAGTATGCATCAAGGAAGCTCAGACACTCGAACCCTGCAGTGGAATCAACCATCTGATCAATTTTTGATAATAGGAAATAGTCTTTCGGGCAAGCCTTATTCAGATAAGTGAAATCCACGTATACCCTCCATTTCTCATTTTTATTTTATACTACCACCACATTGGCCATCCAGGAGGGGTATTATACTTCCTTGATGAATCCAGCTTGGAGGAGCCGATCCACCTCTTCTACTATAATCTAGTTTCGGTGGGCTCCTATACGTCTCTGCTTTTATCTGCGGGTTTGAGGTCAGGGTCCACATTGAGGGAGTGTTGGGCTATTGAAGTATCAATACTTGGCATGTCTAGGTGGCTCCATGTGAAAACATCAGCGTTGGATCACAAGAGGGTTTCTATCTCGTTTCTTTCTTGATCGGTAATGCCTGAACCGATATAGGTCATTTTTTTGGATTGTTCGGGGATGATCGGTACCTCTACTAGAGGTTCCACTTCTATGGGGGACCCCACTCTCCCATCCTGTAATTGTTATTGTTCGTTAGAGGCTACTTTGATGTTTGAGGCTGGTTTTGGTTCTGGTATTTTCTTTAGCCCTTTCATTATAACTACTTAAGATTTTTTTGCTTCTACTTGATCTCCTTGGATGTTGATCACACCAACATCATTCAGGTCAATACATTACATGACCTGATGTAGGGTGGAAGAGAATTCGTGCATCCGATGGATCCAACCCCTACCCATTAGTAAATTGTATAAGGGCTTGATGTCCACTACCACAAAGGTTTCCCTAAGTGTGTGCCTTGCCGCTATGATTGGTAGTTGGACCTCTCCTACTAGTTCCACCCTTTTGCCATCAAAACCTGCTATCGGACTTCTTGAGGGAACAATCTCATAAGGGTCGATCTCTAATTTCTCAAAGGCCCACTTGGTGATGATGTTGGCGCTGCTCCCTAAATCAATCATCACTTTCTTGATTAGGCAGTTTGAAACCATGAGAGAGATTACCAGAGGGTCGTCGTATGGTGACTGTATCCTTCGTAGGTCTGCTGAGGATAAGGTAATCCGAGCATCCTCCTTCGGACTTCAAAACTAGCTGATTTCCCCAACCCGTCGTAACTAATAGGTGCTTAATATTATACATTTTAAGCCCTTATCTTGCTATAGTTACGTCATTTCATTCTATTATTTGGTGTCTTTATGTCGTTTGTGTGTTAAGCATGTTTCAGGAGCTTAATGAAGAAATAAAACTAACTTTGGTGAATTAACCAAGTACACGTTCGTTTTTATCTAAGAGGATAGTCAAAGAGGTGTTCTAAGATAAAATGGCTCCCGGAGGACAAAAATGACATTTTTCGAAGCTGTCACTTCAAGCAAAAATTTTCTCGTGGAATCAAGATGGTCATTTTGGTGTAGTTGCGGAAAAAAGTGATTTTCATGAAAAAGCCTACACTTAAGCCTACGCCTACAGAAGCAAAAAGTGTCCAGAAAGTGAAGTTCTACGCTCATGGTACGCTCAAGGTACACCTTAGGCGTAAAAGGCGTAGGTGCAACAGGAATTTTCTAATTTCTCCTGCAATGCCCGATTTGTCTCCGTTTTGATTTTATGATGCATCTATGACTCCTATACCTCAAACTATGTGTAAAACACATTATATATCAGAGAGTAGGGTTTGGGTGGATTGATGGTGAAATTACCAAAAAGAGTGAACTTAGGGTTTGCCTCCACCTTTGTCTATAAATACAAGGCTTTACATCAGAATTAGGGGTTCATTCATAGAGTTCTTCCACATTTACATTCAGGATCATTGCTACCATCAAGGTGTGGAGATTCCATCCAGAAGGAGGAACCATTCAAGACCTAGAGACCCAATGAGGAGGATTATGCAAGGTGATTCTACACCAAAGATGCAGTTTGCCTCAACCATGATCAACTAACTCGGTATCTAGGGTTTTCTAGCAAAACCCTAGCCAATTAATGTAGTTCGTATTTTTTTTCAATTGTAACGAGGGGAAACTGTGACTATACTGTGATGATTGTAGTAGATAGGAGATCATTTTTATTCTTGATACAAAATTCTATATTTATTATAAATTCTTGTCTTAGATGGAATGAATATATTATTTTACACAATCATGATTATTCACTATGGATTTGATCTCAGATGTTTAATTCATGATTTTCTATACAATGGTGGTAATAAAACTTGAAACCCTAGTTTGACATAGGCTATGCTTTGACGAGTTGATATAGACATGCTTTAGTTTATTTTCATGCATTAGGAGTAGATTAGACTAATTTAATTTGCATGTACTAATCAGTTCAGTCATGAGATGGGTTGTCGCAATCCGGTTGATGGTATTCCTTTTTGGGGTCGTATTTAGCTATTTGTGGTATGACCTAATTCAAAGTTTATGGATCGCCCTCTTGCAATTGTTACATTAATAGAACTATGTTATACGGTTAGTGGTAAAGTGATGAAAACCCTAGTTTTTTTCTCTTTTGAATCACAAACCGATTTATTTTGACTTTTAGAATAATTTAGTTAAGTTAGATAAATTGGTATTCGACCACCAAAACGAACAACTTTTCAGAAATATAACTCATTGTTTTTGAACTGTTAAAGTGAACAATCTTAGTCTCTATGGGATTGATATCCCTTACTCAAGTTGTTACTATTCTACAATTGATATGTGCGTTTGTTAAGGTAAACCTAGCGTCCTTAAGGTGTTATTTTTAACCACATATTTTGTACACACTTGAGGCACATCAATAACTTCCGGGCTTGGCGCATCTGGGATCTGTGGGCTTCTTCTACTTCTGACTTACTGGGTCCTCCGTGCACCATATGGATAACCTTTACGGGTTGGGTCACCGCTCCCTTTGCCAATGGGAGTGCGGGTTGGTCCGATCGGGCACCCTCTTTTGCAACGTAGTCAACTAAATCTCCCTTAGCGATCATTTCCTCCACCTGTCTTCTAAGGCTTCTGCACTCATTGGCATGGTGTTCGTACTCACTATGGAAAGTGCAGTGCTTGTACATTTCTTTTTTAAACATTGATTGTATGATGGGAGGTGGTGTCCGGAATATCCCTCTACCCTTAGTTTCTTGGTACAATTTTTCCAGAGTAACCTTTAAAGGAGTAACCTTGTCTTCAAACCTCTATCATTTTTCGGGGGTTTGGGAAGGCGTGGTAGTGGTACTTGGACGCTTCCAGTCGGGCGCCCGATCCTTTACCCTCATGTCAGATACTTTTGCCTCTACGCTTATGAAGGTTGCCCTTCTTTGGTATATGGCTAGCTCTTCTTCTATACGGAGGTGCCCTTGTGCCCTATGGTTGAGCTCTCCAATGTCTGTTGGAGGCCTCTTGACTAATGACTGATGAAACTTAGTCCCGAGAATAAGTGTCATCCTGAAAGCCTCCACGGTCGAATGCTGATCACAATTATCAATAAAAGACATCTTGATATTGAACCTTGAAACAAAACTCTTCAGGGATTCGCCTTTCTCCTGGATTATAGTGAACAGACTAGAGATCATCTTCTTCTGTCTCTTGTTGTCAAAATACTAGGCAATAAACAGATCGCACAGTTTAAGCCAACTTCCAATGTATCGGGGTGGCTGTTTTCAGAACTAAAGCAGGGCGGCTTCGGTCAGGATGGTTGGGAGGACTTTGCATAGAAGGCTTCATTTTCGTTATAGATATGCATCTTTGTGTGGACATGGTAGATGTGCTCCGTCGGATCCTTCGTGCCGTCGAACAAAGTGAACTTCAGTAATCTGAACCTTTCTGGGTAGGGCAAGCTGGTTATTGCCAGTGTGAATGGTGTTTATATTGCATCTATGGATACCTTGGTAGCTAGATCATTGGAGTTTGAGCGTTCAGATCCTTGAGCACCTCTTTCTATAACCTGATCATAACCTCTTCCAACTTTCTCATAGTTAAGGCTTCATCGAGATTATGTACCCCGACAACCTGTAGCGATAACTCCGCATGATCCTCTTGGTTGTGATTGGATAACGTCAGGTGGCCATGCTTCTCCGTCTGGTGGCCTGCTGATCGGTCTGGATGGTTCGATGAATCACCGTGCTGTCATGCCTGCGAGGTTTGCTGACCCGCAAGAGGGATTAGTGTTATGGGTGGCACCAGATCCAGCTTCGCCACTAGTTCAATGTTCTGCCTCTCTAGTTCGGCGTTCCTTTCCTCTAGGGCTCGTCGGAGTGGATCCTCCGTTTGAAAGGGTTGGCCTCCTGGCAGGTGCAAGTCGGACTGGTGGGATCGGGTAATCACCATGATTAATTTGAGCCTAAGCTCGGTAGAAAGTGGGAAGCTTTGAAGATAGGGGACTTCAAGAAGAGTTTCCCACAGATGGCGCCAATTGTGTAAATGTAGAAAATTACACAATAAACGAATGAATTTTATTAATGCTTGGCCCTATATTTATACATTTTTTAGATGGGCCAGGGCCCATTTGGAAAGCCTATCTAACCGTTTCATCAAGGGATTTACCTATACCTTTTTCTATCTTAATCTCAATCCCCTTATTCATAGGATTTTGATGTTGATCTATTCCTTGCAACCCACACATCTTCTAGAAGGCACAATGAGCTTGGCCCATCGGATCTCATGGTGACCTAATCTATTTGGGCCATATATTTTCACTATTACATTACCCTTTATATAATTATAAAGGGTTAATTTCAGTAAACCCCCCTCTACTATTGAAATTAATCAACTAACACACACTATGTCCGGATTGCCCTCTATGCTTTTCAATTTAATCAATAAACCCCTCCTACATCCGGATTACTCCTTATACTTTTCAATTTTAATCACATTGGCCCCCACCCTCAATTTTCATCAATATATATATATATATACATTTCAAAATAAATATATAAAATTTGAAACAAATATTTCAATTTAAAAAAATAAATATAAATTTCAAAAACAATATATAAATTTTGAACCAAATATATATCTTTCGAAAAAAAAATATAAATTTCAAAACATATTTATATATATTGATGAAATGTGAGGATGGGGGGCAATGTGATTGAAATTGAAAAGTATAGGAGGCAATCCGGATATAAGAGGGGTTAGTTGATTGAATTGAAAAACATAGGGGGCAATCCGAACATAGTGGAGGTTAGTTGATTAATTTCAATAATAGGGGGGGGGGGGTTTATTGAAATTAACCCAATCATAAACGGTGTATTGTGATTTAGGGCACTTTGTTCAGAATTCAGATCGGTAATAAGGGTTAGCCCAACACAAAGCCCAATCTTTACTTTAGCCCTTTTTTTTGTTTTCTGTTTTCATTTTTGGGTTTTATTTATTTATTTAAGTCCTATTATTTTCTATACATTTTGATATTTGTCCCATTTTTAAAAAATATTTGACATTGATTCTATTTTGAGTATTTTATGTTAGTCAACTAACGTTTAATGTTAACTCTAAATGATATTTTTTATATATGCCACAATTGCTCCCATATAATATTGTATCAATTTACCACCTGTTTGTTTTTACTTAAATCCTAATATTTTGAATTTTTTGATATTGGTCCCATTTTAGAAAAATCTCTATATTAGCCAGTGAATATCATAACAAGCTTAAATGTCGTCATTGTACAGTATCATGTCAAGAGCAAGCTTCAACACAAAGTCTTTGTACCATTAACCATGTCAAGAAAAGTCTAAATCCATTATTCTCATAAAAACAATATCCATCTTTGAAGCGTAAATAATGATTAATTAGACCTGACACTTTTGAAACCATGTACCATGTAGAAATTCACATCTATTGAATCACAATTAAACAAATAATAAATATATAAATTAAATTTCAAAACGCTATGAAGTATAGCATGTTTGTGGAACTCAAATTAAAAAATTATAAACTGGTGTGAGAATTATTCCTAAAAATTTGAAACTAAAGAGATATATAGTTTAGCTTGTCGAATGAATAAAACTAGTAAATCTCGACAATGTGATCATAACACTAACTATTTAGAATCAAGCCAAGATATTGCCAAATAAATAAATAAAATTCCTTGGAGGTCTCTTCTTCAAGAAGCAATATTTTCACTTGGAGGTCACTTACAAGTGCGAGTGTTATGCCAAAAGTACCCATTTTTGGCTAGGCCCTTCATCCTCTTCTCTTTTCTTGTTCACAGCCGGCCTTCCTGTTGGTCTCTTTATTGGAGGATGAAGAACCACTTCTAAAGGTTGTCATGTCATTCAAAAAAATAAGTTGATCACTATATTTTTTCTTCATAAAAAAAAATCTAATAACAAATGGTGAAGCTATATTTAGCATCAACAAGAAGTATCCACTTTATCTCCAACCAATCAACTTTGTCAGGTATAGGTTATATATATCCAGCATCAGTTTGTTGATAAGATGCATTGATGTGATACTTACTACAAAACTTATAAGCAAAAGAATAAACATGGCATTCAAATTTTTTGGGGGGTTAAATGGGTAATCGTTATATATAAGAATATGACTGATCAGTATGCACTAGAGAGAAAAATATTACTCCCTCCGTCCCATAATAGTTGTCCAATTTTGACTTTGTAACATTTTATTGATTTGGGTTGACTAGTGTGCAATTTTCAAATTTGCCTTTAATGATATAGTATTATGGTGGTATCTGGTATTTGTTTAAAGTTAGTGGAAGAAGGGTAGTTGGGAAAAATGAAAGGTTAAATTGCATTGAAATTCGAACTGGACAAGTATTTTAGAACAAGTAAAGTTGCAATAGTGGACAACTAATATGGGACAGAGGTAGTAAATTTTAATTGTGCACAACATGAAAGAGCATAAAAAAAATAATATCATATTATAAAATTAATTTTCTTACTCGACCCATGGACGTCTTCTCCTTTGAATGACAGCCACTGCGTGAACACATGGTTGTCCGCTGACTTGCCATGCATTGCATGAACAAGTATACCTCTCAAGATTAGCCTCCCATCTGAACAAATGGCTAATTACAACAACAATGTTGTCACTTTCCCCTTGTTATATGAAATTGTATTGTTGTTCTGTCATCCTTTGGATTAACTTTTTAGCCCTTGGAATAATGTCTTCTGAATTCTATTCTCTTACTTTTGTTTTCCTTTCATTTATTAAGTTTATCAGCATGACATGTAGTCGATCAATGAAAGAGCCAATTGGTAGGTCTCTCAATTCCATGATCTAGTGGTTGAAACTCTCTGAGAAATTGTTTCTAATATGCTCACATTTTGTGATATGGTAAAAGTGTGACCTGCTCCAATGTGTTGCATCAATTCGAGACAACCAATTAAATACATCAAGTGATATACTCTTTATCGATTCCATTGCCCTTGAAAAATATAATAATTTGTATGATATGGCAGCCCCCTATGCATAAGTTTTCAATTGTTGACCTCTAAACTTTTGTTGGAAGTTTTTGTATATATGACAAAAGAAAAATCTATGAGGAGAGTTAGGAAAGATTCTTATAATTGCTTTCACTATATCTTTTTGCCTATCAAAATATAAAGTTATATGCTCCATCCGTCGATCAATCGTAGGTTTAATAAAATCAAGAAATTTGAACCAAGATTCCTTATCTTCAAAACGACATATGTAAACTGCGATAAAGAACAAACCATTATTTCCATCAAGTGCAAACACTGCCAAACATATTCCACCATATTTCCCTTTGAAAAAGAAACCGTCAAGTCATATCATTGGCTTACAACCTCTTAGAAATCCTTCAATTGATGCTTTGAACAAAAGCTAGTGAATCGTCTATCATTAATATCAGCGGCATATTTGGCTACATTTCTAGGGTTAATTTCTAATATATGCTTGCACAATTTTGGAACTTGAATATAACTTAAGTCATAATTTCCATAAATATTTTCCAAAGCTTTTATTTGAGCATGCCATGCAGTCCAATAAGAAACGTATTTGAAACCTCTCCCAAATGTCTTCAATCACATCAAGTGGTCGGTAATACTTCTTGTATCGTCTCATTATATCTTCAATCACCTCTACCACCTAAACGACATTAACCATTACATTTTTACCATCTATACCGCCCATACATATATGTTGTCCTTCAATTTATTTTTTATAAACCCAATTCCATCATTAAGAATGGATGCAAAGCAAAATCAATCACAACTGTCATCTTTTCATGTGGCCTTCACTCTAGTTGTATCATTGTTCACAAATTTGATTGTAAAAGAATTTTTTATTGCATATAAGCGCCAGTGAGATCTGTATGCATACATAGTTGGCAATTCCATGCCCACTTCCAACTTAACCGAATCATTTAAACTAATTCGTCCATGCCACCCTTCATCTCACCATCAACTTCTTTATATAGGTCATCTGCAGAATGTAGCAATGCTAACTCATTTTCAACTAAACCCCTATGAATAAAATAGGGAGAAAAGATTGATGAGGGTTTTTTTTATGAAAGAGACTCCGCTTCTCTCACTTTTCATTCACCCCGCTTTTTTCTCTTCCTATTCGGGCAGTGTAGAGACTCCCTGGGGTTCCTTTAGGGTTTGGGAGTGACGGATCCATCATGTCATCTTCTTGATCAAGGCTTCAATCGGTGGTGTCAGTAGAGTTATTATCTCATAGGTGATTGGTGAGTGATCTCCTATGGAGACCAATCCTTCCATGTAAGGTATTGAGCAACAACTTCATAACTAAGTTTATTTGGGAAAGTTGTTTTAGATAACTTCATCAATTTAAATGGGTTGAGACAAGCCATAAGTGAAGCTTGGGGTTGTGGTTCAGCTTTTCAGGTAATCCGTTTAACTCCCAATATTTTCCAATTTATCTTCTATTCAGCAAAGCTACTGCAAATTGTTTTAGACAATATGCCATGGTTTTTCCAGAAGATTTTGTTAGTTCTTGTTCAATGGTATGAAAGAATAGAGATTAACGATTCTCTATTTTCTGTTACAAAGTTGTGGATTCATGTGAATGATATGCCCATTGAATGGCTCACTTTGGATGTTGCAAATAAATTGGGGAAATGTTTTTTGAATTCTGATAAATTTGAATTAAGAGACAAATGAGTGGAAGGGGGTAGGTATATCCGACTTAGGGCTTTTATTGATATTCAGATCCCGTTGCATTGAGGTTTACAAATGCAACTCGAAAACCGGCTTAAGTGGCTCCCTATTAGTTACGAAAAGCTCCCCTCGTTTTATTACAAATGCGAAACTCTCGATTATATCGTTACAAAATATCGCGTAATTGAGGACGCCCTTGAAGCTAATTTTCAGTCTCCGTATTGTTCGTGCCTCCATTTTGAAGGTTTACGTGGGAAATTTCTCCGTTTTCCCCACTCTCATAAAAATGGCGGAGTTCCGGATGATATTCGCACAACTAGTAATTCCAGAGGCAGTACTAATTCTCACAGTTAACGGAGGTCTAACAATTTGATTATTCGGTAAATGGCAGAAGAAACTCTGAATGATAGGCATGGTACATGCCTTTTGACACTTTCTCTCCCACCATCGCAATACCTGATGCACCAATTTTACAACAACACAATGCAGTTGAGAGTGATAAAGGCCAAGGTCCAACCAATGTGTCTCTAGTGTTTAATGATAAACACATCAGTTATCATGGGACTAGTAGGTATGGTTCAAATTTTGTCTTCAAGCTGGATGAAGTCTTTTCTTCTGGGCCTTACAATCATGTGGGAAGGACAATAATTCAGAATTTGAGTACCACAACCAATCTCTCATAAAGGATCCAACCCAGTGATAAAATAGTGGAACTTAATCAAAGGGCGGAAATCCCAATAAAGCCAAGTAAAATGGGGACAATAGCGTTAAATGAACATTTCGCTTCCATAAATTTAGAAGACAACACAAGTTTCCCAGTTCTCAATTTAAGCTCTAGACGGTGGAAACGCAAAGCGAGAGCATCTACGCTGTCTACGTCATTTTTCCTGTAATCTATCAAAACTAAAATAAAATATGATCCAAATAAGGGAAGTGGTGATGAAAGGTTGAAGCATCATAAAAGTTACGAGGATTCCGAAGACCCACAGCTGGGTAAGGATCCTTTATTTTTTGCAGGTATAGACTCATTTGATTATAGCATTATGGTGGGGCTGGACAAATCAAAATGGCCTTAAGGTGGTCAATGAAGGTTTTGGTGTGGAACAATTTCCCATTTGAGGAGGCTTACAAACCTCCGTTCTCCTTCTTTAATTACACTTTTGGAGACTAAAAATGGCGGATTAAGGATGCAACAACTTCAACATAAACTGGGATCTTATAAGATACATTTAGTTTACTCAAGGGGTCGTGCAGGAGGCATTGCTTTGTTGTTTGAAGATGGGTTAGATTGTGAGGTGATTGAAAGCAATGATTTTCATATTACCTGTAAATTGAGCTATAGAGTTTATAAAGGTGATTGGATTTTTACTAGTTTATATGCTTCATGTGATAATGGTACCAGGGCAAAGCAATGGGAGGCTTTAAAATTCCTGAAGCAGAAGTTAGGTCCACGTTGGCTGATAGCAGGGGACTTTAATGTTATATCTCACCCACAGGAAAAAAAAGGTGGAAGAAGGCAGGATAGTTGGATATTGAGCAGTTTTAAAAAATTTATATACATTTGTAAGCTTATTGATTTGGGGTTTAGAGGATTCCAATTTACTTGGTGTAATAAAAAGGATAGGGGGAGAATTGTGATGACGAGAATTGACAGGGGTATGTATTCTACTGAGTGGCTTAATGTTTTTCCTCTTAGTGCAATACATCACCTCTCCGTTGCCGGCTTTAATCATTGCGCCTTGTTAATCCATTTGAATGAAATCATCAGCAATACAAAAAGACAATTCATATTCGATGCCCAATGGGTTCAACATTTAGAGTTCAATGATATTATTAGGGAACAGTGGGATACTCCAGCCTATGGGTCTCCAATGGTTAGTTCAAGGAAAAGGTTCAAAATTGCAAGTGGAGACAAAAGACCTGGAGGAAAGGTCTTGTTAATGACTCTGCTAGAACGATTATTGATCTCCAAACGAAGCTTCGGTGTTTGAAAGATAATACTCTCAATTCAATAAAGTAGAGATTAAGAGGGTGGAATTAAAGTTGGGTAAAGCGTGGTGCGAGGAAAAACTTTTCAGGCTCCAAAAATTAAGAATTGTTTGGCTCCAAAAATGATAGCCCACGAAGTTATGCACTATCTGAAAACTCACAAGAAAGGAAAAAGGAGCTTCCTAGCTCTTAAATTAGATATGGAAAAGGCTTATGACAGGGTGTCTTGGGGTTTTCTTCATGACATTATGATCATAATGGGTTTTAACAATATATGGGTAAAAGCCATTATGAGTTGCATCTCCATAGTGTCTTATTCAGTTATTTTAAATGGCGAGCTGGGCAATATATTTTCCCCATCTCAAGGCCTTCGTCAAGGTGATCCTCTTTCCCTATATCTATTTCTTTTATGTACTGAAGCTTTCTCAATTCTTCTGAAACAGGCTACACATAAAAAGCTTCTTCAAGGAATAAAGATTGGTATATGTGTCCCTCAAATCACACATCTTATGTTTACGGATGATGCACTATTGTTTTGTAAAGCTACAACTTGACAAGTATCCCAATTGAAGCTCATTTTAAAATAATTCAAACTTTTGACGGGTCAAATCGTGAATTCAGATAAATTCGGGTTATGTTTCAGTGCTAATACGAGTTTGGAAATAAAGGATGAGATCCAAAGACATCTTGGTATGTCCAAAGCTGCATGGAATAATCAATATTTGGGGCTGCCTTCATTCCTAGAGAGATCAAAACAAACATATTTTAAGTTTTTGGATGATAAGCTATCTTCAAAGATTAAGGGCCTAAAAGGGGAGTTGCTTTTCAAAACCGGTCAACCGGTGCTTATCAAATCCACTCTTACCTCTTTTCCTACCTATGTTATGCAGTGCTTTAAATTGACGAACTCAATATACAAATGCATTCAAAGGAAAATGAATGTTTTTTGGTGGGCTGGTGGATAAGGAATTGGGAAAGTTAAATGGGTGAGTTGGGAAACAATTTATGAAGATAAAAGGTTGGATGGTTTGGGTTTTTGAGACATTAAGGCTGTCAATCTAGCTCTTTTAGCAAAAGTAGCATGAAGATTATCAATAGTAGAACCTTCGTTTTTTTATAGCATCTATAAAATGAAATATTTCCCAAATAAAGAATTTTTGGAAGAAAAATGTGGTTGAAGATCTTCATGGATATGGAGAAGTATTTTTTTTGTTCAACATCTTATCAAGAGCGGTATGTGGCGGAAGATTGCCTCGGGGAAAAATGTAAACTATTGGGCTGATGTTTGGCTTCCTGATTCTACCAATCCATTCATTTCTTCAAGCAATAGAGGTACAAGTATCTCTTATTTTTCTGATCTTATTGATGAAGCGTCAAATTCATGAAAGGTGGACATCATCAAAAATTCATTTAATAGTCAGGACGCTCATCTAATCTTACAAATTCCTCTTCAATAATCTAATGGGTTGGACAGAAAAATTTAGGGCCTATCTGTTAATGGTGAATTTTTTGTAAAAAGTGCTTACAAATTAGCTTTAAATTCCCTCATTAAACCGAAAGGTAAATCTGCTTATTCTACGAGCGGTAATACTTCTCTAGAATTTCAAAGTCATTGGAATAGTCTTTGGAAATTTTAAATATTCAAGAAAATTCAATTTTTCCTTTGACAGAGCTGTCATGAGAAAATACCGGTACTCACTAACCTTAAATCTAAAGGTATCTCTCAAGTGGCTACTTGTCCTCAATTCGAGAATCGTGACGAAACAGTTAATCATGTTCTTTATTCTTGCTCAATGGCCAAACATGTGTGGCATTTCTCCCCCTTACAGCTTTTTTCGAAGGTGATGATGATTGTCTATGGAAGAAGAAATGGTTACTCATGGCAAAGTTGTGGAATCACGATAATTCCAAAGAATTATGCTTTAGCCTGGGAGCTTTTATTTGTTGGCAATTGTGGAAGTGTAGGAATGATTTTCTTTTTAATGGAAAATAATGGCCAGTGCCCGAAATTCTTGATAAAGCCTTGGCGAATTTTAACGAATTTCATGAGCTTGGGAAGGTGATCTGCAACCCTTTGGCTAAAAGCTCTTGCAAAAAGGTCACTTCAAAGAGTTGGGAAGCTCCTCCCAGGAAGATGTTCAAACTCAGTTTTGACGTTGCTTTTCATTTTCCACATGACAGATGTGGGGGTAGTTTTGTTCTCAGGGATTGTCAAGGAAGGCCAGTTAGAGTTACAACTTGTTTTTTGAATAATGTTAAATCAGCTTTTATGGCTGAAATTCTCATGCTTAGAGAAAGTATTAAACTGTTTTCCAACTAGGGGTACTCTGGTGTGGTTATTGAAGGAGACTGTCAAGGAGTCATGACTCTTTGTCCAAATGATAGTCTCTCTTTAGCAGTTATTGAAGATATCAATCACTTGCTTCAGTCTATGGTTAGAGCATTTCAACTGCGGTGGGCACCGAGGTGCTGCAACAAGGTCGCTCATGGTTTATGTCAGTGGGTTTTTCGGTATAATAAGGGAGATTTGGAGTGCGATGTGTGGCATCATTGGTTGCATACCCTTCTTTCTTTAGATCTCTTGTCTTTTCCTTTGTAGTTTTGTTTTGGTTCTCTTTGTTGGGAAAAAAAAAAACTAAACCCTTATTGACTATGAATCCTGATTGGTTAATCTCCTCATTTAGATATTTTTCACTAGCATATTGGACTCATCATAATTGTTATTCCAATTATGTAGTGAGTTTTCCAACCCAGGAAGGTCATCTAACTCTTCCTCCAACAACTGGAAATTAGCATTAGGCAAATTGTCCATCTACACAAAATAATAAGGATATAATAAGAGTTATTTATATGAAATGTTAGCATAAGAACTGAATATATGTCAAATATTTACTTGGAAAAAAAAATCACAATATATTTACTTGAGTTCAAATTTTCGTTAACCAATTATAAAATCTATAATGTATGATTATAAAGAGTGCTCAAACAAAAAGAGAAGAAGAACCTTTAATTAAATAATTATAAATGCTTGAACACATACGTGTGTACTATATATGCATCTACCAAAAGATAGGAGAGAGAGCATCAAATCAATGAATGAACAAATGAGTTGATAATGACCGAATTAAATAAAAGAAGATCATGATGATGTCCCATTGCATGAAGAAAACAAACAAATAATTTTAAAAAATGAAGTCTATAATGCATGGCACTTTGCATAGCTAAATCACATGTTATATAGGGGGGCTCATTCCTAAAAGGACAACACTAGTAACACGTTATATAACATATATTGGTATGCGACAACTAACTTATTAGTGTGGTAAGGGATTGAAAAATGGAGTATGTGTTTTGCTGAATTTTTTATTCGTTTAATTTAACATCAAGTTCTAAACAATTTTGCAATTTATCAAGTTCCAATCTAAGCGTTAAATATTTTTTTGGCAGTCCAGTCCACATAATGTAGTTTTATTACTAGTAAGAAAGCTCTTTGATCTTTAATGCAAATATAATTGTGCTCATATTTTAGATTTGTTTGGTTTAGTAGTCTAAGGAAAGGGATTTCATTGATTCAGATCACTTACTAATGCTGAATGGTCTATCTTGCACCTGGTCAGGAAAGATTAACAACATTGACTATTTCATACTACATAGGAGCTCAAGGGATCACTATGGGTTATTTCTTGGTCATTGGTCATTGATTTATTATTATTTTTTCTGAGTTATTATTTGTTATTCCCATTTTTAAAAAATGCAGATTATGGTTTATTTTAGAATTGTGAAGAGGATGACATTTTAAAGAGTGCTATCTAAATCACACTCTATTACGCAAACTAAATTTAAAAGAAGTGTTTATCATGATTAGTAAGATATATGTTAAATTTCAAATCCTGGGGAGCAGATTTTAAATCACTCTTAGTGTAAATTAAGCACTCTTGGATCCAAAATTTTCCATAACAATTATACTTCGCTTCAGAAGAAAAAAGTGAGAAAAAAAATCTGAGAATATGACAATTTCACATATATTACTGTTATTGCACCCTACTACGATGGTGTTAAAACTTGTGGATATGATATATATGTGGATATATATATATATATATATTATAATAAATAACTTCAATGCTTAAAATACTTTACCTCAGGAGTTTATTCTGCAAGAGGAATCCCAAGATGAGTGGATCACTAAACCTAACTAGAAGTAAAGAATTAGGGTTTTGCTTGAAGAAAGATGAAAAAAAGAGGCCACCATAAAGAGAGAGTGATAGGTTAAATATTTAAGAGATAGGTTACAAATTTTAAAGGGCAATTTTGGAATATAGAAAAAATAACTTTTAAGTTAGCATTTGTCGATAGTTGACTAGAAGGAGTTATTAAAAAAGGGATCAATCTCAAACAAATTCTTAAAATGGGACTAATATCAAAATCTACCTAAAATGTTAGGATTTAAGTAAAAACAAACCCTTCCTTTTTCTCTTATTTAATACCGAAATAAAAATTAAATAAGGGGTTGTTTGGTTTGCACTGTGCTTTTCACTAAAATAGAAGTACATGCTTTGTTGTAAAGTGTTGTGAGTAAAATATAGAAGCATTTTTGGTATAGTAGATTTGTTGTAGATAGTTTGAAAGGAAAAACATGCAAAACTTGTTTGGTGACTTCAAATGCAATTTATTTTATTATTTATTTATTTTTGTTTTTTATTTATAATTTAATTATTATATTTTTATGTTATTTATTTATGATTAGTAGTATTTTTATATTTTTATTTATTACTTATTCATTTTATTTTATTTATTTATTTAATATTTATTCATTTTTATTTATTGTTTATTCATTTTTAATTAATTTATTTTTTAATTTTATTACTTATTATTTTTATTTATTATTGATAATTAGGGTTGAGTGAAAGAAAACAAATATTTAAGTTTTGGAGTGAAATATGCTACTTGAGTTTAAATGCTGTAGTGACGAAACATCCTAATACATATTTTTTGAATTTTGGCCCCATTTTGCTTCATGTTCTAATACTATTGATACAATAACAATAACTGAAGCTATCAAAAAAAAGTGACAATAGAAGCACGTGCCAAAGAAGCCCTAAGGAACCCCAAAACATTATATTTTCTCTTTTAGAATTTTGCGAGTATAGAAAATCTCTCTAAATGTATTTTTGCTAAGTTAATCTTTGACATTTGTAAAAAATTGTTGAAAATCTCCCTTTAACAGAATCAAAGTCAATTTCAGGCTTTCACTATAGAAAGTTAAAAACAATTTTTGGAAAGTCAATCCATATAGGGAATTTGAAATATACTCAAACTCACTTAGAGGAGTAATATGTATTTTTGCAAATAAACTAACATTTTTAAAAAATAATAATAATAACTTATTGCAGTTGAATAAGTTTTTTTTTATAAAAGGGTAAATTACACTTTCACCCCCTGTTGTTTGGACAAATTACATTTCCCCCCCTCTTGTATGGATAATTACGTTTTCCCCCTTGTAAGACATTTCCGGTGACCGTGAATTATGAATTTACCTATTTGCCCATCCTCTTTAATTACAAATATATATTAATAATTCTTGAATTGTGTAATTACCTACGTACCCTTATAACATAACTATGGTCAACTAAACCTAACCCAAGTCAAACCCTAACCTAACCCAACTTTTCTCACCTTTTTCCAAACCTAGATTTCAATACACCCCCATTACACGCACAAGCAAGGAGGTGGAGGAGGAGGGCGGCGGTAGCAAGGAGGAAGTAGAGGAATCGGGTCTGTTTTTGTATATATACACATACATATATATATATATGCCTAATTTCCAAATACTCATATATGTGTATATATGTATATTCGGGTTTCAATTTTCATATTACTCCATCTCTTGTATATAACTTCCTATATATATACATATGTATATCTTCCTATATCTCTGTTATATATATATATACATATGTGTATATATGTATCTCTGTAAAATTATCTCATATGGAGCTATAGGAATGAAGAAAGAAGAATGAGAGGTGTAAACATTTACTAAAGGGGTAAATGGGTCATTCCAATGAATAAGGTTAAATGGGTCATTTCATTGAATAAGGGTAATATTGTCATTTCGCGTCAGAAAATCACTTTGACCAGTGTTGACTTCTCCTGAGCTCAGATGGAGGGGGGAATCTGTTACCAAATTCCGAACTAGAAGGGGGGAAACGTAATTATCCATACAAGAGGGGGGAAATGAAATAAGTCCAAACAACAGGGGGTGAAAGTGTAATTTGCCCTTAATAAAAAAACACTCTTTTTACTAAATAATTCAATGATGGTTATATACAATTTAAAAAAAGAAATAACTCTTTTTCAAGTATCAATTCTTGGTGCTTATTTTTGTTTTTATTACTCAAAATTATTTAAAACATTTGAATAAAGAAAAGAAGTTGGACCATTTTTATTGATAAATATGCAATCCAAGATATATAGCTATATAACCAAATCATCCAAAAAGAAAAAATGTTTTTAAATCCAACTCCTATGAACTTCTCAGGTTCAAACGCAGAAAATACTCCATAAATTATTACTCGAAAATGCAGGTTATTTAGCCTACTCAATATTGAAAGCTGCTTCGTACATTATCACTTTTAAGTACCTACTATAACTGCATTACTACATAAAATACAGCATTTTCAGCTTATTGAAAAGAGTTAATTTCAGTAAATACCCATGTGGTTTCAAAAAAGATTACTTTGCCCCTCTTCTATACAGAAAACTCCCCTATAGTTACCAAAATGTATCAACTTGTCCCCCTCCCTATAATTTTGGACCAAAATACCCATGAAATTTAATTAAATTAAAAAAAACCAAATAAAATTCAAAAAAATATATAAACATAATTTGTAAAAAAATATATAAAAATTAAAAAAAACATATAAAATTTGAAAAAATATATAAAATTCCAAAAAATATAAAATTAAAAAACATATAAAATTCGAAAAAAAATATAAAATTCGTAAAAAAAATATAAAATTCAAATATATATATATAATTCGTAAATAAAACATATAAAATTCGAAAGAAAACATATAAAATTTGTAAAAAAATATATAAAATTCGTAAAAAATATATATAATTTAAAAAACTTATAAAATTCGAAAAAACCATATTATCAATCAAATAAAATATTTTGAAAAAATAAATATCATTTTAATTTTAATTAGGAATAAAATCATATAAATTTAGCATTAAATCACATGAATGGGTAGATTATGTTGGACCCTTCATATTAAAAAAAGGTTAGTTCAATCCGCACTTTGTTTATTGCATGGAAATGGAAAAAAGCAATTGACTTCTAAAAAAACACTTTTAACACCTCAAATTATTTTAAAACTATGACTATACTCTATTGTGACATCTAAATATTTTTGAAAAAAAAAATCAAATATAGTGGAAGATCACTTTCTTGGATTGTATTATAATTTTCCCAAAAATCAAATATTATGATTTTCCTACCCCTTTTTTTCTTGGATAATCTTGTTTGAATATACTATTGTAGTGTGTCAAAGGATTATATATATATATATATATATATATATTGAATTTTATATATTTTTTACTAATTTTTTTTAATATTATATGTTTTTTTTCAAATTTTATATGTTTTTTTTAAAATATTTTTTTTCTGAATTTTATATATTTATATCAAATTTTATATGTTGTTTTTACAGATTATATATATTTATTATGAATTATATATATTTTTTACGAATTTTCTATGTTTTTATTTTAGTTTATATATATTTTTACGAATTTTATATATTGTTTACGAATTTTATATGTTTTTTACGAATTTTATATATATATATTTGAATTTTATATAGTTTTTACGAATTTTATATTTATTTTTGAATTTTATATGTTTTTTTTTTAATTTTTGTATAGTTTTTGCGAATTATGTATATATATTTTTTTAATTTTATTTTATATATTTTTTACAAATTTTATATGTTTTTTTTCGAATTTTATTTGTTTTTTTTAATGAATTTTACATATTGTTTTGAATTTTAAATATTTTTTCTAATTTTATGTATATATTTTTGAATTTTATATGTTTTTTTTTTAATTTTGATATATTTTTTGAATTATGTCTATATATATTTCTAAATTTTATATGTTTTTTTTTTAATTTAATTAAATCGCATGGATATTTTGGCAAAAAATTATAGAAAATGGAACAAATTAATACATTTTGATAACCCTAAGGATGTTTTATGTATAGGAGAGGGGCAAAGTGATTTTTTTAAAAACCACAACTCACTGAAATTAACTCTATTGAAAATCCACAACTTCATACTTTCAAACTTATTTTCTGGTTGCAATTCCATTACTTTTACCTCCACCACCACCACCACCACCGGTGCCACCAGAACGACTGGCGTCAGTCCTCAGGGCATTCGTTGCCTCCACCGTAAGCAGTGGCTTCATTCCACCCACTAGCTACATTGCTCTTCACCATATTGTCATTGCCACTAGCAATACTATAACAATCAGCCCCCACTGATACCAGCTCCGCCACCCCCGGCAAATCCACAGATACCAACACACCCTCCACCATAACTACCAGCCTCATTCCACCCTTTTGCACTAAACATATTGTGATAATTGGCACTAGCATTAGAGAAACAAATACCAGCTCCCCAACCCCCGTGATCATTGGCACTAGCATTGGAGAAACAAATACCAGCTCCCTAACTCCCGGCAATTCCACAGATACCAGAACACCCGGAGTACCCTCCACTGTAACTACCAGCCTCATTCCACCCTTTTGCACTAACCATATTGTGATCATTGACACTACTAGCATTATAGCAACAACCACCTTCATGGCACTCTTTGTTCATGATGTTGGAGAGGGTAAAAGCCACGGTGAGTCCGGGCAATACCAGCCATTGTTCCTCAACCTACTCATCAAATTGTAGTGGGATCTAAATATTACAATCACAACATCAATATCTAGTAGTATCCATCTCTGAAAATTGTTCTCAAGAACTCCGAGAACAGAAAACTATTATCTGAGAACAAGATAAGAGGGATCTGAATGTTGGATTTTAACGCTAAAAGAAATCAAGAACGTGAACTAAATTGTAGAATAAAATATTCTACATACCTCAATTGTGAAAACAACAACCGTAGAATACATTTCAACACTCTTCTGTAATTCATGCTCCTGCAATCCTGAAAACGTAAAGCGCACTACCCCTGTCTTTCTGTTTCAAATCGATAAGGCAAAATAAGAGTATGACAACTCTTATATAGAGAAACAGCAGGGGGGGACGAGCTCTCCACAAACAAACACTTAGGGTTTCCTTTCCTATCATGGAAACTTAGATGGTAAAGGTTTAGTAATTATAATCCAACGGTAATTGTTACACTTGTCAATTAGACCACAATGACAAGTATAACCCCAACCCATTAATTATTAATAATCACATTACAATCCTATTTTATATAAAACCGTGCATAAGACCACAAAATATTTTTTTAATATATTATATAATTAAAAATTCCAACAATCTCCCACTTGGTCCATGCACCCTAAAAACTTAGAAAACGAAACTACGGATAACAACACTTTAATTTTAGAAAATTTGGGTGGCCACCCATATATTTTTGAAAATACAATTATTGAAATCAATGAGTTGAAACACACTCCTCCGTAAACTTCCTCAATAGTGGATCATGAATGCGTAGACAAGTAATATATTAGTCTAAACAGTTCCATGGTCACAAAATTGATTTCATCAAGGATTTGAGCAAAAATTGCATTTCATGAGATGCACAAATTGCATGTGGTCAAAACGCACATCTCATTATCCGTCCTGTTTCATACCATCATAGTATGTCACATGAACATATTACAACAAATAGTCAACCTTCTGTTCAGTGTGAGGGTTTACCAATATGGAGCCAATCCCATATCTAGCCCAAACTATCATCATAGAGTAAAAAATACTCCCACAGACAAATTTTAATATCCTGTTTCATACCATCACGGTATGTCACCTGAACATATTATAGCAAACCGTTTACCTTCTGTTCAGTGTGAGGGTTTACCAATATGGAGTCAATCCCATATCTAGCCCAAGCTATCCTCAAAGAGTAAAAAAATACTCTCACAGACAAATTTTAATATCCTGTTTCATACCATCACGGTATATCACCTGATCATATTACAGCAAATCGTCAACCTTCTGTTCAGTGTGAGGTTTTACCAATATGGAGCAAATCCCATATCTAGCCCAAACTATCCTCATAGAGTAAAAATACTCCCACATGCAAATTTTAATAAGTGTGTTTGAACTCACTGATGTGGTGCCAATCTCACATTTAGTTCAAACAATCTCCAGAGTGAAAAATCACTCCCATATATATAATCATATATATAAACAATCATATATATAATGATGCATCATAACTTCACATTGCATGCAAATAAATAACATCCCAAAGAATAAGGGAATAAACAACAGTCACCACAAAGAGGCGTAAGAACTGAAAAACATCTATAAGGTAGCTAATAATAAAACAGAACATCAAACATCATGGTATAACGACTCACGAATACCCATCCAGATCACGTGTTCCTTAAAATATTTTAGGTTCTAGTTCTTTAGTGAGAGGATTGAAAATCACATCCCTAGTAGCTATGTAGGGAACCACAATAGCACATTCACTTACCTTCTCACACACAAAATGTATTTTACATCAATGTGCTTATAATGCTTGGTAATCTTACTATTTTTCACATACTTTGTGACAACTTAATTGTCACAAAAATACTAAAGGTTTGTGTATGAAGTCCACAACCTTCAAAACAAAATTCCTCAGCCACATGGCAAGTTTTGTTGCCTCATAACAATTGACCAACTCCGCATACATAGTGGAATTAGTGATAATAAACTGTTTATTAATTCTCCATGAAAAAAAAAACTCCTTGTGCCAACAGGAAAATAGAACTAGAAGTAGATTTTCTACTACTAGAACAACTAGCATAATCTGAATCAGAATAACTAACCATCTCGAGGTAATCTAATTTCCTGTAAGTCAACATGAACCCTTTGGTTCTTTGAAGGTACCTCAAAACCTTGTTCACTGTTGTCCAATGGACAACATTCGAATTTTGCTAAAAACTTCATATCATCCCAACCACATAACTAATGTCAAGCCTAATGTTTGTTACTTGACATCAACTTGACTTCTTTTAACCTCATTATTGGGACATTGATCTTCTGAGAATATATCACTGTCTTGAAGTTTACTTGAATCCTTAAATATATTTCTTTAACTTACACACCCGGTGAGAATATACTCTGCATTACTCATGTCCTTCAATAGATTCAAATAATGCAGAGTAATCTATTACCCGATGAGAATAATGCAGAGTATGTTATTGGGACATTGATCTTCTGAGAATATACCACTGTCTTGAAGTTTACTTGAATCCTTAAATAGATTTCGTTAACTTACACACCTGGTGCTCCTGTCCCTTGACAACGAAACCTTCAGGTTGAGACATGTGAATCTCCTCTTCAAGATTTACAATAAGGAATGTGGCAAGAATAATCTTTAAGGAGTCATTTGAATAAACAGGAGAGAAAGTCTTTGAGAAATCAACCCCTGGCTTTTACTTGAAACCTTTAGCCACTAATCTAGCCTTATATCAATAAACTTTTCCTTGAGAATCTCTTTTGGTCTTGTATACCCATTTACAATCCACCGCCTTCCGATGCTCAGGTAAATCAACAAGCTCCCACACATTATTAATATACATATATTGTATTTCATCATGCATGACATTCATCTAATCATAATGCCTATGAGTCCTCAAAACCTCATAAAAAGAAGTGGGATCCTCATGCTCGCTAACATAAACCTCAACAACATTTGGTATAGCAGGCCTTCGAACTCGTAAGGATCTCCTAGGCTGAACAAGCTTAGGAACACGATCGAGAACCGTAGGTGGAAGTAGTGCGGGTGGATCAACTAGAAGAGTAGGACTAAAAACTCTAACGGCAAACAATGAAGAGGGTCCAATAAAATCGGTATCGCTGGGAACTGACACTGAAAGTTGTTCTCCTGTAAAAGAGAGAACACGATGACCCAAACTTCCACTGGAATCACCATCCACAATAAACATTGCATATCGTGTCACAACAATCTCCATAAGTCTAGATGGGTAGTAAAAATGATAACCAAATGATCTCTCTAGATACTCAATGAAAAGACATGTTACCGTGCAAGAATCTAATTTCCAAATATCAGGATTATACAACTTTGCCTCTGCAAAGCATTCCCAAAACATGTAAATGCCGAAGACTAGGCTTCTGACCCATCCCTAACTTGAAAGAAGTCCCAGGGGACCTTACACGGTACTCTATTAAGAAGATAAACTGTAGTTTTAAGAGCTTCTCCCCAAAAACTCTCAGGAAGTGAAGAATGACTCATCATGCTGTGAACTACATCCTGATAGGTGCGGTTTCTCCTTTCTACAACTCCATTTTGCTCAGGAGACCCAGGAGTAGTGTACTAATATACAATACCCTGATCATTAATATAAGAGATGAACGGGCCGTGATTCACACCTTCACCCCCTTGGTCCGATCTCCCAACTTTGATCTTTCGATCCAATTGCCTCTCAACTCTACGAGAAGTATCGGGAAACGGATCACATATATCAGTCAACTCATAGGTCATAATCTGGAAAAACAAGTTGTTAAATAATTTCCTCATTGACCAAACATTTAAGTCATTTTCTTGAGATATGTCTCAATCTCCTATGTCACAACATAGAAGAAACTTCTCTAATAAAAGCACGTTTTGATCCTTCATTTTGATGTCCTTTCCTTTTTCTTGTTTTCCTTTCTTATTGTGAACATTCACAACAATACAACTCAACACAATTTAATGTTATTGAGTCGCCAATCTTTAATCACACAAAGTGCTAATAACTGGTTAAATAATTCACTTTGAAAACCTTATAGGCCTAAGTAGAGAATTTATCATCATGTGGACCAATCGTTAATCATCCAATATAATTCTCTACAACCTCAAAATCTTAACCAGATTACACATCTTATAGACGTGTTCCTTACCATAACAAATTTCATCATCTTTGACTAACACAAGTTATGTCAGATAATAGTACCTTGACTACTTCTTGGACCTCATAAATTCCTGCAATATCGAATACGAGAATACTATCCTAAATAACCTCATAAATAGAAACAATAATAAACCTCATGGAAATGCTAATAATGGTAGTCCACAAAATCAACATGATGTCAACACTTGTACTCTAAACATTTTAAACAAACCATTAAATGGTTTAATCCCTGTAAGCTATATCAAAATAGCAGAAGCATTCAAAGAATTTTTAAACATGTTATATCACATAACACTGAAGTAAACAACATATAAAATAATATGTCACAGCTTTAGGGATTATAAATTTAATTATTGCTTTGGGGTTTAAAGCCGAATTTATCAGAGTGTTTTAATATGTGCAAAAACCATCCACTCTGCGGGAAATAGGTAAATCATCTAAAAATCACCTTTAGACAGAATTTTATATTATTTACCCCCCAAACAGCGATTAATTCGCCCATAGAACTAGTTAATTATACTTGAAATATCATTGAACACTTCTACTACATTTTAGTAAGAGGGTTATCCAGTTCTAAATCAAACACTCTCAACTATTCTACTCACTCATCTCACACTAAAAACATTTATCACCTTTTGGCATAACAAATGCCTTTAACGTAAGCAAGTGCACTGTGAGACCTATTTCAAAAATAACAACTTCCATGAGTGTGTCACCTTTTGGTAGGCATCACCCACTTCAGCTACTACCTCGAAATGACCCATTTACCGATCTTTCTAAACCTCAATAAAGACCTAAACCTCAGAGTTTTATTTTATTTAGGTCAAATGATTTCTTTAATATGCACATATATAAACAACCCAAATAAAAATAAAATAAATATAACTTCACTTCAAGTAGAAACTTCAGTATAAGCAAACATGCTCATGCATATTAATAAATATAATAATAAATATGCACATAATATTATAAAATCTAATTAACTAGATTTAAATAATTAATTATTGTCCACCTCAAAAACTGAATTTAAATAAATCATGGTCTGATCCGGAACCACTAATTGATATTGGACACATATACTTTATCATCCACATTGGACTTGTATATTTCAAAAAATAAAATAATAATATACACAAAATTTCAACATCATTTAATTAATAGGCTAGTGGGTCTAAAGAACTATAAAAGGTCTGGTCCAAAATTAATAACCCATTAATCAAATTATAATCTAAATATTTTTTAGCCCAAAAATTAAATAAAAACGTTAATTTCTGTAACCCAATATACTGGGCCGAAAACTAATTAAATGTAACTAGGCCCAAAAGGATTAATTCTTAAAAAGAGACCCATAAGGCCCAGATTCATTAACTTCAAAATAGACCCATTAGATCAATGGGTTTAAATATATTTTCAACCCATAATTGAATTAAGAAATTCTGGCCCAAAAAGAAAACCCATGAGAACAGGCCCAAAAAATTAACTTTTAACATAACAGGCCCAAAAAGCTAATTTTTAAAAGAATAGGCCATTTGGGCCCAAAATCACCCCCTGAGCCCATTAGGGCACAATAGGTCATCTTCCTTGAGGACATCTGCGACAGTGACAACCCCGACTCTGCCACAGTCCACAAAATAGTCCGGCCACGAGGAGCTGCCCGTTGGCGCGATGCCTGAACCTCGCCGGCGCTAATCCTTCATCGACTCTCACTTTCTCTTCCTATATATATACATGTACATATATATCTATAAATTAACATATTAAATTCCTAGCCGAATTTAATGGAGGAAATCGATCGCCGATAACCTTGAAAGATGACACCTTCTATTTTCTAGTTCTGAGTCTCGTCGTCATGTATATATCCTCATACAATTTATATTCATATCACTTTGAATATGATAATAAATTGAAAAAACATGTACCACATATATGTATATATATATACAATCCTACACATACCAGTAAGGGAAATCTGTCGGCAGACTAGCACCCACTTCATGATACACAAACACAGTGATCCAATTTCGTTTTAATAATGTAACCCTTTGTTCAAAGGTATACTTTGATACGGGGTTATATATACACATGTCAACTAATGATATCAATGAAATCAGAGAGCATATTACATCTAAGCAAACTAACCGAGCCGAGCTTTGGAATGTTCAAGCTCAGTTCATTTACTAAACGAGTCTAGAAAATGTGTTCAAGCTCGACTCATTTGCTTAACGAACGAGCCCGAGCCGAACGCCAGATTTAACGAGTCAAACCCAAGCTTGTTCAAGAATGACTCGTTTCAGTGCAACATATATTAATCTTCCTAATAGTTGACTCGATTGAGTTGTTGCATGTCTGTTTTAACATATTTCCACTAGTATAATTTTTTATGAATGAATTTTATATTATGACCGCCTAATTTTTATAATCTTTTCACATTAATCTTCATAATTTGTTCAATTTGAACACTTTCTTTTGTCAAATATGATATAATTTTACTATTTAACTTAGACGAGCCTGTTCACGAGCTTGGAGAGCCGAGCTTAGTAATGTTCAAGCTCGGCTCGTTTACTAAACGAGCCTAAAAATTATGCTCAGGCTCGGTTCGTTTACTAAACGAACGAGTACGAGCTGAGCTCTTAACGAGACGAACCCGAGTCTGCTCACGAATGACTCGGTTCATTTGCAGTCCTAATTACATCAATAATAGAAGAATAAATCGCAGCCAAGAATGATTCCTCACAAATAACACACAATATATGTATAGGCTATAACATGCTCATCACAGAATGTATATGATTTCATATTCAATTAATATCGTAATCAATTGCATATATGCGAGCAACTACATATTATCTTTTATTCTTGATTTTATTTTAACAAATCTATTCAATCCATTAGCCGCTCTGATACCAATTGTTGGACTTTAACGATAAAAGAAATCAAGAACATGAATTAAATTGCAGAATAAAATATTTCACATACCTCAATTGCGAAAACAACAACCATAGAATACCTTTTAGCACTCTTCTGTAATTCATGCTCTTGCAATCCTGAAAATGTAAAGCGCACTACCCTATCATTCTGCTTTAAGTCGATAGGGCAAAATAAGAGTATGACAACTCTTATATAGAGAAACAGCAGGGGGGACGACCTCTCCACAAACAAACACATAGAGTTTCCCTTCCCATCATAGAAACTTAGATGGTAAATGATTAGTAATTATAATTCAATGGTGATTGCTACACTTGTTAATTAGACCAGAATAACAAGTATAACCTCAACCCATTAATTATCAATAATCACATTGCAATCTTATTTTATATAAAACTGTGCATAGGACCACAAAATAATTTTTTAATATATTATATAATTAAAAATTCCAACACTAAAAACATACATTTTTATAACTAAGTTTCCGGAAACAGTTTTCATAAAACTTAAATCAAGGAGAATTTTTATACTGTTTTCTGATTTTTCAGTTTTCAGAAAATAGAAAACTGTTCATGAAATTGCATATAAAGCAGACCCTTAATCATTTAGAATGGATGGGTTGTTAACATGCTAGTATCTCACTTTAAAATATAAGAGGTTTAGTGGCGGTTGCTAAAAGTAAAAACTTTGTGTTGTAGTAGAGGACAATTTTAGTGTGCCACTAAAATTTTGTCATTCTATAAACAATTTTTTTGTAGTTGTATATCAGAGGCAAATGTATTTGTTTCAAACATCACCTGCACCCGTATTAGCGTTGCAACATGTGTGTAGGCGCCGACCTAAAGTGGGACTAGTGAGAGTTAACGCCCCTACTAAATATTTTTCTTTCTGTATTATATTCCTATAAAATTCTAAATTTATGAAAATATCCCCACTAAAATTGAACAAAAAAAAAAACCTTACTATATAATTTTGTCCTCCTCACATAATTGTTTGAGTCCGGCATTGGACGTGTAGACCAAAAGAAGGTCATACGTGAGAGGGTTACTAGCATAAATACCAAAATTAACCAAATTAATTCACAAGATTCTAAGAAGCTTAATTAGGCTTTAACTTTTTAGCTTATGAATAAGAAAATGAAGAAACAATGCAATGTACCTTGAGAAAACCAGTTTTCAAGTTAAGCAAAGCCACTGCTTTCCCATAAGGCTTTTCTTCAGAAAATTCATATATGATCATGTAGTCTCTTTCATTTTTCTCCTTCCCATAGTTATTGATTTCATACTCTAGCTTTCTTCCCTTGAAAATGACTACCTGATGCAAAACAATCCCTAAATAATCAGTATCATTTTTTGCAATATGGTTTGATTTGCTTCACTATTTCCAATTGGTAAACTTTCTAAACTCCAATTAATTCTTCAAATGAGACATTATTTTGTATCAATGTTGTAAAAGTCGAGCCAAAAAATGGTATATGGAAACACTAACCTTTCGATTGCCTATGAGTCCAACGATACGATCTTCCTCACCAACATTCTTCTTCTGAACTTGAAACAACCATTCAAAGCCCATTAGCAACCGGCCTTCTCCCATAAAATCAGCAATAACACATGTGTCGCCAGGTCTTGTCATGCCGATTACTTCTTTTATGGAAATAGAGTTCTTAGCCCCCTCTGATCTGTAAGAACATTTTTGTATATCGTTTATGTATGACATGTTCTAGACAATAACCATGTTGAGTGTTAGATAGGTCAATTTTGTTTCAATGACATCGATAAGTGTCATCAAAGGCAGAATCAAACATTGAAGTAATGAAGAATACAAGTGAAGCATGAAAGTGAGCATATTGAGGAAAAATGTCTTCTGGAAGGCGAAAACAACATTTTCCGAATCCGTCACTTCAAGCAAAAAGTATCGTGGGTTCAAGAGGGTAATTTTGGCGCAGTTGTGAAAAAAAGTGGTTTTGACAAAAATACCTACGCTTAAGCCTACACTTTCAGTTTCAAAAAGTGACTGAAAAACACATTTTTACGCTTGGAGGTACGCTTGAACCTACGCTTGAAGTATAGGCCCCCTACACTTGACTTCTCCGCGCCTCCGCCTTGCACTTTGGGCATAACCCCTGCTTGATCAGCGCCATTTGGGCCTCTCTTAACTCTCTTGCTAACTCATCATTAGGCACTGAAGTTTCGACGGTCATTGGCTTCTTTCCCTCGGCCTTATTCTTTCTGCGAGCCAAGGTATCTTCCAAGTTAATCTTCCTCTGTGGTTTAGTGACTATCGAGACTTCAACCATGTTGCTACTGACCAAGGCTGGAAAAGGATCACTATCAACTCTCATAACTTATTTCTTCTTCTCGGGGAATTTCCACGCTCCTTTCTCGATCTTTCCCTGAATCAGATTGCGAAAAACAACACAATTATTAGTTGCATGATTCCAGGAGTTATGATACTTGCAATATTCCCGACCTTTGATTTCCTCAACCAAGGAAATTTTTTGCCCCCTGGTGACTTTGATGATTTTATCAGTCAAGAGATGGTCAAAAATTTGCTCAGCCTTAGTTATATCAAAAACATATTGCTTGCCAGCCTCAAAGGTATTTCTTTTAGCAGGCAATGTTGATGGTTGAACACCACTTAGTGTTTCAGCAGGTTTAGCCAAGGCTTTACACACATATGGCTTTTTTGAAATAATCTCTATAGCATCAACCTCTAAGTCTTCATATACGGTGTCAACCATATGGATTTCATAGTTAGGGTCCTTATAGAAGGTCCCTCGAGAAGAATTTTTTCTCTCATTTTCCTCGCTCAAGATTTTTTCATACTTTGTGACTCTCTCAGCCAATTGGAATAAATCACCAAACTCGGTCCCTTCGAACTTTTTTCGTAGCTCGAAATCTAGACCGCTAAGGGCTAAGTTTACAAATTCTTTCTCAGGTAAACTGATTCAGCACCGGTTTCGTGCCTTTTTGAATCTAGCCAAGAATGTTTCAACATCCTCAGCTAGCAATTGGTGAATTCTAGATTAATCAGCCATAGTAACTTCTGGCTCAGCTCTATAGAATTGGTCATGGAAAACTTCTTACATTTGTTGCCAAGTATGTATGGAATTTGGTGATAGATTTAGATACCACTTGAAAGCAGTCTCAATGAGGGTGTTGGAAAATAATTTTATCTTACACATCTCATTATTACTAAGTGCCCCACATTGCATGGTGAATCGACCAACATGTTTAAGGGTAGACTGATTGCCTTCCCCTGAGAATATTGCAAAATTTGGCACTCGATAGTTTTATGGTAGATCCATTCGATATATCTAATCAGGAAATGGGTGCCTAAACTTTGGTCGAGTTGCCCTCCTCAATATTGGTCCATATTGCTCTTGTATAACCTCAGCTAATTGCTCCCGAGTCATAACCATTGGTGGGGCTTGGTTTTGAAAGGGTGCATTTGGCCAAGGGATGTATCCCTCTTGGCCCCCGGGGTTAACAGCTTGAGGTGGCACCACTTGAGGTTGAGGATTAGGAGGACGAACATTAGGTGGTTCATTATTCCTCCATCATGGTTGTTTTTGGCCTACCATTCCCGGTTCTACATGGTGAACAGGTGGAGGCTGAATGGGAGCTATTGGTCGATGACCATTGAAGATAAGAGGTGGTGGAACACCTCTTTCTGGTTTGATGACTTGTTGAGGAGGAAGTTGTTCTCCTAACCTATCGTTTTGATTCTCGACCCTAGGCAGTTGACCGACAACCTACCTATCCATACGAGTTACTAAAGCATTAATCACCTCATTTAGTTGTTGAAGTTGATTATTAGTCATATGGGATGAAGCTACTAGCAGCTCCATACTTTTGTTGAACTCCCAAGCAACTTGGCGTTGGTAAGATTCAACTCTACTTTCAAAACGTGACACCATGTTGCTGACACTCTCAGCCACCATTTGGTGGCTTGCTTGATGCCCCTCTTCATTCTCAGACCCGGAGTGTTACATGATGGGAGCGGGTTGGTTTTCTTCTTGATCGTCCTTTGGAAACTCGTCTTGTCCAGCCGAATTTTGAGACTGTGATCGAGTTTCAACAACCATTCACGAATATGACACTTGTCCCACTGGGCGTGCCAAAATTGTTCGGCTCACAAAGTGGTCGAGGTCGTTAACCAATAGTTGGTCAACCTTAAACGCGGGCGTGCCAGAGTCCTAATGTGGACTCAGAGATTTATTACCAAACTATTCCTATCGGGTCGGGTGACCGACCAAGATTGGTTCAGGCGAAAGTTGGAGAGTATGAATGACCCTCTCCTTAAGGTTCTGTATTGCCTAAGTTAGGACTTCAAATATATAAAGGTAGTGATTGAAAGGAAGTTAAGAGAAAATAATCAATATACCTGAACTTGAAAACTCTTCTTTATTGAACAAGGAACTGATTACAATGATAAAGGAAGTACAAACACAAATTTTGACTGAAAATAAAACACTAAAGATCTAAGTGCTGAAGATAAAATAAATGTTAAACTAAGGAATTTAAGAGCTAGGCTAGGAATGCAATAAAAGCTAAGTGATATACTAGGCTATGACTGATAAGGAAGCTAAATGATAAGCTATGAATGATAAAGAGGAAGGCTTTGAATGGTCGTGGACCCCTTGCTTGTGGGACTTAAAGGAGTATTTATAGAGGGTCTTGATCTGATGATGTCCCTTTCAACTTGCCCTTCTAGACATTAATTGCTTACAGGTTGAAAGTAGCTTCCCAACCACTTTCTGAGCTACTAATTGGATTAATTGGATCTACTCTCAACCACATGTGATGGAATCATATCTGGCATGACAATTCTAGTTAGAGACCATGGCCCTTTCAGATTTGCCCACTTTGACCATTATTACTTTCAGCTCTCTTTTATCTCTTGCTTGACTTTGACCAAGGAATCTTCTGATCACTGACGCATTCTGATGGGTAGTTGAAAAACTTCCATTTGTGGTTTTGGAATGTTGGACTTTCATCTCGATCAGGTCGTAGTTTCCAACCTAAGTTCTCTCCAATCTTCCAGACCTGATTTGTTGGGCTTTGTAGTCTCGATCTCTACAAGCGGTTCTCATGACCTTAGCCATTGATGACAATATTTCCATGACTAAATTCATCAAGAAGCTTACTTATAGGCTAATTTCCTTGGCCGAGAGTCCTTTTAAGCCTAAAGTGATCGAAAATCACTTTTAGGCATAGTGACTGAGAAACTCGATCTTAGGTTATGAACGATAATGAAGTGAAAGATTGAAAAATCATCTAGAAGAAATTCGTCGAGAAAGAATTAGTCGAGAGAAAACTCGTCGAGAGGAAATTCGTCGAGAGAGAATTCGCCGAGAAAAAACTCGTCGAGAGAGAATTCGTCGAGAAGAAATTCGTCGAGAGAGAATTCGTCGAGAAGAAATTCGTCTAGAGAAATTCATCGAGAAGAAATTTGTCGACAGAAAACTCGTCGAGAGGAAATTCGTTGAGAGAAAACTCGTCGAGAGGGAATTCGTCGAGAGAAAAGTGGCTAAAAGACTTTCAGCCTTAGGCTGAAAATGACAAAGGGAGGGATTGAAAATCATTTTAAAAACCAATGGTGGCTGAAAATCACTTTTTGGCCTAAGACTATAAATGGTTAGGCCAATTATGACCCTTAGAGTAATATCGGTCATGGATTTGTTTTCAATCGTTGTGACCCAAAATATTTTCTTTCAGTGGTTTCTTAACCCGAACCTTCATGGACAAGGTTAAAAAATTAGATCATGGATTAATTTTACAAACTATCATTCAAATCATAATCATGTAGCCTAAAGGCTTGGGCATAATTTAGGCGTTAACACATATAGTTTTCAAATAATTCAATCTGTAACTTGAACTTGAATTTCATTATTGTACCATCTTTAGAAAATTTGAAGATCATGTCAAGTTCATAATTTGTTCCATGTCTGCCTGCAGGGAAGTCATAAGTATTTTCGAGTAGTTTGAGATTAAAAGTTGAAAGTTTCATGCACCTCATATGAATTCTGATGATTTCATTGCCAGCATCATCTAGAATACATGTCGAACTCTCGAGAATCGATGTTCCTTAACCATGTGCAAAACATATGGTGCTGGAAATGGAGTAGTAAAAGAGAGAGCAATCTGCAGACTAATTCTCTTAGCATCCACATTTCCAGAAGTTGGGACCAACTCGAACCACTTTTGGACCGATAGTTTGGAAAGTGAGTCTGGATCCTGTAGCCGGATCAAGGTAGTCCCCAGCATTTTGTCTGATCCTGATATGGGGACGATGGAATTCGAATGGGACACAAGTTCGAGGAGCAACTCTCCGTTAGGTTCACATTGGAATGCTGCAACCTGTTTCTTATCTGATTCACCCGAAATCCTTAATTTCTTCCTGGTGTTGAAGAGCAGATCAGGCTGCTTTTTGCTCAAGTAGAGGACGAGGCTTCCTGTATGCTCAACTGGTAAGTTTCCGACACTGACAACCTCAAGCGGAACCTGAATGATCATGAAGTGAAAAAAAGGAACAATCAAATTCATATTTAAAGATCAATGAATCTTACAAAGGTTGAACAACTTCAATTAAGTAATTTTCATGTATGTTATATATACCAGTTGTCATCTCATATATGCTAGTTTAAATGTTAAGTTGTTAGAAATGGTGCAATTAATATTTAAATTCTTGAACACGCCCCCCATCCATGGCCTTATTTTAGACCTAAAACGTGTAACAATTTTTAATGGTGACGGTGAGGTTTGAACACGTAATCTTTTGGCTCTAATACCAACTTAACTACCCATCTACTTAAAAGCTTAATCAGGATTAGGTTTCCTTTTGCATGTGATGAAATTTAAGCCCGCATAAAGCTTAGCCATAAAAAAAATTATATAGCACTAACGTAACATTGGTTGAGCGCGCGTGTGAGCGCACATGTGTGAGTATATGATCTTCTTTGGCCTTGAATTAGTTTGTGCTCTTGAAGTCTAAGTTATAGTACAGACCCTACCTCCACAAGCATTTTCTGTGGTAGCTGGATCGTATCTTGGTACTTAGTGGGACTGAACCAGCTTCTTGTTCACACTGCTTGATTGTGAGAGGAGATGGAGTAATGCCTCTATGCATTGACCCTGCCCTCCAGTATCGAGAACCAAACGTCTCCTCCCATTGCTTGGTGGTTTCATCGGAACCAACATCGAGCTTGTTACCTTTAGTTCTATCAGAGTCCATGTCATCATGCTGCAACACCTTACCGAGTAGTGGCACTGGATCTCTACAGTAAGAAGCATGATACAATTAGTGAGAGTGCTAGATAAGGTTAATGTCGTAAAATGGCACCAGGAATCTGTTAATTTTCCTCTGTCCATTTCTTCTGATGAAATGCAGAAACCACTTGTATCTTGCCACGACTTCTTCAAGAAAACAGTCATCCTTCATCCATGCTGTCGAAACCTATTAACATAATTTTATAGACACGAAGTAGGAAAACCGGATTTAGAGATTGAAGGATGTGAAGGCTACAAATTATGACAATCCTATGCATAAGAGAACAACTATTTTAAACATGAAATTGATGAATTAAGTCACTAAAACATGTTTTCATGTTCTGATAGTTGTATTATCAATACTCTGGATGTTAATATTAGATAAATTAGTTGAATTCTATTCTAAGCAGGCATTTGAGTATATTTGGTTAAGCCAGGCTTTTCTTTGTCATCAGAGGGAATCATGTATTTTCTTAAACACAAAAAAACAATAAAAAAAATAATAATACTAAAAATGAGTTTTACAAGTTAATAGCTGGTTTTGTAGATGTCCAAATTGCTATAGAGAGCAGTGTAGAATTTGAGAAGCTTTGTTGTCACCTAGTAGTAAAAAGGAGTTTGCCTTTTGACAGCTGAAACCAGATCATACTTGGTGCTTTTTGAAGCTCCAATTAAGTCTTCAGCAACAGTTTCCATTTTGCCACTCAAATCGACCTCATATGGTTCGTTTGGATACTGTTGTAAATCACTTATGGTGATTTAGTTAAGCCCAGGATACACTCTTATATAAACCACAACACTTTTATTTCAAAAACAAAGAATTGAACACAAAGCTTATACACTACTCTCACACTGATTTTTCTCTCTTTTTTCTTCTTATTATTCAATACAACACACCACACCTATATATAGATTTGAAATACAGATACAAACAACTGAAATAATCTTTGCAGCTTTTATGGACTTTGAGCATCTTATCTTCACGCATGGCTATCTGCAGCTTCTTTTGACATTTGTGGTTGAGTGAGACATGCATGAATATGTCTGATCATGACTGATGCAAGTTGTTGATCATGACTGATGCAAGTTTATCTTTCAACATTCCCCCTTAAACTTGATTCTCCACATTTCTGCATTCCTAACATCATCTTCAGTCTGTTGAACATGTCTTGCTTCAATGGCTTTGTAAAAATATCTACAATTTGATCATTTGTCTTGCAAGATATTAATTCCACTTCTTTTTTTTGCACATGCTCCCTGATAGAATGATACCTTGTATCAATATGCTTGTTTCGTTCATGGAAGACTGGATTATTTGCAAGTGCAATTGTTGAACGATTATCAATGAAAATCTCTGTAGGCTTCTCTTGTGGAAAACACAAATGCTCCAACACATTTCTCAACCAAATAGCATGACATACAGTTGAGCTGACTGTTACGTATTCAGCTTCGCATGATGATAGCGTTACTATCTGTTGTTTCTTGGATGACCATGTGAATGTTGTATCTCCAATGAAAAACACAAATCCAGTTGTGCTTTTTCTTTCATCCAAATCTCTACCCCAATCACTATCTGAATAGTCAGTGAATCTTAATTCATCAGTTGAGGTATATAGCAAACCATCATTGATCGTACATTTAATGTAGCGGAGTATTCTCTTTGCAGCATTCAGGTGTGATTGATCTGGTTCCTCCATGTATCTGCTGATCAATCCAACTCCGTAGAGTATATCTGGTCTGGTATAAGTCAGGTACCGAAGACTTCCAACTAAACTTTTGAAGTATGTTGGATCAACATTTCCTCCATCTTCATTCTTTCTGAGTTCCACACTGCTTTCCACCAGAGTTGATACTGGATTGCTTGATTCCATTCTGAACTTCTTGAGAATCTCCTTTGCATATCTACTTTGGCAGATCGAGATTCCTTCAGCATTCTGCTTCACTTCAATTCCAAGAAAGTGTGACATCAGACCTATGTCTGTCATCTCAAATTCTTGAATCATGATTTTCTTGAACTCTTCAAACATGGCTGGATTGTTTCCTGTGAAGATCAAATCATCAACATATAGACCTGCAAATAGTATGTTTCCTTCTGGACCTTTCTTCAGATATAATGCATGCTCATATGGACATTTCTCGAACCCATTCTCATGGAAATACTTGTCAATTCTAGTATTGCATGCACGTGGAGCTTGCTTCAGTCCATAGAGAGCTTTCTTCAACCTGTACACCTTGTCTTCATGTCCTTCCTTTGTATATCCCAGCGGTTGTTCGACATAGATTTCTTCTTCTAGAAATCCATTCAGAAATGCTGACTTCACATCAAGTTGGTACAACTTGCATCTATTCTGAGCAGCAATAGATATCATCAGCCTGATTGTCTCTAATCGGGCAACAGGAGCAAATACTTTACCATAGTCGAGTCCCTGTCTCTGTTTGTAGCCTTTTGCAACCAGGCGAGCTTTGTATCTCTAAATTTCTCCTTTTTCATTCTTCTTTGTCTTGTAGACCCATTTGACTCCAATAGGCTTTTGACCTTTTGGTAGACTACACAGCTCCCATGTGTCATTCTTGTCTATGGCCCTGATTTCTTCATCCATTGATGACTTCCACTTCTTCTCTTGGATGGCTTCTATGAAGTTGACAGGATCACTATCCATAAATAGGCATAGCAAATTCTGGTCTTGATCTTCTTCAGTGGATTCATATAGTTCCCTCAGGCTTCTTACTTTTCTAGGTCTTTCACTTGATCTTTCATCTGGTGATGATGACGATGAAGGATCATTTCTTGCAGGTACAGGAGATTGATGTGGTAAAATTTGCAATTCCATTGCAACTTGTTTTTCTACTTCTTCATCTTCTTCAAGTACATCCATCTTCTTCATCTTTTTCATAGTTTTTCCATCTTCATTTTTATCCCAGCTCCAAGCTTCATTTTCTTCAAAGATCACATCCTTGCTCATAATTACTTCCTTGGTGATGGGATTAAACAACTTATATCCCATTGTTCTGTCACCATAGCCTATAAAGATACATTTTTGTCCTTTGTCATTGAGCTTGGTTCTTCTGGCTTTTGGAATCTTGGTGTAAGCAATACATCCATAAATTCTGAGGTGATTAACACTCGACTTGTATGAACTCCAGGTTTCTTCAGGTGTCTTAAACTGGAGTCTTCTGGTTGGACACCTATTCAGCAGAAAGACAACACAAGATACTGCTTCAGCCCAAAATTCCTTAGGCATTGTCTTTCCTTTCAGCATACTTCTGACCATGTCCAGAATCGTGCGATTCTTCCTTTCAGAAACACCATTTAACTGAGGTGTATAGGCTGGTGTTGTTTGCTGTCGAATGCCGTGCTCTTTGCAGTAATTTTTGAATGCATTCGACATATATTCTCCTCATTGATCTGACCGCAACGTCTTTATATTGTAGCCGCTCTGCTTCTCAACAAGAACTTTAAACTCCTGGAACTTGTCAAATACTCTGATTTCTTCTGCAAGAAGTACACCCATGTCTTTCTGCTATAATCATCGGTGAAGGTAAGAAAATACTTGCTCTTTCCATATGATTCTGGCTTCAGTGGACCACACACATCAGTGTGAATGAGCTCCAGCAGCTTTGATGATCGCCATTTGACTTCTTTAGCAAAGCTCTGTTTGCTTGTGAGTAGCTTCAGTCCTTTAAAGTTGAGATGTCCATATCTCAAATGCCATAGCCAGTCCTTGTCTTTAACAACTGCATTTAAACACTTTGCTGCATCGTGCTGAATGTGCATAGGAAACATCCTATTCTTTGACATCTTTATCCGGGCAATGAGATTTTCATTTGTATCTTTGATTGTTAGACACAAATCCTTCATGCTGATGTCATAGCCTTTCTCCAGGAGCTGTCCGAGACTCAAAATATTGTTCTTCATATCTGGAACATAGTAAACATTGGATATGAAGTCATGGTCTCCATTCTTGAGCTTGATCAGAATATTGCCCTTTCCTCTTACTGCGATTTTTGAACAATCACCAAATGAAACTTGCCCTTGCGTCATCTCGTCAAGCTCGACAAACATGTGTTTGTTTCCACACATGTGATTATTGGCTCCTGAATCTAGATACCATATACCTTCGTCATCGGTATTTTCATTTTGAGCCATAAGCAACATTGATCTCGGCTCATTTTCTTCTTTCTCGGCAAAGTTTACTTGTTCGCCTCCTTCAGCAACTGTCTTTCTTCTGCATTCGTTGTTGTAGTGTCCATACTTGTTGCAGTTGTAGCATTGAACATTGCTTTTGTCATAATTCTGGCGATTGTTGAAGTTGCTTCCACGGCCTCGTCCTCGCCCTCGTCCTCTGAAAGGTTGATTTCTTCCACCTTGATTATTTCTTTCGGTATTGGAGTTGGTTCTTCCACCACCGCCTCTGGATCTAGAACCTCGTCCTCGATAACCACGACCTCTACCTCGGCCTCTTTGAGAATTTCCCCATCTTTCTTCTTTATTTTCTTTAAATGTTAAATTTGACTGAAGAGCTTGCTCTAGAGTACCTGGGGTGTTCCTCTTGTTGATTCTTTGTTCGTGAATCTCTAACGTGGCCATCAGCTCATCTACTGTCATTGCATCGAGATCCTTTGATTCTTCAATAGCAACAACTACATGCTCGAACTTTGAGTTGAGGGAGCACATAATCTTTTCAAGCACACGAACATCTTCAATTTTTTCGCCATATCTTCTGATTTGATTCACAATAGTCAATGTTCTGGTAAAGTACTCAGAAATTGACTCTGTGTCTTTCATTTGCAACAGTTCAAATTCACCCCTTAGAACTTGGAGTCGAACTTTAACTGTTTTTTCAATTCCTCGATGTGTTTTTCGAAGAATTTCCCATGCTTGCTTGGCGGTGTTGACGGCTGATATCTTTTCAAAACTTGATTCATCGACACTTTGATAAAGCAGGTACAACGCCTTCTTGTCCTTCTTTCGGGCTTCTTTGAGCACGACCTTTTGGATCTCGCTCAGTCGATCTTCGTTTTTTTTTTAAACTGGTTCTTCATAACCGGTCTCGATAAAGTCCCACAAATCTTGCGAGGCAAGCAGGACTTTCATCTGGATAGACCAATTCACGTAATTGGTTTTATCCAAGCGCGGAAGCTGGGGCTGTAAGAAATTGTTGGAGGACGTCATCGGGTTTATTTAAACACTTGAGGTGCTTATTTCTGAAAATAGGTATTGAATCTGGTCAAACCGACTACACGGTTGCGTCCGGAGCGTTCCGTTTAGTCAAAAACGACTCTTCGTTTGCTCAAATCGGAGTTAAAATGAGCCCGGAACGGATAAAATACCAACTAGGGGTAGTTTGGTAATTTCCAGAAATATTTGCTGACGTGGCACTGTGCTGACGTGGCGGCCTGATTACGTGGCAGCTAACGTGGCAAGATAGGTGACGTCACTGATGACGTGGGCGCGTGAGGCGCGTGGGTGCGCGTGGGCGTCACGCGCGTCCGGAGGTTGAAAACGACTGGGCGCGTGTGGGCGCGTGGGCTTCACTCTCCTGGCTTGTGGCAGCACGTGAGGGCACGTGTGGCGGAGAATGGCTGCGTTCTTTTCACGGTTGTGTTCCTGCTGGAACAAGGAAGCTCTTTATGTGGTCAAATGTGTGGTTTGAACACCTGTGATTCACGAATAAGCTTTGAAAGCTTCGGCTCTGTTTTTGTTTTTTGCTTATGGGCTTACTCAAGCTTCAACAAGCTCTGATACCATGTTGTAAATCACTTATGGTGATTAAGTTAAGCCCAGGATACACTCTTATATAAAACACAACATTTTTATTTCAAAAACAGAGAATTGAACACAAAGCTTATACACTACTCTCACACTGATTTTTCTCTCTTTTTTCTTCTTATTATTCAATACAACACACCACACCTATATATAGATTTGAAATACAGATACAAACAACTGAAATCATCTTTGCAGCTTTTATGGACTTTGAGCATCTTATCTTCACGCATGGCTATCTGCAGCTTCTTTTGACATTTGTGGTTGAGTGAGACATGCATGAATATGTCTGATCATGACTGATGCAAGTTTATCTTTCAACAGATACATCATGTTCCAGATTTCTTCAGTTTGCCTATTCGACGTGCCATCAACAGAGGATGCAACATTCGGATTGTCAAGGATCTTTCCGTATAGTTCTTTGCAGTCGGTCAAGTAGCGTACCAGAGAATCACTAAACTTATAGCAGAAGTCCCACATAACAAGACTTGAAGCATGTGAGAATAAACGCATACCGGTTTGAGCCTGTGACAGTGCCAAATCCATCCATAATCAAGAGGCACGACTAAAGGGACTTCCGAAAACTGAGAATTAGAATGTATGGAAAGTAAGGGAAGCCAAAAGAATTTGTACCTGAAAATGGTATATATATTTCAGAACACAACTTAAAGCTGTTTACCTCAAAGGAAACGAATATTTTGTACAGTTGTAGATTCAAATTATTGGACATAAGGACTGTTGCCCCTATAATAGTGTAAATATAACACTTCAGAGTTTTCACCATGGTCTTGGGGTTCTACAATAGCTAACGTATAATTATGTGACGCTGCACCTTTTATTATGGCATGAGTATTACTAGAGAAAAGCGATGTCATCAATTTATCTTTAATCAGTGTTTACCACTGGTTATTGCTGTTTTACAATAGAAAAAAACTCCACTTTGTAAGGGAGAATATTGGGATCGTACTAGCCACTTACATTAAGAAAATATATATTCATCAGTCTTGAATTCATATTAACTGTGTGTAGCAGCAATTCTTACTAAAGCTCTTGCTTTTATCTATGCATTGAACTCCGTAAGCATTGGGATAACTTCTAATTAAGTAGATTTAGAAGTCGAAAAATATGTTACCTTGTCGAAATGCTTACCTATATATGTCACGGTCCAATGCAGGGCCATCATAGAGGTGGCGATTCCTATCAACCGCTGCAAGAAACTTTATCTGCTGCTTGGCTGCAGCGACAAGGTCTTTGCTTACTGCAATCCTCTGTGCTTCAGCCCATTCTAGCTCTTGGTGCTTCTCCATTCCTCACTTGGGAAATTACCCACTATCAATTTAAATACAACTCCTTTCTGCAACTCAATTAAATAAAACAGCATGACAATATTTTTTTAAAAAAACAAGTACTAATTAACTTGTTAGACTTTCATATATAGTAAGTGTAAAACCACAGAATCATACTACTAAATTGTTGTAAAGGCAAACCACACAGCCACACAGTCATACTACTAATTTGTTATAGAAACATCCATTTCGAGGCTCTAGCCACATATTATTTGTTACTGTTATACAAGTGATGTAGATATACACATGAAACCATGCATTTACCTGCAAATAAGATATATTAAGCTTAATGACTTGTTAGAAACAGTTGGAACTTGCTCAACTATTGTAATACCCAGTATTTTTATTATTTATATATATTGGGTAAATTTAATTAATTAATTAATTATAAGTTAATTAGTTGGGCTTATTAGCCAATGAGCTATAATATATTTTTGAGTTAATTAGTTGAGCTTATTAGCTAATGGGCTATAAAATATTTTTGGGCCCATGGGAATTATGTAAAATAAATATACATATATATATATATATTTATAAGAATTATGTAAAATAAATATATATATTATAAAAAGAAAACCCTAAGTGAGTCATACGTTCTGTCAGACAAATAGAGGAGATAACAGAATCGCAGTCGCGTAGAAGAGAGAGAAGAGAGCATCGGTCAGCCTACAGTTCGTGCGTGATTTAGCCCAACGATCAGGCAAGTAGAATGCTCTTCTCTTCCCCTTTGAACCTGTAATTATATCATCTGAATATTTAGTCTTTCTTAAATTCGTGTATGTATATATATATATATATATATATATATATTTATTCTGGATGGCGTTCTCAAGAATCAATAGATATAAATATGTATGTATATCTTTGTTAGTATATGTCGACAGCTGATTTGTGGTAATATGTATGGTTTATCTGTGCGCCGCTGTACATATGGTTTTGAGATTTATGTACTTGCACGAGTGTAGGGTACCACTCTTATTAATTCGTTTGATAGTGTTGTGCTCTTAAATCAGATTTCTTTGATTTTGCATGGTTTACATGTATACGGTACACATGATGACCTCCCATGCCCCAGATTGTAATTGTAAAAGAATTGGGTTATCTTTAATAGATTTCCAAAGTCAAAAAGGTGTGACGTGGGATTGCATACTAGCATGGTCTTGCCTAGTTTTGTTTTTTTTTGTTTTTTTTGTTTTATACATGTATAGACATATGATTGCATATGTGAAACTGTAATTATATATATAGCTATATGTATCATGTGTTTTGGGTAAAGATGCTAATTTATATATATATATATAAATTTATGTGCGTATATACATGTGTCGCTCTTATGATTTTAGATGGTTAAAGTTTATTAAATTGTTTTTCCAGTAATGAAATAATTTGGTTTTGAAATAATGACTCAGTGTATAATGTAAGGGAATTGATGAGTTCTTTCGTACATGATAAGTATTATGTTTATGTTAAATCGGTAATATTATTATTTATTACGGAATGGAGGAACCATGATGGGCTGACTATTAACGCAGTCTCATCTGTACCATGACATGGAGTTCGGGTACGTGGTTATGGTTCGGCATGGGTTAATTGCCTATGGACTTGTAGTTTGGTTATTTTATTATTTTATTTGTTTTGCCTATTGATTTGTGAATTGATTTTTGGTTGCGCTTTATTTTATTTTTATTAACTTATTATTATTTAATTATAATTGTACCATATTTATTATGCCTATGTTCTGGAGGATATACATATATATATATATTTAAGTGTGGTACTTATAGGAATTATAATATTACTCATAAATTTATAATGGGTAGATGATGGGATTATTGGTACTCTGTTTGGGATCATGTAGAGTCTACTCTGCTCGTGGGTCTGACCCACTATTGTTGTTTCAGGTTCTCAGCAGTTTCAGCCACAGGGTTGAGGTCTCTTATCATTTATTCGCAGGTTCTCCTATTTTGACTTCAGTTCAGTGTAGGGACTCAATTTAGTTATATTTTTTTTCATTAAGGTTTAGGGGTCCATAGATATGGATTCCCGAGTTGTACCCTTTGGGGTTTTGATTTCTGAATTTATTCATTCATGAGAATTAAACTTTTGACACTATGTTATTCATTAAATATGTCTTTTACTTCCGTGTTTGTTTATTATTGAGTGTTGATGCACCTTAGTTTTCGGTATAGGCCTGGCCAACCTATGCATGAAAATTAGGGGGTGTCACGACTATGAAACAGCAAGGTTCTTTCTGATATATGAACTTGTATCAAGTCTGAATGTTATTTATAAGGTCTAAACAACAACAAACTTTCTCTCCAAATGTCCAAAATACCCTTGGCTTTCTTCACTATGGCAGTAAGAAAACTAGTGACCTTAAACTTGCCTTTCTCATCTGTTATTTTCATGCCTTGTGTGCTCTCCTGGAGATTAGCAGATCAAGTGGAAATGCAAAGCATGCATGAGTCTGTTCCAAGCGGGACAGACTCTGAAATGGTGTGCTAAATCATTAAATTAAATGATATAAGTGTGATCTTGTTAGGTTTTGACTAAAATTCTATTGTTCCAATTGTGGCTATATTGTTCCAATAACGGCCTGAATTCATGTTGTCAAAGAAAGCTGTCACAAGGACGGTGCCGACCAAGAAATTTGTTAAAGCGCAGTAATTCTTGAAAGTTCATTCATGCACGAATATGCAAAAATGCCTATAAATAGAGATAATGATAGAGTTAAACACACCAAAATGTAATCCCATGAGAGATAAGAAAGAGAGAGAGAATTTTGTGGGAAAATTCTCTGAGCTTGTATTTGGGTTTTTTGGGATGAGAGGAAAATTACTGAGAGTGTGGTTGTAACGATTTTCCACATAGTGATATTTCTCTAATTGTCTTTGACAACATAAGTGGTTTTTCTCTGGTTTAGGGTTTTCCACTATAAATCTTGTGTGTTGCGTGTGGATGATGTGTGTGTGAGTAAAAACATGTATTTGTGATCTTGGGCGGGATCAATTCTTATGTGTGAGATAGGAATTGATTCCCAACAAATGGTATCAGAGCAAGGTTGTTGGTTGTGTTTTACTCACCTCGAAAAATCATCAACCACTATCCGCACCACAACCGTGAAGATCTAATCAAGATCTGTCGGCCATAACCAAGTCGAGGTTGTCCTTGCCGATCTGAAGACCCAGCGCCACCATGACTGCCGCGGAGGAGTTGTTCCTCAACTCCGTGTTCCTCAATGAAGACAGTGATATATTTCTAGAGGAGTATGGAGATAGAGAAAGAGTTGGTGGAGTAATTGCTTTCAATTAGCAATTGGAGTATGGTGAGATGTGGTCTTTAAGAAAGAGATGAGTGAGGGGACAAAACTTTAATAGTGGGGACAAAAGTTATGGGAGTTGGTGGGAAAAAGTGGAGTGAAAGAAGAAAAGAAAAAAACAAAAAGTGTTTTTCGGTGGGGGTTTGTGAAGATAATATATATATTGGGTACTGTGGTATTGTTGCTTAATACAATATTGACGTAGAATACGGATACGGTACTGTTCACGGAAATCTCAAGAGAAATTGTCCTAAAGGTGGAGCGGGTTCGGCAAATTGTTCTGAAATCAGTAAATGGAGATGTTGATATTGTCGCCAGCAGTGGGTCTCTTTTCTCCATAAGTGACTATGGTGGTCCTTTTGGCATGTTATTGATCTCTGGGTTACCATGGAAGAGGACATGTTACTGCTAGCTGGTCCACAAATTTGCATATGGGCATTGGTTGACATTGATGCAAGGTGTGTGGTTGTGATACCCCTTAATTTTCATGCATAGGTTGGCCAGGCCTATACCGAAAACTAAGGCGCATCCACACTCAATAATAAACAAGCACGGAATCAAAAGACATATTTAATGAATAACATAATGTTAAAAATTTAATTCTCATGAATAAACAAATTTAGAAATCAAAATCCCCTAAAGGGTACAACTCGGAGATCCATATCTATGGACCCCTAAACCTTAATAAAAGAACAAGAGTCTAAAAAATATAACTAAATTGAGTCCCTACGCTGAACTGAAGTCAAAATGGAAGAACTCGCGAATGAATGATAAGAGGCCTCAACCCTATGGCTGAAACTGCTGAGAACCTGAAACAACAACGGTGTGTCAGACCCACGAGCAGAGTAGACTCTACATGATCCCAAATAGAGTACCAATAATCCCATCATCTACCCATTATAAATATAAGAGTAATATTATAATTCCTATAAGTACCACACTTAAATATATATCCTCCAGAAAATAGGCATAACAAATTAGGTGCAATCATAATTAAATCACAAGGCATACAACAAAACGAATAGAGTGCAGCCAAAATTAAATAACATGTCAATATGAAAAACAAATAAACTAATACAATAACTAAACCACAAATCCATAGGCAACTATCCCAAGACGAACCATAACCACGTACCCGATCTCCATGTCATGGTACAGATGAGACTGCGTTAATAGTCAGCCCATCGTGGTTCCTTCCATTCCACAATTCATAGAAAATAAAGAATATATATATATATATATTACCAATTATACAGCAACATAAAGAATTTATTAATTCTTTTATAATAAAGTTCCCAATATGTCAATCCATTAATACATTAAGTCTAGTGTTTTAGAAACAAATAAAAAAAATAATTTCAAACGGCAATAACCTCATAATTATTTCCATAGACAATAAGGAAACATTCGACCAAAACCTCTTACCCAAAACACACCTACTGAGTCCGCTACTAGAACAATACCGATCAATATTTATATATATATATATACACACAATTATATAAACAAATAAAACAATATGCATATATCACTAATTTGATTACACCGAAAATAGAATTATTATTATTATTGTTGTTATTAATATTATTATTACTTTATTTAATCGCCCCAAACAGAAGAATCAAATTTTAATTAGGGAAGAATTTTCACCACTGCTCCATTTTGTCTCGCCTACACCTATTCAGGGTTATCCTACACCTATTCGGAACAATATATATGAATAATCCAAAGCATGAGCGTGGCCTTCACCATGTATGTATGTCAAAAGTCACAAGTCACAAGTCACCATTATAAATCACTTAAGGATTTACGAATCAAAAGTACAGACCTGATTTTCTCATTCAAAACACTAATTCACAAATCTAACTACCAATGTTTTATTATTTACATATACTTACCCACACATATATATATATCAACAACCACTGAAATTACTCATGCTTACCAATCCGTATATATGTGTAATTAACCCAAACTTCGTATCCACGGTCACCAACGTTTGCCTTTTTATATTATTAGTTTTTCAAGCACGGTAATATATTAGGCATATATATATACACACTGACAGATATTTTATCAATATATTAAACATATATATATATATACACACATAGACAGGAGAGAAATTAAGTAATATAGTATGTTGATGTTTTGATAATGGATACAAAGGGGAAGAGAAGAACATTCTACTTGCCTGATTTAAGAATCAAATCACAAGCAATTGCAGATCGATCGTTGTTTCCCCTCCTCTTTTACGCAGCTCTCTCTCTTTCTCTACTCTCCCTCTATAGAATCGGCTGATAGCAAACGTAGGACTATATTAGGGTTTTTCTTTTAGTTATATAAATAAATATATATATATATATATATTTAATCCTTCCGATGGGCCCAAAAATATATTATAGCCCATTAGCTAATAAGCCCAACCATTTAACTCAAAAAATATATTATAGCCCATTAGCTAATAAACCCAACTAATTAACTTATAATTAATTAATTAAATTAAATTAAATATATCCGATATAAATAAATAAAAATTACGGGGTATTACAGTGGTGAAATTGATGTCGATGGCTAATGAACTTCCAGGAAAGCCAACGTGGAAGTTGCACCATAATATTTCAACGGATAAGTTCGACATGCGCCGAGGAAAATTCTTAGAATGGTTGATTCTAAGTGTGTGTACACTTTATGGTGGAGTATGATAGTTCTCTGTGCTGAGAATTATGACTGTTGGTGAAGACAGTGTTTGTAGCAGAAACTATAATGTTTTAATCAAGGTGGAGATTGTTATGTTTTGACTAAAATTATATTGTTCCAATTGTGGTTATAATGTTCCAATAACGGCCTGAATTCATGTTGTCAAAGAAAGTTGTCATAAAGATGGCGCCAACCAAGAAATTTGTTAAAATTGGCGCAGTAATTCTTGAAATTTCATTCATGCACGGATCTTCAAAAATGCCTATAAATAGGCAAGATAATGATAGAGTTAAACACACCAAAATGTAACCCCATGAGAGATAAGCGAAAAAGAGAGAATTTTGTGGGAAAATTCTCTGGGCTTGTATTTGGGTTTTTTGGAGTGAGGAAAATTACTGAGTGTGATTGTAACAATTTTCCACATAGTGATATTTCTCTGGTTGTCTTTGACAATAAAAGTGGTTTTTCTCCAGTTTGGAGTTTTCCACTATAAATCTTGTGCGTGGATGATGTGTGTCTGAGTAAAAACATGTGTTTGTGATCTTGAGCGGGATCAATTCTTATGTGTTAGATAGGAATTGATTACCAACAGATCTTTAGAGGGATTTGATGCATAAATATGAATTTGACCATGTTAACAACCATCTACTCTAAAAGCTTAAGTTGTTAGAGAGAGTGTAACTTAAATATTTAATCCTTCAACACGCCCCCTTAAGGAGAAGTTTTGTCTTACGTTAATTTGTACTCCATATATTAATACACAAGATCAGGTGGTTGATGTTTTGACTAAGGGTGTGAGCAGGATTTGCTTGCAAAATATGTTAGCCAAGTTGGGCATGATAGATATCTTTGTTCAATTTGAGGGGGAGTATTGCAAGGAAGTTATTTGTTATTATTTATTTAAAGTGGTGTGCTTTTGTATTTTTAGAAACTTATTAATATATATAGTATATACAAAGTATATTGGAAGGATGAAACAATTCAATTCATTTTTTCACTCTTTCCCCAAATTTATCTTTCTCTCTTGCTCTTTTCTCTTCTTTTCCTCTCCATCTTTATTCTTGTTTGATTTTCTGTTAATTATAACACAAATATCTTCTCTGTGCTAGCATTGGTGGCTTAAATAAATTCAGAGATCAAAAGAAGTAGAAATATTTCGGTTGTAAGTGCATGTTTTTCTCCAAGTTGAAAAAGAAATTGGAATAAGCATCTTTTCGCAATACAGATTGTATGTAGCAAGCAAATACAATACAGTGGTTAAATAAAATTACTCATGGGAAAAAATGGACACTGACAAGTATGAGGCTCTAAGGAGCTTATATTCATTTGTGAGCAAACTTGGGACAATAAACAAACAACTTCATTTGGTTGTGGTGCTTGTAAAAATTTCAAGGGGGAAATATGAATTTGTTTGTTGCTGCCTAGAATTGTAAGCCTATAGGTACCTCCACCACTTCTAAAGTAGAAAGTTGAAGGCTCAAGTCCCCATAGGATAAAATTGGTTGTGTGTATCTCAACTTGGGGGGCTGGGGTGGCGTGGAATTGATTGTTTTCGAAATGTATCATAAGTAGAGTAGAAATCTTTATTGTTCAAGTACCCAAGTAGTTAAATCAAGTTTACTGGAGTATAAAGTGACGCCTGGTGTGCGCAAGCCATGACAACTGATCAAAACAAGTGCATACCAAATTTCTGCAATTTATTGAAACTAAAAGGATGTGGCATAGAAAAGCTGCCCAACTTTGGAATGCCTTTAAAGAGAAAGGTGCACCTAGGGAGTCGAAATTCAACACAACCCCGTCGTTAAGGCGCAAAGTTGGCTGTTGTGTTTGTGTCAACTCATTTAAGAAATTGTGTCGTGTTGTGTCCGTATTAGGGCTCAACCCATTTAACCAAATTAGACACATTTACTTAATCAAGTCAGTTAAATGTGATTACTAGGTAATCTGTTTCAATCCAATTACTATGGACATTTTTTCATTTTTAATTTTAATATAGTCCCAATATGGATACTAAATTGTCCACATTCTGGTGGAAGTTAGTAGACTCATTTAATAAAACGATTACATGGGTCATGTCGTATTCTTGATAAGATAGCCTCTCCAATCATTACATAATTAAAGTACACCTGCATTTAGTGTAAACCAGTAAATGATTAGAGATCTCACATTACTCTCTCTCACACACACACACACATCCCAAATAAATGACAGCTCATATCAAGCTCAATATCCATATAAATCAAGGTGGAACCCCCAAAAAAATCAAAACTAAGGGTGCGTTTGAAAACTAGTGTTTTCGTTTTTATTTTTTATTGTTTGAGAACAAAAAAAATTTTTGTTCTTGTCCTAAGAGTAATCCGGAAACAAAAACATGTTTAGTTGGAAATTTTGTCTAAAAAATTTTCGGGAACAAAACAAAAAACACGTTTTTGAGATTTATTTGGATTAAAAAGTATAAAACAAATTGTCAAATGGTGAGATTAAGTTTGACTTGATTGTCATCCCTTGTACAAACCAGATACAATGTACACTTCCAAGTCTTCCATACAACAATGAACATGACCACTCTGTTGCTATTCAAAAGATTAGCATACAGGAATATATATATATAAATATATAAGTAGTAGCATGTATAAAGACCACATCACCCCAATTCGATTGAGGTGTCAAATTGTAAAGGTAAGGGTTTGTGTTGGTGGTGGTGTCAATTTGTAGTGATGGTGGTGGTGGGATGGCGGCTGGTGGTGGTGGTGGGGGTTAGGGTTTGGAGGTTGAAGATGGAGGTTGAAGAAGACGGTTAGGGACTCTATAACAATTAGTTTTTTTTTTTGCTGAGAACAAACAGTGCCGAAAACAAAAAAAAAACACCATTTTGGTGTTCTCAAATTTTGAACTTAGGGTGAGAAAACGTTTTTTTACTGTTCACGAAAACAAAAACCATCAAAGACTCCCAAACGCGTTTTTGTTCCCGTAAACAGTAGAAAAAACAAAAACAAAAATGAAAACACCAGTTTCCAAACGCACCCTAAGTGTGGCTCTAATATTTTGGTTTTGACATTTACTAAACAAATAACAAACATAAACAACGGTCAAACAAAACCAAGGCAAACCAACTCAACAAATTGGTATACATGAGGAACAAAGCCATGATATAAAAGTAATACAGAGCTTTTCAGTATTAATGCAGAAACCACATTTAACTCATATCCAAGTTGTATGTGCACTTAAACTTTTAAAGGGAAGTTATGTCACTCCCCGGAATTTTAAGACCCAAAACCGAGGTGTGATTCGTGAAGTTAAGGAATTTTGAAAAATAGTAAATAGGTTTGTTTTAGTGAATTAATAATCCTATCTCATTAATTTATTTTTTACGTTTCCTGAAAAATGCCTGTTTATATTTGAAAACATATTTAGTAAAAAAAATAATATTCCAGCAACATGTCCCCTAAAATATTAACTCCCAGAAGTAATAAAACCTGTAAATATGCAGCATTTAAAATCCATTCCAAACCCAATCAATAGATTCTGAATCTCAATCTCAAAAGGGTCCTCCAACCCTCGACACGCCATCCAGATACTAATGCCCATTCAGAGAAGGGGGGGGGGGGGGGGGGAACAAATAAAGGGGTGAGCTCTAACGCCCAGTAGAGAAGTACTACAATAACTAACATGTGGGATAAATATAAATCAAAATAGCAAATATTTAGCACAGTATATCACAAGGTAAAGCAAGAACGATCATATAGTTTCAAACCTGTCAGAATCTCCAAAAAGTTCTTTGTATTTAAGTATGAACTATGGAATTTTCATTCCCGAAATCAAATATCAAACAACTAACACCGTTGCACAACTCGTGTGCATCCGAGAGTGTTCCATACTGTTCATCCCCTTTCGACCAACATGGACCCAACACTCCCTACCCAAATAAGGGTCTTCCACGTGGGTTTCGGGTCTTGCACCCAGGGTAACTCGTACCCTTTTTCTCGATTTTTCCGTAACTTCACCCCTTTAGTGTTACAAATCTGTCAATTCCTACCCCAAACCGGTACCATTGAAATAAACCATTTCAATACCAACACTGAATATTCTCATCTCTGTTTTCAATTAAGGGAAAACATATATATATAACACATCGTCCTTTTCAATTAAAATTCAACTGCTATCAAACAAACATATATTTTAAATTCATATAACATGATAACCTTTTCCACAACCACATATATCAGATTTAACACCCAAATAAAATCAATTCAGTCCACATATATCCAACTCATCTAAATACTAAGGGAAACAAAATAGTATCATTGAACATGAGATTTACTACCCAATCTTAGCATAAACAACCACATAGGTAACCCCTCTTCATGACATTCAATAAATAGAATCATGGTATTACCAATTCTCCACTAAAAATTGCTATAGGATCCCAAAATGAATAATAACCCTACAATCACTCAATCCAGTCCACAATTCCCTGTTTACATACACAAAGAACCTACATATGTATTCAAGTGTCATTAAGGCCACACCAAGCTAACTAAGATATAATTTCCTTACAATTTTCCATAACCTGTAGCTTCAAAAGCAAACTTGCATATAAATAAAAATAACCCCATCTAGACAAATAATTAGAATTGACATCTGGGGCCAAAACAAGAATACCTATGTAGAAATTAAACTAGAGAATTACCTACAATTAGCCCATCACTACCACGTACTAACAAAATCATATAGCTTAACAAAGCAAATTTTAACACCAATAATTACACAAATAACCATGCTTCAAATATCCACAAGTAAATGAAGAAATCAACACCAACAATCAATTTCAATCATTTCAGTAAAAGGCTGACGCAAATAATCTGGAACTCATTAATTTAGAGTGGTTGAACTAAAATAAGCTTAACAAGTGTTGTTTGAAGTGTCTATTTCAACACATAAATCTGAACAAACTCGACACTTATTCAATTCAGTACATTTGATAAATAATATGAATATTATTGAAAATATTAAGTACCATTTAAAATCGGATAATATTTTAATTGACAAGGTAGTCACTACACTCAAGTCTGAAGACTGTTTACAGGAATATCAAAAAGTATTCAATTTTTAGGTATCCCTTAAAACTCTCAGTACTTGAGAATTAATATTGAAATTGGTCAGTTTTATCAAACAAAACCTTATTACCACTTGAGAGTCTATAAAAGGTCAAATCACTTGACCTTTACTCGCTATCAGATAGGTTAGACTCAAATTTTCAAACTCAAGATCATCCCAGAGGTGGAAAACAAAAACCATGCTTGATTATAATCTGAAGCTTGTTTAGCTCATAACCGACCACTCAGCTGTTCTCGGCTCAGTTACCGCCTTACAAGTGACATAAACTGAAAATTCAATTCGAGTATACAACTTTTATCCTAACAAAGTGAGGTGATTAAAGCCATTTGAAAAGTTTTCACATTTAGACATGTCCTCCCTATTATTTTTCTAAAAAGGGTTAACAACCAACTATTCTAAAAGCTTAAAACTGTTAGAGAATGTATAACTTAAATATTTTATATCCTTCAATATGCCCCATCACGTGTGACATTTAAGTCCAACACATGGATCAACAATTTCAACAAAGGGTGGTGGTGAGGGTTGAACACGAGACATTTGGCTTTGATACCATGTTAACAACCAACTACTCTAAAAGCTTAAACTGTTAAAGAGGGTGTAACTTAAATATTTTATGTCCTTCAACAAAAACAACTGTAAATAATGGAATAAAACAACAACAACAATAACATCCACCAAAAAAAAAAGATTACCCATTTGATTTAACATTAATTGCCTTGTAGACAATAAATTTCGAGTTTGAAATTCAGGGAACGAAAGTTGTCATAAATAAAAAAAATTATTAATTATTTAGAAATGATAGGTGCAATCTATGTGAATATGTCATCTAATTCGATATCCTTTGATGATATTGATTCAAGGGCCTTTGAGCTTGATCTTGAATCGAGTTGTTGAGAGCAATCCAAGGGCCGCCGAGGCTTGATCTTGAACCGAATTTGTCTTTGATTTCTAATCGAGTGCTGATGAAGCTTGTTCTCGAACAGTTGTATTTGATTTCTTGAGTTTGTTGAGGAAGAATGGCTCGATTTTAGTGTACTTGTTGTTCTTCGTCTTTAAAGCTTGGATTTGGTGTGATTCCCTGACTTTGTTGAACCACGGGAAAAGAACGACACGACGTCAAAGTGCTTGTTGTTCTTTGTGTATTTCTTGTTTGATGAGAGAAGAGTCCGGCAGAGCTTCTGGTTTATTCTTCAAGATTTGTTGAATTGTTTGGGAAGAACGGCGGTATGTTTCGTTCTTCTTCTTCTTCTCATGTAGACTTCTAAAATCTGCACTTGAAATATTCTCCCCCTCTCTACCTCTCTATTGTCTCTATTTATAGGCATTTAAGATGAAGTAGGTGGTGACATGTGTCACTTTTAGATAATCATAAAATTATATTTAAATTAAAATTAGTAATTATCCTTTTGGTAATCACACAATTAAATTTAAATTATAATTCAATAATTATCTTCACCACTAATTATCTTTAATCCAATGGGCTTGACTAATCCTTTGAGCCTGGGCCATAAAATTTTAGTGTCTCCATGCCTCATAAACAATGGAAGATACATTTCTTTTTCTTGTCCCTTTACTGTAAAATATTTACAGTACTTACATAAATTGGACTCAGTAATTCAATCACATACAAGTTCAACTGAGGTTCAAATCTAAACTACAATGGGTGTGTTTCTGCATATATATATATATTAATATATGCACGTATGTATGTATATAAGAGATTAGACCTGACGAGCGTGTTCGACGACCCAATCTTTGTCGATGAAGAACGATGAAGAATCAGCAGCATATTTTGATTTCGCTCCCTTTTTCTTGTTATCTCTGACACTCTCCACAAGCGAACAAGCTGGCTCACCACCATCATTTGGAGGTGTTGGAATCAAATCGAACACAAAACCTCTCTCCAACGACGAACTAAGCTTTCCTATTACAAGACCCACCTGTACCACTATCAAACCCTCAAATCAGAATCCCCGATTACCCATAACTATGCAATTATATACATATATCACATATATATATATATATATATCAATGTGTATATATAGAGACCTGAGAGGGAACATCGGATTGGCTGAGGCGATCTTCGGCCAATTTGAGTTGGGTTTCTTCTCCAACCACTGACTTCACCATTTTTAGTTCTCTGAGTGATCAGTCTTTACAACAGTTGAAATTTATGATTTAGGCCATGTTTGGATTGATTTTTCAAATGTTGTTTTTGGCTTCCAGAAGAGAAAAGCTGTTTTGAACGGTGTTTGACAAAAATTTTAAAAGAATTTTTGGGCCTTGTTATAGTGTTTTAAAGAAGTTAGAGGTTACCAGTTTCTCAAAACAGTTTCTGCTTATCTTTTTCTTCTGCAAAAAGCCCGAAACAAAAGTTATGTCAAACATGACCGGAGTCCAATATCTCAATATATGGCCTAAATTTATGAGAAAATATCTAAAGGACCAATGTATTAATTTTTTTTGAAAATTTTAATATGATTTTAGATTTTTAAATTAAATATTTAATTATTAATATTTTTTTAAAAAAATTAATACGAGTTGCTAGAATCTTACGAACTTACTTACGATTATACGATGCCGATTCTACAAACCCTAAAACTATCATACCTAGAATCTCGATTCTGAATGCCTTGGTGTATGTAAACGGTGTGTTGTGATTTGGAGGGACTTTGTTCAGACTTCATATCGGTAATAAGGGTTTAGTCCAACACAAAGCCCAATCCTAAAAGGTCCTTACTTTAGCCCTTTCTTTCTTCTGTTTTTTTTCTTTTGTTTAATGCCGAAATAATAAAAAATTAAATAAGGAATTGTTTGGTTCGCACTTTGTTTTTCACTAAAAAAGAAGTATATACTTTTATTGTCGAGTGTTGTGAGTAAAAAACGGAAACATGTTTGATATTGCAAATTTTTTATAAAAATTTTGAAAACGAAAACATGCAAAACATGTTTGGTGACTTCAAATGTTGTTTATTATAATTATTTAATTACGTATTTTAATTTATTATTTATTCATTAATTTCTATCAGTTATATATTTATCTTAATTTTATTTTTTAATTGTTGATATTTATTTATACATCTTTTATTTTTTTTATTCATTTTATTTTATTCATCTATTATTTAAATACCATTTATTATTTATTTTATATCTTGGTTATTCATTTTTTTATTTTTTTTATTAATTTATTTATTATTGAGAATTAGGGAAGAAAACTAATACTTAGTTGAGTTTTGGGGTGAAATATGCCACTCGAGTTTAAATGCTACAGTGACGAGACATCCCAAAACATCTTTTTTTTGGCTTCGATTTTTTGCCCCTTTTTGCTTCATGCTTTTTTTACTATTCAAAGAAGAACAAAAGCTACCAAACATGTTTTGTCATGTAAAATTACTACAATACCGGAGCAAAAGCAAAAAAATCACAAGAGAAGCACATGCCAAAACAGTGATTTTGTGTGATAACATAAGTATGCACTAAGATAATAACTATGATACCCGAAACCACAATAATGTCTCTTAGGTTGCGTTTGGTAACGGTGCGGTGCGGTGTTAGTTTTTTATTTTGATTTTGGTTGGGTTGGATTTGGTTTGGTGTGGTTTTATTTTGATTCCAAATCATGTTTGGTGCAGATGGTTTTAGTGTGAGAAAAAGTGATACTAAAAAACCAAACCATGTTTGGTAAAGTTGATATGGGTTGAAATTCTGAAACCAAACCATGTTTGGTAACTTGGAATGGTTTCACATTTTATTTATAAATATTAAAATTTATAATATTAAAATATATTTAATATTAATATATAATATATATTAATAATATATATTAATATTAATATATTAATTTTTAGGAAAGATAATAAAACTATAATATTAAAATATATTAAATTTCCAAATATATATTTTAATATTAAAATATTAATAATATATTAATATTAATATATTAATTTTTAGGAAAGATAATAAAATTATAATATTAAAATAACTTCCAAAAATATATTTTAATATTAATATATTAAAATATATTAATATTAATATATTTTAATATATTAATATATTAATTTTTAGGAAACATAATAAAACTATAATATTAAAATATATTAAATTTCCAAAAATATATATTAATATTAATATTAATATATTAATTTTTAAGAAAGATAATAAAACTATAATATTAAAATAACTTCCAAAAATATTTTTTAATATTAATATATTATAATATATTAATATTATAATATTAATATATTTTAATACATATTAATATTAATATATTAATTTTTAGGAAAGATAATAAAACTATAATATTAAAATATATTAAATTTCCAAAAATATATTTTAATATTAATATATTAATATTAATATATTAATATATTTCCATATATATTTTAATATTAATATAATTTCCAAAAATATATTTTAATATTAATATAAATATATTAATATGGTGTAACTATTTGGTTTTGGTTTTGGGTGAGATGGTGCAACCATTTGGTTTTGGTTTTGGTTGCTACAATACCGCACCACCAAAAACCATCTCATTAGATGGTTCCAAAATCATGGGTTGGTACCACCATTTGGTACCATTGGTTTGGTACTGTTGAACCAACACCAATCCTAACAAACATGGGTTGGTACCACCATTTCGTACCAAAACCAAAAAACTGGTACCAAAACCAGTTACAAAACAGGGCCTTAGAATTTTGCGAAGTTTGCGAAAATCTTTGTAAATGTTTCTTTGTTAAATTTATCTTTTACATATGTAAAAATTGCCAAAAATCTCCCTTAAACATAATCCAAGCAAATTTTTCCACGATTTAAGGCCCGTTTGGTTCGTGTTTGTGTTTTTATATTATGAAATTTAAAAAATGGAAGTACATCTTTCTAGGTTGTGAAGTGCAGTGAAACTAAAACAGAAGCATGTTTGTTACTGATATTTTTGTTATAGATATATGTATATATATTTTAGAAGTATTTTTTATTGAGACTCGAACCCTTAACCTCCCATTTGGGAGTAAGGCCACGTAGCGCTTAGGAATGACAATAAAACCCGCCCCGTCCCGCCCCGTTTATTCCGGATTTGGGGCCCGCTTAAACTAATCGGGGCGGGTATGGGGCAAAAAAAAGTTCCCCAATTATATTCGGGGCGGGTATGAGAAAAGTTTAGTAGGTTATTTACTAAAGTAACCCTATATATCTTACATATTACAACATAGCCCATATATATATATATATATCTTATGTTAAGTCTCTCCCAACCCTAAGGTTGCGTTTGGTAACGGTGCGGTGCGGTGTTAGTTTTTGGTTTTGGGTTGAGTTGGGTTGGATTTGGTTTGGTGTGGTTTTATTTTGATTACAAACCATATTTGGTGCAGATGGTTTTGGTGTGAGAAAAAGTGATGCTAAAAAATCAAACCATGTTTGGTAGAGTTTGTATGGGTTGAAATTCCGAAACCAAACCATGTTTGGTAACTTGGAATGGTTTCACATTTTATTTATAAATATTAAAATTTATAATATTAAAATATATTTAATATTAATATATTAAAATATATTAATATTTATATATTAATTTTTAGGAAAGATAATAAAACTATAATATTAAAATATATTAAATTTTCAAAAATATATTTTAATATTAATATATTAAAATATTAATAATATAATAATATTAATATATTAATTTTTAGGAAAGATAATAAAATTATAATATTAAAATAACTTCCAAAAATATATTTTAATATTAATATATATATTAATATAATAAAATTTTAATATTAAAATATATTTTAATATTAATATATTAAAATATATTAATATTAATATATTAATTTTTAGGAAAGATAATAAAACTATAATATTAAAATATATTAAATTTCCAAAAATATATTTTAATTAATATATTTTAATATATTAATTTTTAGGAAAGAGAATAAAACTATAATATTAAAATATATTAAATTTTCAAAAATATATATTAATATTAATATATTAATATTAATATTAATATTAATATATTAATATTAATATTAATATTAATATATTAATTTTTAGGAAAGATAATAAAACTATAATATTAAAATAACTTCCAAAAATATATTTTAATATATTAATATTAATATATTTTAATATTAATATAATATATTAATATGGTGCACTATTTGGTTTTGGTTTGCGGTGGGATGGTGTAACCATTTGGTTTTGGTTTGGGTTGCTACAGTACCGCACCACCAAAAACCACCTCATTTGATGGTTCCAAAATCATGGGTTGGTACCATCATTTGGTACCATTGGTTTGGTACTGTTGTACCAACACCAATCCTACCAAACATGGGTTGGTACCACCATTTCGTACCAAAACCAAAAAACTGGTACCAAAACCAGTTACAAAACAGGACCTAAGTCCCTTAGTGCTTGTTTGGCAACCGGTATTGTACGGTGTTAGTTTGGATTGGGTTTGGTGCGGTTTTATTCTGAACTGAAACCATGTTTAGTGCATATGGTTTTGGTGTGAGAAAAAGTAAAGCTGAAAAATCAAACCATGTTTGGTAGAATTGGTTTGGTTTGGTGTGGTTTTATTTTGTTTATTATTTATTCGGTTTTACTTTATTTATTATTTTTAAATATTTTCAATATTTATTAATATATTATTGATTATTGATTATTAATAATAAATCATTTATTAATTTACTATTAATTTATTATTTTATAATATAAAATAATATTTATTAATATATTATTGATTATTTATTATTAATAATAAATAATTTATTAATTTACTATTAATTTATTATTTTATAATATAAAATAATATTTATTACTCAATATTTATTAATATATTATTGATTATTTATTATTAATAATAAATAATTTATTAATTTATTATTTTATAATATAAAATAATATTTATTACTCAATATTTATTAATATTGTATTGATTATTTATTATTAATAATAAATAATTTATTATTTTATAATTTTATAATATAAAATAATATTTATTACTCAATATTTATTAATATATTATTGATTATTTATTATTTTATTAATTTACTATTAATTTATTATTTTATAATATAAAATAATGTTGCTCCATGGTTTTCCTTTGGGTTGCTACAGTACCCGTACCACCAAAAACCATCTCATTAGATGGTTCCAAAATCAGCCAATTTGGTACCATTGGTTTGGTACTGTTGAACCAACACCAATCCTACCAAAACCAAAAATATGGTACCAAAACCTCCTACCAAACAACCCCTAAGTGCTTGTTTGGCAACCGGTGTGGTGTTGATTTTTTGTTTTGGTTTGGTTGGAGTTGGGTTGGGTTGGGTTTGGGGTGATTTTATTTTAAACTGAAACCATGTTTGGTGCAGATGATTTTGGTGTGAGAAAAAGTGAAATTGAAAAACCAAACCATGTTTGGTAGAGTTGGTATGAGGTGAAATTCTGAAACTAATCATATTTGATAATTTGGAATAGTTTGACATTTTATTTATTTAAAATAAAATTTTGTAAATATATATGTTTTAAAAAATAAAATATATAAATATTTAATTTTTTCGAAATATTTAATTTTTCATAAATATTTTAGTTTTTCGAAATATTTATAGATAAAATATTTTATATAATATATTTCAAAAAAGTAAAATATTTTGAAAAAATAAAAAATTTCAGTAAAAATACATATAATTTATATATTTTTTTAAAAATAATAAATATATTTTTATTATATTTTATTTTTCTAGAAATATTTGTTTTCCCGAAATATTTTATTTTTTTATGAAATATATTTTTTCATAAATATTTTATTTTTCGAATTTATATATATATAATATTATAAATGAATTGGTTTGGGTTAAACAATGGTACACCAAATTGAATTGGTTTGGTTAAAGAATAGTTTTGGTGTGAGAAAACCAAACCAAATCAAACCATCAAAACCATCTATTAAGATGGTGTGAAAAATGATGGATTTGGTACCAATTGTTTGACACTATTTCATCCCAACTTCTTCTACCAAACTTGAATTGGGGCACAAATTTCATCACAACTCCTTCTACCAAACACCAACTTAGTTTCTAACACGCCGTTCTCAACTTCTCACAACTCTCTCACTCAGCCCCAAATTTCGTTGGGATCTCGTCACTCTCACTCAACCCCAAATTTCTTTGCGATCTCGTCACTCAGCTTCATGAATTAGATGATGTGCTCACAACTCGTCAGATCTCGTCACTCAGCTTCATGAATTAGATGATGTGCTCACAACTCGTCAAAGCTATATGGTCTCGTCACTCTGCCCCAAATTTCTTTGCGATTTCGTCACTCAGCTATTTCTTTATGATCAATCTATGTTGTTCATTGATTTATATTGTGGGTTTCAATTTATGGTTTTTTTTTATATGTAGGGGTTTATGATTGTTTCAATGTTTAGGGTTTTTTTCGAGTACTTTTCTGCATGATAAATGTTTGATAAATGCCTATAAGGGAGTTAACTGGGTGTTTAGTGGCTTTGGTGCATTTTTGTGAAAAAGGGTGATGGGTGGTTAATGGTGTACTGATTGAAATTTTCCAGCATTGATCTTGAGCTCAAGCCAACATGGACTATCTTGCTTTTGTTGGTATACTATGAGTACCTTGATTCACTCTCTAGGTGCAGTAGGATTGAATATACTGAAATAGTTTTTCTTTGTTGAAGTTGGCTCTTTCTTGTGTACTGATAACTAGCCTGCCTTGATTTGATGCTATCATATAGTAGTTTTCTTTGAGATATGACATATGTGACCGGTAAGTTTTTATTCTCAAAATTCTCCTAGTGTGTTTTGTTGCCGTGATTTTTTTTTATACCTTCTGTTGTAGTAGCAAGATTGAAGAAATAAAATAGATGGAAAAAGAAAGCAATAGAGTTTAAGAACTAGTAATGATATGACAATACGTTTAGTCACATTGGAGAAATTTGAAGAAGTTTATTAAAAATACATTAATTAATATTAATAATAAGAATTTTTGTTAAACTTTTCCAGACAATTCAGTGCATGCTATTGTAGATTGACATGTAACTTCTCTGATTGCTTTGCAGGATTATGGGGAGGAAACTGAAGGTCTCCATATTGTTCAGGAGTACGTCAAATTTCACCAAGTTGTTTGCGATTGATCAATGTGAAGTTATGCGGGATTTGGTGCTGATATGTAGAAACTGCTCTTTTAGCCTGATTCAAAATTTCGCTTACTTTAGACAAATTTTGATCATTTGAGAAGCAATACTTCCATAAAACGATATTGTTGTTATTGTCGATTTATCCCCTTTTTACTTTTTCTTGTTAGCTATTGCTTCTGCTTCTAGAAAACAAATGTTGTTTACTATTATGGAACCGGAGTTTTATTCAGTAGCAATGGCGTTTTGATTAAAGAAAAGTTTTGTCAACCTAGTAGTAAACTGTGTTGAGATAAGCTATCCTCATGTAAAATTGTGTATATTTGGAGCCCAGATTAAAGAAAAAACAAGCCTATAATATCACAAGATATTTTTTTTTATATATTAAAAAGGTAAAAATAAATAAATTATATAACCGGGGCACGGGCAGGGTAGGGAAAACCGAGGCACGGGGCGGGGCGAAAAATAAAAAAAATAATCGAGGACGGGGCGGGGACGAGGTTGCAAAATTAATCCGGGTTTGGGGATGGGGACGGCGATCCCCACCCCGCCCCATTGCCATTCCTAGTACCGCTTGGCCATTAGATCTTTGGAACCAAATGTGGTTTTGCTTCGTAAAGTGCTACAGTACCGAACAAAAAAAAAAATCAAACGAAAGTAGATACCGAACACGACCTAGTTTACTAAACACATTTTTTCACTCCTAAAGTCAAAAACAACTTTTGAAATCCAAAAAGGGCCTAGAATCTGAAATATACTCAAAACGCTCTCAGAAACCCTGTGTAATATGTATTTTTGCAAATAAACTAGACATTTAAAAGAAATACTCCCTCTGTCCCAAAATAAGTGATCACTTTTTTCTCTTTTTTTCGTTTCAAAATAAGTGTCCACTTTTGAAAAGTTAAAACACTTTATTTGATCAATTTTTCAATTTAACCTTCAAGCATTAAAGTTATACTCCCTCCGTCCGAAAATAAATGTACACTTTCCTTCTTTTAGCTGTTCTAAAATAAATGTCCACTTAAAAAAATCAAAGCACTTTATTTGATCAATTTATCAATTTAACCTTAAAGGATTAAAGTTATAAAACATATACACTATAAACCATCACATCATTATGGTAGGATCATGGGTAAAAGTTGGTATTTCATTCACTAACAGTACAATAAAGGGTAAATCCCACTTACACCCCCTTTGATTTAACCATATCTCAGTTACACCCCCTCTACTATGGTATATCCCAACTACACCCCCTGTCAGTGACAGTAGTTAGGTCAACTAACGGACTAGGGTGAAAAGTCTATTTTATCCCTCAGTAATTTATTGCCTTTTAACATTTAAAAAGAATTTAAAAATACAGAATGTGAAAGGATAGAAAATGCCCTTAGTCGTCCTACTAAGTCCCTAGTACAACACTCCCTTTGATTTACCTAAAAAATCAAACGTAGATCTAGAGATAGAGAGATAAATGCTTTAGTGAGAGAAAGTTAGGGTTATTTACTATTCTTAGTGAATCGAGAGTGTTTGAAGACCAAACGAAAGGGATAATCAACCCAAACGGTAAAATCCATCGGTGTGAATCGGTGTTTCATCATTGTGAACGGGCGGGGTGACATTTTTGAGGTGTTTCGACTACGAATCTGATCTACACGAAGTATGAATGAATCGTTCACACACCCTAGATTTCTTGTATTAGGTTTAAAATATTTGTATTAGGGTGAATCGTTTAAAATTTAGGGCTTTTTTGAATTTCAGGGTGTTATTTATTCAAGAAAACTTAGGCCTTGCTTGGATTGCATCTAAAAAAAATGAATTTTTGGTTTTTTGAGATACAAAATATTAAAAAGAGGTAGAAAATTCACTTGGAACTGTTTTTTAAAAATTGTTTGTTTTTAGAATTTTGGAAAACTGACAAAACATGGAGAAAACTGACAGTGGGGTGTGGAAGATGGAAAAAAGGTTGTTATTGAAGTTTTATTATTAAGAAAATGAAGATCTGAATGTTACACCCAATACACTTGATATATGTGCATATATATATATATATATATATATATATATATATATATCGTATATATTATTAGAGACTAAAGTAGTTGTCGACCTACAATAGATGCATATTTTTTCTAATAGGAGATTTATTTTGTTTTTGGGTAAATCCCAGTTAAAAGTCCTTGTGGTTTCAATATTGTCAAACAGGATATATTTACACGTATATGTATATATAAATATTGATATATATACATTGATTTTTTTAGGTTGAGTAAAATTGATTTTTAAAACTATTTTTAAGGTTCTTTAGCTTGAGTAAAATTGATTTATTTTGTTTTTGTGCAGTACTTCTATGGATGATGAATTATATGTGCTACATATCCATTATCTGGACCAAGTAATTAGACTTGGTAATGTTGACCCTGATAGATACTCTTATATTGAGTTATGCAATAATTGTCATAAATATGTTATAAGCCCAATACATGGGGATGTTGGCGGTGCACTTACTTTTCAATTTGAATTTCCTAAAACTAAACTTACTATAGACATAAATAATGACAATGATGTGTTAGACATGTTTACTTATAATTCACCCAGTAAAGATATACACATCCAGGTTATGCTGCAATTAGCTTTAAGTGTTGACATAGATGGTTTACATGTGTTGTGGTGTTGGTGGATTGGGTGAAGGTGGGCTGGGTGAAACAGAAGTTGATGTTGAGTCTAATATTGAGGTTAATGTTAAGGGGAATGTTGAGTCTAATGCTGAGGTAGAGGGGAATGTACAAGGTCAGTCTGATTGTGATTCTGATAATGTGTATGGTTTTAGTAGTGAAGATGAAGATCTGAGGGCAGGAAATCATGTGAGGGCAGAGGGTGGAATGGGGATAGGTATAGGGAAGGAGAGAGGGAAAAAGTATTGTAATAGAAGTGATGATGGACTTAGTGATTACTCCAGTGATGATTGTGGTCATTCATCATGTGATAGTGAATCTGGTGATAATGAGTATGAGGATGAGAGTGGGGAAGATGAGGAAGATACTTTATATGGGTATTATGGGAGGAGAAAAGTTAAAAATAAAGAGGCACAAATAGAAGTAATACTTGATTACTCTAAATTTGGTAAGGCTTTTAAAAGAGGGAATGAAGCAAAATTTAAGTTGTTAAAGAAGGATATTTTTGAAAATGTTACTCATTTTAGGGAGATTCTTAAAGACTAAGCAATTCAAGAGGGTTTTAGACTTAAGAGAGTAAAAAATGAGAAAACTAGAGTGACCTGTAGGTGTTTAGCAGTGGGGTGTCCATGGAGAATACATGCATCCCCTCTCCCTGATGGAGTCACATATGTGATTAAAAAATTAAATGATAAACATGATTGTATCAGATTAAGCAACAATCCAGAAGCTAATGCAACATGGCTTGCAAAACAAATTTGAAAAGAATTTTAGGGCAAATCCAGATTTGACAGTCCAAGGGTTGATGGGTGAAATCAAGTCCCAATATGGTCTTGAGCCCAAGAGAACTAAGTTGTATAGGGAAAAAGCCAAAGCAATGGAGAAGGTAGATGGTAGTCATGCAAAATCATATAGGCTTTTGCCACCTTATGCAAATGAGATAGTGAAATCAAACCCTGTCAGTATAGTCACATTTAAACATTGGAAACCTGACTGCACAGTGAATCCCAAATTCAGAAGAGTATTCATTACATTTGATGCAATGAAAATTGGGTTTAAGGCATGTAGGCCATTTATTGGGTTAGATGGTGGCCACTTGAAGGGCCATATGGAGGTGTTTTATTATCAGCAGTGGCTTTGGATGCCAACAATGGCTTATTTCCTGTAGCAATTGGTGTGGTAGAGAGTGAGAGAAAAGATAGTTGGAGATTTTTTTTAGAAAACTTGAGCACTGTGATTGAGGCAGACACTGTTGACAAGCCATGGACATTCATGTCTGACATGCAAAAGGTATCTTTCAATCTTATGTACTTGTTCTTATTTCATCCCATCATGGACATTCACTTTTTCTGCAACTTTAGCTTAACCAATTTCTGTTATGATTCTTGTGTAGGGCCTTGATACTGCTTTGCTAGAAACCATTCCACAAGTAACCCACAGATTGTGTTGTAGGCACATGTATAATGCCTAAAGAAAAAACATCCTGGTTTGGCTTTGAGGCAATTATTTTGGAAAGCTGCTAGGGCAAATAATGTGGTGGAATTTAGGAGAGCTATGGAGCAGATGAGAGTGATGGACAAAAAGGCTTATGACTGGTTGATGGATGATTTTCAACTCACAGCATGGGCAAGACATACATTTAATATTGATGTTCATAGTGACCATGTAACAAATAATCTAAGTGAGAGCTTCAATAATTGGGTTGGGGATTTGAGGTTGTTGCCTCTGTTATCTTGTTTGGATGGAATTAGGGCAAAACTTATGGAGATGATCCACCAGAGGCACCAACAAGGGGTAACTTGGACAGGTATGGTGACACATTTATTATTTGATAAATTGATATTCATATAAACAGTTTGACATATATATTGATATTGACAGTTTCCCATTTATAATTGACAAATATGTTTCATACTTGGACAGGTGTTGTGACACCAAATATAAAGAAGAGGCTGAACAAAAGTATTGAAGAGGGGAGATGTTTTAGTGTTATCGTTGCTGGAAGAGGGGAGTTTGAGGTCATCTCCCCAAACTTTAAGCACATTGTCAATTTAAGTGCTAGGACATGTGACTGCAGGTGTTGGAAAATTAGTGGGATACCTTGTAGCCATGCAGCAGCAACAACAATATGTTATCAAAGGGAAAAAATTGAAGAGTTATGTGATCCTTGCTTCAGAGTGGAAACTTATTTGAAGATACATGAAAGAATTATCCATCCAATCCCTGACCAACAAATGTGGGATCCCTATATTGGAATTCCTTTGGACCCTCCACCTCTTAAAAGGCTTCCTGGTAGGCCTAGAAAAATTGAAAGAGGGCTGCTGATGAACCCCCAAGAGGTACAAATAGTGCCAAAAGGACCACAGTTATAAGATGCAAGTGTTACAAGAAGACTAGCATAATAGAAAGGGTTGTCAAAGGGCTCCAACAAGCAGAGAAGAGGTATTAGGCCATTCATTTATACACATTTTAAACCCTATATTATTTTTTTACATTAAATTATGCTTTTCTTTGTATTGCAGGCCATGGCTTATCGTGGAGTTTAGAGTCAAGTACCAACTAAAAGTGGTACATAAACAGAATCAATGGCACACACACAAGAGGTATCATTTACATTTTTTTTTAATTAATTTATGCATTGTTTTATATGAACTAAGTGACCACTATAAGTTTGTTATGTCTCACAGTCACAAATAGGAAGAGGGTGGACCATTCCAAGACAAGAGGGCAGAGGTAGAAGTGGAAGAAAGGGTAGAGCACACACTGAGGTATGCTCAACCTTGGGTTTTGTCTTTTTGTTAATAAAAAAACTTACAACCTAAATATATTTCACATACACAATGTGAAGCGGATGAGACAATTCCAAGTACCCCAAGTGGTAGAGGTAGAGGAAGCATAGAGGTACCTCAAACATACAAAATGACTACTGGGGCAAGTACCTCAAACACAGAACAGGTCCCTAAAATGTCTCAACATGTGCCTTTTTCATTTGTAAATAACTGCCCACTAGCTAATGCATGTGTGTAACAGGCACAAACAGGAAAAGGTAGAACATTCATTGGTCCAAGGAGATGGAGATCAAATGCAGCTAGGGGCAATAACACACAACCATCTCCAACAAATACTGGAGTGGGAATCACAACAAAACCTGCTTGGGGGAGAGGGAAATATATACCCGTGTTTGGCCATATAGGAGCTAGGGGCAGTGTTATTGGAGGCTCACAGCAGCAAAGGAGTACAAAAAACCTTAAACTATAGTTTTAATAAGATTTTTGTGAACTGGTAGTTGTGAACATGTAATTTGGAAAAATTGTGGTATGTTTGTGAGAAGTTGTGGACAGGTAATGTGTCTTTTGGTGGTATGTTTGTGGAAAGTTTTGGACATGTAATTTTTCTTTTGGTGTTATGTTTGTGGGAAGTTTTAGACATGTAATTTGTGATTTTGGTGGTATAACTCATTTGGTACAGTGGTACAGTGCAATGTAATGAAAGTTGCCAATTTTTGGAGTTAACAAATTGAGTGCCAATATTCATTTCAAGTTGATAGATTGTTATGTAATGCTGTTGTACAGTTCAATTTTCAATTACAAATTGAATGCCAATTTTCATTCCAGATTGGTACGATGCAATGTAATGTAGTAGTGTATTGAAAATGGCAAAAAATTTGTGTTTTTGGCACAGTTGAATTACTCAAAGTTAACAAATTAAGTGACAAATTTCATTCAAAATTAATAACAATTATATTGGGTAAAGAAGAGAGGGGGAGAGAAAAACGTTTTTAGAGAGAAATATATCAACACATATTTAAATAGAACCTAAGGGTTTTTTGTAACTTTACAATCTTAAATAAATGGTAGCTTGGTCATTTCAATAACGTAATGGAATTAAATAATAATAAATGATAACTTGTTCATTTTAATAAGGCAATGTGGTTAAATAATTCATTTGGGGGCAAAACGGACCATTCAATAGCTTTTTTACTGATGACATCATCACATAACAGCTGGAAACTAACGGTTGACTAACGAAGGGGGGTGTTTGATACACGAAACCAAAACTGAAGGGGTGTAATTGGGATATACCATAGTAGAGGGGGTGTAACTGGGATATGGTTAAATCAGAGGGGGTGTAAGTGGGATTTACCCTACAATAAAAGTCATTCTCTTAAAAAGTTGGATTCCTCAAAAATGACTTATAATTTGGGACGGAGGGAGTAATACATATACACTAAAAACTATCACATCACTATAGTGAGACTATGGGTAAAATTGGTATTTCATTCACTAACATTACAATAAAAGTCATTCTCTTAACAAGTTGGATTCCCCAAAAGGGACTTATAATTTGAGACAGAGAGAGTAACTTATTACAGTGGAATAAGTTGTGGTTTTTTTTAAGAAAAAAAAACCACTTTTACTAAATAAGTCAATGATAGTTATATATAATTTAAATTGAATTTAATTAAGCATCAATTCTTACTGCTTATTTTGATTTTTATTAAATATTTGAATAAAAAGATCTAAGTTGGACCATTTTAATGATAAATATGCAATCCAAGATATATAGTTACAGAACCAGATCATCAAAACCGAAAAATTGAATGGTAAAAAAATATTGTCAAGATTTCAATGACATAAGATATTTTAGTTTGATACAAATGTTGTAACCAAGAATTGTTTATGGAATGAACAACATGAAAGCAATTTCGAGAAGCATAATTTTAATAAGGTGAGTAATTAGTTATCAAATCCCCTCAATTTTTAGTGAGTTTTAGAACCTGCAACATTCCCTTCAAATCCCATTTCCCCTTTTCTTACAAAAATCTATCTCATGGTTCAGAACAAGTCAAATTTATTTAAAATCCCAACTCCTATCAACTTCTCAAGTTCAAACACAGAAAATTAATACTCCATAAATCATTATTACTTGAAAAGACAGCTTATTTAGCTTGCTCAATATGAAAAACTGACGCCGAACAGAATAGAGATTATTCTGCAGACTAGTGCAATAGGTACTTTGCAAGGAAAAAATGGGAGAATTCGACCCAAAAATTCAGAGAACACTCTGAAATTCAATAAAATTCTTAATAATCAATAATGACAAAAAACAACCCACAAGCCGGGTTAATATAGCTGAAAATCGACCCTTAATATGATTTTTACCAAAAATAGCAAAACCCTAAAAGTCTTACCAAAATGAAATACGGAAAGAAATCAAAAGATTGCCAAAAATCTGGCCCAAATCGGGTTCAGAATCATTTCCTAATCGACAAATAAAAGATTACCATAAATAGCAAAAATTAACAAAAATTAAAGATTTGAAAAGGAAAACAGCGGATTTAGGACTCGAAACTAGGTGCACCCAGCTTGGCAAGGTGGCCATGACGTGCGCGCCGAAATTAGCTTTCCGAATTGGGGTCACAAGCGCGAATCGGACACTTTTTGACAAACTGTCTAGTTCCAAACTTCGTTGAACCAGACCCTTTTTGGCAAATTGGTCTGGTATTAAATTTCTAGTAAACTGTGAAAATATTGAATATACTTTATATGATGTAATAACCTTAAACCCACACATTTAATTTGTAAACATTTGTTAAAGTCTTTTTGATTGATTTTTATTATGTATTTCTTACATAATAATGTTATATTGGTTTTGTAAAAATTTCTTAGAGTATGATTATTGCACTCCAATTATCAAATCTAACAACAAATACGTTTATACAAGCCACATTTTTTATTATATAAAAATTACGATAACACAAATTTCACAAGACACACACTGATATTACATAACAACTTCAACTATCGATAACATGTAAATAATGCATTATGATAATTTGTCTTTTAAAAAAAATTATTATTTATCATTTACTATTTACTATTTACTTATTATTTATTAATATATATATATATTATTTAATTCATTTTGTTTATTATTTATTCATTTATTTTTATTTGTTTATAAATATATTTTATTAATTTATTATTTATTATTGTATTTATTTATTTATTATTATTTTTATGTATTATTTAATTCAATTTATTTCATTTAGTTTGTTTATTATTTAATTCATTTAATTAATTAATTATTATTATGTATTATTTAATTATTTGTTTTTATTATTCATTTTTTATAAATAAAATTCACTTAATTTATTATTTTTATTATTATTTATTCGTTTATTTTAATTAATTTATAAATATATTTTATTCATTTATTATTTATATTATTATTTATTCATTTATTCATTATTTATTATTATATTTATTCATTTATTATTATTTTTATCTATTATTTAATTCAATTTTATTATTATTTACATATTTATTATTAATTTTATGTATTATTTAATTCAGTTTTCTTATTATTTATTTATTTATTCTTATTTTTATATATTATTTAATTATTATTATTTATTTATTACTATTTATTCATTTATTTTTATTTGTTTCTAAAATTATTTTTATTAATATATTATTTATTATTATTTTTATGTATTATTTAATTCATTTAATTTATTAATTAATAATATGTATTATTTATTTAATTTTTTTTATTAATCATTTTTTTATAAATATAATTCATTATTTATATTATTATTTATTCATTTATTTTAATTAATTTATAAATATATTTTATTCATTTATTATTTATATTATTTATTATTTGTTTTATTTTTCTATTATTATTATATTTAATCATTTATTATTATTATTTTTGAATTATTTAATTCATTTTTCTTATTATTTATTTATTTATTATTATTTTATGTATTATGTAATTCATTTTGTTTATTTTTAATTTTTTTAATTATTTTATTAATATGCTTTATTCAATTTATCATTTATTATTATTTATTTATTCGTTTAATTAATTTAGAAATATATTTTATCAATTTATTATTTATATTATTATTTATTATTATAGATATTTATTATAAATATATTTTATTATTCATTATTTTGTTTATTTTTTATTCATTTATTTATATTAATTTTTAAATATATTTAATTTAATTTATCATTTATATTATTATTTTATTCCTAAATATATTTTATTTTATTTTTATATTTATTTATTAATTTATTTTTATTAATTTATTATTTATATTATTATTTTATTCATAAATATATTTTATTTTTATTTATTCATTTATTTTTATTAATTTATAAATATATTTTATTTATTATTATATTTATTTATTTTTATGTATTATTTAATTCATTTTATTTATTATTTATTATTTTATTTTTGTGTTTTGGTTATATACTGGTTAGATGTGGTTCAATTATTGGAGGAAATTTTGGTTAGATTTTATAACCAGACCAAATAGAATCACCAAAAATTGTGGTCCTAAAAAATGTCATTTTGGTTCAATTTGGTCAACCTGGGTTTGATTATATTTTTTGAGACCAATACAAAACAAACATGGTCTGATTTCAAAAAATCATGATCAGACCAAAAAAATTGGATCATAACCAATAAACAACCAGAGCCTTAGTAACTACAAGAGTTGCATTACTGTTGCATTAGTACATAAAATACAGCATTTTCAGCTTTATTGAAAAACCATAATTTCATTCTTTCAAATTTTTTTTTGAATGGTAAGAAACTCATTCACTACACCCACAATGCCTCCTAAGAGAGGCTTATAGCTCCACACTTCTTCAATTGGGGGGTGAGATTATACCATTGCAACACATGTGCAGTTACTGTAAACAGTGGCCTAAGTCGACTCACTAGCTACAACTTCCAGCTCCCCAAACCCGGGAAATCCACAGATACCAAAACACATGGCGTACCCTCCACCATAACTACCAGCCTCATTCGACCCTTTTGCACTAAACGTATTGTGATCATTGACACTAGCATTATAGCAACAACTACCAGCTCCACATCCGCCGGAACCTCCACAGTGTCCACTGCACTCTGCACCACAACTACCAGCCTCATTCCACCCTTTTGCATTAAACGTATGGCTTTTCACCATATTTTCGAGGCCTAAATTGCCTTTTAGGACCACGTCAGCTTCTGTTTTCATTGGATTCTCTGTTTTGGTTGTGAAACAATCATGGCACCCTTTCTTCATGATGTTGGATAGCGTAAAAGCCATGGCGAGTCCGGGCAATGCAAGCCATTGTTCCTCAACCTGTTCATCAAATTGTACAAGGATTTAAATATTATAGTTACAACATCTCTAGTACGAGTAGTTTGATCTTTTTAGAATGGATGGATTGTTAACATGCTGGTATCTGGCTAGAAGAAATAAGAGTTCTAGTGGTGGTTACAACTGCGACTAAAAGGGGGAAGAACTAAATTTTGTCACTATAGAAATATTTATTTCCAGTGTTACATTAGAGGCAAATGTCTCGGTTTCAAATGTCACCTTCACCCACATAAAAAATTAGTTACTTGTGTGCAGACACGGACCTATAGTAGGACTAGTGAGAGCTGATGGCCCCCTACTGAATGTTTTCCTTTTTGTATTATACGCCTATATAATTCTGAAAATATGGCCACTAAAAATTTTCAGAGTCCGGCACAGGTCATATGTGAAAGGGTTGTAAACACAAGCCAAGTTAACGAAATTAGTTCACAATAGTCTGAGGATTAGGTAGGCTTAAAAGCCTTAGCTTATGAATAAGAAAATGAAGAAGCAAAGCAATGTACCTTGAGAAAACCAGTTTTCAGGTTAAGCAAAGCCACTGCTTTCCCATAAGGCTTTTCTTCTGAAAATTCAACTATGGTCATGTAGTCCCTTTCATTTATCTCCTTCCCACAGTTGTTGATTTCATACTCTACCTTTCTTCCCTTGAAAATGACAACCTGAAGCAAATTAATTCCTAAATGATCAGTATCATTTTTTGCAATTCGGTTTGATTGCTTCAATCTTTCTAAATGTTAAACTTAGTTAAATTTCACTTAATCCTTCAAATGAGACATTTTATATATTTATATCAATGTTGTAAAAGTCAGCCAAAAACTAGTATGTCTAACCTTTCGATTGCCTATGAGTCCAACGATACAATCTTCCTCACCAACATTCTTCTTCTGAACTTGAAAGAACCATTCAGAACCCATCAGCAACCAGCCTTCTCCCACAAAATCAGCAAGAATGCGAGTCTCACCAGATCTTGTCATACAGATTACTTCTTTTGTGGAAATAGAGTTCTTAGCCCCCTCTGATCTTTCCGAGTCCCTGAGTGTTACGCAAATATGAGAATAAGTGGAATCAAAATTTTGGGTGCGGGCTCATGATTTGAATAAGAAGTCCCATTCAAAAATATCCAAGTGTTGTTTATACAAGTAAAATAAGAAACAAATTATGAACCTGCAAAAAAGATAAGTAACTAAGTCTACTGATCATAAGGTTCAGATAAAATATCTGAATTCATAAGTTTGAAAGATCATAGGGTTTTCAAATAATTCAATCTGTAACTTGAACTTGAATTTCATCATTGTACCATATCTAGAAATTTGAAGAACATGTCAAGTTCACAATTTGTTCCATGTAGGCGCCTGCAAGGAAATCATAAGTATTTTCGAGTGGTTTGAGATTAAAAGTTGAAAGTTTTATGCACCTAGTATGAATCCTCATGATTTCATTGCCAGCCTCATCTAGAATGCATGTCGAACTCTTAGCTTGCTGAGGCTTTTCAGCAATTAGGGGGGAGAAGGAACATCTCGAGAATCTATGTGCCTTAACCATGTTCAGAACATATGGTGCTGGAAATGCAGTAGTAAAAGAGAGAGCAATCTGCATACTAATTGGCTTAGGCTCCATAGTCCCAGAAGTTGGGACCAACTCGAACCACTTTTGGACCGATAGTTTGGAAAGTGAGTTCGGATCCTGTAGGGGGATCAATGTAGTCCCCAGCATTTTGTCTGATCCTGATATGGGGAGGTTGGAATCCGAATGGGGCACAAGTTTGAGGAGCAACTCTCCGTTAGGTTCACATTGGAAAGATACAAACTGTTTCTTATCTGATTCACCCGAAATGCTTAAACTCTTCCTGGTGTTGAAGAGCAGATCAGGTTTCTTCTTGCTCAAGTAGAGGATGAGGCTTCCTGTATGCGCAGCCGGTAAGTTTTTCACACTGATAACCTCAACCAGAACCTGGATGAGGAAGTGGGAAAAAGGAACAACCAAATTCATATTAAAACATCAATGAATCTTACAAAGGTTGAACAACTTCAATTGAGTAATTTTCATGTATGTTATATATACTAGTTGTCATCTCATATATACTAGGTTAAATGTTAAGTTGCTAGAAATGGTGCAACTAATATTTAAATCCTTGAACACGCCCCCTATCTGTGGCCTTCTTTTAAACCAAAAACGTTTAAATTTTTTATATTGTGACGGTGAGGTTTGAACATGTGAGCTCTGATGCCAAGTTAATTACTCATCTACTTTAAAAAGGCTTAATAACGATTAGGTTCCTTTTGTATGTGATGAAATAAAGCTTAGCCAGGATATATTTTATTTAGTACTAGAATAGTTGAATGAGTGTGTGTGTGAGTATATGATATTCTTTGGCCTTGAATTAGTATGTGTACTTGCAGAGTAAATTTTTGGTATTGAGGCTACCTCCACAAGCATTTTCTGTGGTAACTGGATCATATCTTGGTACTTAGTGGACTGAATCAGCTTCTTGTTCACACTGCTTAATGGGGATAAATTGATGGTGAGAGATGGAGCAGTGCCTCTATGCATTGACCCTGCCCTCCAGTATCGAGCACCAAACGTCCCCTCCCACTGCTTGGTGGTTTCATCGGAACCAACATCGAGCTTGCTACCTTTAGTTCTATCAGAGTCCATGTCATCATGCTGCAATACCTTACCGAGTATTGGCACTAGATCTTTACAGTAAGAAGCAGGGTGCAATTGGTGAGAGTGCCAGATAAGGTCAATGTCGTAAAATGGCACCAGGAATCTGTTAATTTTCCTCTCTCCATTTCTTCTGATTAAATGCAGAAACCCCTTGTATCTTGCCACGGCTTCTTCAAGAAAACGGTCATCCTTCATCCATGGTGTCGAAACCTATTAACATAATTTTATAGACACGAAGTAGGAGAACTGGATTTAGAGATTGAAGGATGTGAAGGCTGCAAATTATGACAATCCTATGCTGTCAAAAGAGAACAACTATTTTAAACATGAAATTGATGAATTAAGTCACTAAAACATGTTTTCATGTTCTGATAGTTGCATTATCAATACTCTGGATCTTACTATTTAGATAAATTACTTGAATTGTATTCTAAGCAAGCATTTGAGCATATTTGGTTAAGCCAGGCTTTTCTATGTCATTAGAGGGAATCATGCATTTTTTTTTAACACAAAAAAGTAATAAAAAGGAATAATACTAAAAATGAGTTTTACAAGTTAAGATCTGGTTTTGTAGATGTCCAAATTGCTATAGAGAGCAGTGTAGAATTTGAGAAGCTTTGTTGTCACCTGGTAGTAAAAAGGAGTTTGCCTTTTGACAGCTGAAACCAGATCATAGTTGGTGCTTTTTGAAGCTCCAATTAAGTCTTCAGCAACAGCTTCCATTTCACCACTCAAATCGACCTCATATGGTTCGTTTGGATACATCATGTTCCAGATTTCTTCAGTTTGCCTCTTCGACGTGCCATCAACAGAGGATGCAACATTCCGATTGTCAAGGATCTTTCCGTATAGATCTTTGCAGTCGGTTAAGTAGCGTACCTGAGAATCAGTAAACTTAGAGCAGAAGTCCCACAGAACAAGAATTGAAGCATGTGAGAATAAACGCATACCGGATTGAGCCTGTGACAGTGCCAAATCCATTCACAATCAAGTGGCACAACTAAAGGGCCTTCCGAAAAGTGAGAGTTGGAATGCTTGGCAAGTAAGGGAAGCCAAAAGAATTTGTACCTGAAAATGGCATATATATATCAGAACACAACTTAAAGCTGTTAAACTCCAAGGAAATGAATATTTGGTAAGAGATAATATTGGACAGCAATCTCACATTAAGAAAATCTATTCATAAGTCTCGAATTCATATTAGCTCTGTACAACAGCATTGAACTCCGTAAACGTTGAGATAAGAATTTATAATTAAGCAGATTTAGAAGTTGAAAAGTAAGCTTGTGGAAATGCTTACCTGTATATGGCACGGTCCAATGCAGGTCCATCATAGAGGTGGCGATTCCTATCCACTGCTGCAAGAAACTTTAGCTGCTGCTTTGCTGCAGTGACAAGGTCTTTGCTTACTGTAATCCTCTGTGCTTTAGCCCATTCAAGTTCTTGGTGCTTCTCCATTCCTCACTTTGAAAATTACCCACTATAAAATTAAATACTACTCCTTTCTGCAACTCAATTCCATTAAAACAGAATTTTCACAAAAAAAAAAAAAAACAATTCATTAAAACAGCATATCAATATTTTTTAAAACAACAAATACTAAGTTATTAAATTTTCACATATAACATAGTGTAAAAACACAGAATCATAGGACTAAATTGTTGTAAAAGCAAACCACACCGTCAAACTAGTAAATTGTAGTAGGAGCATCTAGGTCCAGGCTATAGCCACATATTATTCTTAATTACATGCAACTTTGGTCCTACAATAGCCAATATATATACAAGTGATGCACATATACAAATGTGGCCACATTGTCATATTACTAAATTTGTTGTAAAAGTAACTACGTATGGTTCTACAATTGAGATATACAAGTGATGTATATATCCAAATGGGGCCATGCATTTACCTGCAAGATATGGTAGTGTTGAGCTTGATGACTTGTTAGAAATAGCTGGAACTTGCTTAATTAAGAAACAGCAGTGTCCGAGTTCTCTCTCTGATATGTCTAAATTTCTATATATAAGTAGTTTTTGTAATGCCATATTTCAACAAGTTTGAATGTTATTTATTAGGTCCAAAGAGCAACAAACTTCCCCTCCAAAATGTCCAAAACACCCAAAATGTCCAAAACAACATCTTTATGGAGAGAGAGATTTCCAACTGAAAAGTCCTCAAATGACCTAAAAGGCCATGGGTTTAACTTGACTTTCTCATCTGTACTTTTTCATGCCTTGTGTGCTCTCCTAGAGAATGGCAGATCAAGTGGAAATGCAAGGCATGCATGTATGCATGAGACTGTTTCATGCGTAAAGACTCTGAAGTGGTGTGCAAGATCAATCTACTGATACAAGTACGATATTTATATTAGGGGAATTTGACGCATAAAGATTGCTGTTGGTACTAGTTGTGATGCATTAATATGCATCTGACTATGGTTCATATTCATGTAATATATGTTTTTCAAAAAAGGTTCTTATAAATATTGGATAGGCATTGAAAACATTATATGCAGACTGATTTTTAGGAGTGTAACAGGATTTTAATGGAGAATAGAGATTATGCAGTAAACAAATAAGAATGTGGTTTTATTATTTTGTTAAGCATAATCAATTTGACCAATATAGCAAAAAGAAATGACCTGTGAAAACCAGTATAAAAGGTGACTTGACGATTCTGAAATACAAAACAAAAAAAAAAAGAAAAAAGATTTTGTACAATGGGCCTTGAGGTTATGACTGAGGGTGATTTAATGGAACTATGCAACTAAATATTTATTTTAGTTGTGAGTCTCGGAAAAAAAGAAAACTAAATATTGGTTTTTGGCAAAGTTCCATTAAATATTGACTTTAGTTGCAAGGTAGATACCTAGTACATTCACTCCCTTTAATATTGATTTTTTTTAAAAAAAATTCACCAGCTTCACTTATCTTGTTCTCTAGATATAAAGGGAATTATGTTATTACAGGATTTCACTCAATCCATCCCTTTTTGAGAAAATGAGTCTAATGAGTTTCATTTGGCTCATCCTTTTTGACAAGGGAATAGGATTTTATAGGCAAAGTTTCTCCTTCGACCTTCTTCTTAGTAGAGTTCTCCTCGAACATTTATAGGCAAAGTTTCTCCTTCGACCTTCTTCTTAGTAGAGTTCTCCTCGAACATTGTTGTTCGTAGAGAATTCCTCGAACCTCCTTGTATCTCGTCAATAAAGGCCTTCATGAATCTCTTTATTGGTAGAGGCCGGTTTCCTTGGACATGTATTATGATGAATATTTTCAACAGTTTTCTTCGATGAAAAACTTGCATCAATATATAGTTATCCCCGAGATTGAGACCAGATCGCTCTAAACCACTATTTCTCAGCAAACTTATCGTTCTCACATACAAGACACAGAAAATGTGACTGGCGGAGTGCCCACTGGGAGCACCCCGATGACCAAGTCAGTACTTGAAATCGTATATCAGAAGATTATTCTCTATTTTATTTTTTCAGAGATTTTATTTTATCAACCTCTAGTTGGATAGTGTAGTGGTAATAACAAACTAACAGAAACCGCTCACACTTAATACAAACTGATTTTTTAGGATGAGTTACGAACTCCTCAAGCAGTTTAAAATAGTAGAGACATTCTGTATGAATATAAAAGTACTTCTGCAAACAATATATGCAGTCAAACAAGATTTCGATATTCTTAGGCATGGCCTTTAAACCTATATGGAAAGAATATCAACTATGAAACAGCTTAATAAGGGACTTGATTATTTTGAAAACATTAAAATCACATTTTTCTAGAGCTGGTTTGAAACACGTGTACAATAAATTTTTTTTTTTTTTTTCTCTTAGATGTACTTGATTCTAATACAGCTGATAATCACTTTAGCCTTGGTTCCTTCTCTATGCAACAACTTAAAGAGCAAAATGAATGCCACAGAAAGATCTTTCTTCATACAAATCTTCAATTTACCGCCAATATCGACAATTTGTGGGCAGTATAACAACAAATGAAACATTCTAACAAGCAAGTTCTTCTAATCAATTAGTGTCCTAGCATCTAAACAAACCTTGGTCTAATTTGGTGTCCTAAACGAAACAAGAATCAACGGATTGGGCACCCGTCAACAGCAATGCCTTTTGCAGTTGGACACGCTGCGAGTTCACAATGCTCGCCACCAGCGCCCCACCACGAAATGGTTACGTCCTCCATGGTCAGTGAGAAGTACAGAAGCACCCCCATGAAAGCTAGTCCAGCATCCATTGCAGCCGAGAGAACGTAATTGTACCTCTGCCACCAACTCTTCCGGTACTTAAAAACGAAGAAATTGAAGATCGTCCCAACGACTATCCAGCTGTTGAAGTTCAAGGTCGTAGCCGGTGGCATTGCAGCTGTTGCTCCAAGAAGTACGGGAAGGTTTATCAGTTTGATCCATTCCTGGCTCGGGAACGCTTTGTGTAGCAGCCATACGAAAAGAGGTCCCAAGGCACCTCCAAGGAAGAACCAGTTGAGAGCACCATAGTTTCCGAGACTCCCAAAGATCCTTTTGGGTCCCACTAGTCCCCAGATGACCGACGCGTCAAAGAAGACACGGTCACCAGGGCATGTCCATGGACTGTTGGGAGGGAGTAGTTGATCTTGGCATATGTTCTCGATGGTTGTCAGCAGCCACCACGCCGTTGCAATGTTAACCGTTCCAGCAATTATAGTTCCCGCACACTAATGGGAAATGCAAAGTATATCATTATTTATCAGAGACTAAAGTAATTAATAAAAACACGTTTAACAAAAATAAGAACTGTTAAAAGCTCTAACAATTTATTTATTTTTATTGGAGTAAAGGTTTTGCCGAAAGAGGCAATGTACTACCTGAACTATGAACATTGATCTTGGTGGAATCTTCATGTAATGCCCCAGCTTGAAATCATTAAGAAAGGAGACCGCCTGACTCATGCTTATATAGCCATACGTTTTGAAGCACACATTGGCTATCGGTTTTCCTGGTAAAATGACACCCATGATGTACTCGGTGATGACATTTAATCCCGGTGTCTGGTGTCAAATGCAAAGTAAATATTAAGAATGTTAGAAAAATCTCCCACGGATTATTAGATAGAAAAATATTTCTTCAAATCTGCTATCCTATTCATTTAGAATTAATACTCAAAACTACATTTTAACAGATGACTTAAACTAGAGAAAAAAAGTTCGGTGATACCTGATTTGTTGTCGCAGTGATGATGCTGATAGGGAGGGTAAAGATCAATGCAAGGCCTGCTGCGAAGATCAGTCCCCAAACTGGCATTTGAACCTGATCCTTCATGAAGATGCAAAGAACAAGAGAGAGAACGAACGACAATACAAGCATCGCGTAAAACCACCAGTTAGGTATGTCCTTGTACTTCCTCATCAGTTTTGTATGAATATCAATCTTCCCTTTATATGAAGCCCGGAACAGGCTATAGATCTCCCTGAGTATCGTAGCAAAAACAGTTTGCAAATGTTTATATGAAGGAGATATGATGCTAGAACAATAAATGTCAATCCCACAATTACAGATTGCCAAGGTAGTGCCAGAAAATACTCACATTGAGAAAAAAACGAAGAGTTTCGTAGAGAACAAATATAATGTATTGATAACCTTAGGCATGATATTGTCTTCATTTAGTTTTTTTTTTAAAAAGTCAGATATATAAGCAATGAAAATAGGTAAAAGAAAAAGGATTTTCCGAAATATAAGCTTAAATAAAAATATTCTATGGAGGGAATTCATTTATAGGACTTCCCTGTATTTCGTCAAAAGTGCTTTATGAAGACATTCTAGCTTTAGATTAAACCCTTTGTTTTTGTACTACGGAAAATATTTTAAAAATTGTAAGCAAGCATGGCGACAAAAATTCACAAGAAAAAAAGAAGCATTGTGCGTCTACACTAGCAAGATCTTCGGAATGAAGCTTTTAGACAATTTTAATGTAGGTGATGTCCTGCATTTTTTTCCCCGAAAAGAAGTATGTAATGTCCTGCATAGCATACACTACATAGATTCAAAAGTTCCGCATACTTACTTTCCATTGAACAAGGCCACATGACTGAGCGTGGCTACAACAGCAGCAAAACCAATGCCATAAGTCAGAGCGAAGAACACGCTGAGGTATATGCGTCCCTGCTTCCCATACGCTTCACGGTCTATCTCAAACTTGTCATTGACAATAGCCGTTACATTATATACCTGCCCTATGGAAGTGAATAGATGCGAAGAAAAGATGGGGAAATTCTTGGCCTCGTACAGGTTCAATCCCCAGTATGCTATTGGGAGTAACACGTACATTACACCAACGTAGCCCACAAAGACATTGGCAATGGCAAAGAATGGGGTGACGAGAGGACTGCTAAGGAATGAGGCAACGACTGACCAATCAAGTGTAAATGAGCCAATGCCAAGTCCAAGCATGCCTGATCCGATCTGGTGGGCTGTTACTGACTTGGGAAATGCCCAGCAGACCCAAGATATGTTTGACAAGGTGGGGAAGAGGTATCCAGGGAAGACGTACCAGGAGAAGCTGCAGATTAGCGCGATTGAGAAGAATTTACCCCGTGTCATGCGCCTATTGTCCTTCTCGTGAAGAGCCCTGCAAGATTTATAAACGAAACGCTCAAAGTCAGTTGGCGTCACCTATGTGAATCTTATGCTTGAGTTGCGCGTTGAGGCCATAGCTAGAGTCAAACCATAGCTTGCAATCAATTGTTTCTTGGGTGTGCGCGGTTTTTTTTATGTTGCTTTACCTGCTTAAATGCTGAAATTCATTGCCTACTCTACTGAAAAAAGAACATCTCTCTGTAGATGAGGGCAGTGACTTAAAAAAAAAAAAAAAAAGTTTTTACATGGAGGGTAGGATAATTAGAACACTGGAAAATTTTGCTTCACTGGTGACACTCACTCTTTGTAAACTTTTCCATGCAAAACAATTGAGTACAACATATGAAGTCACAAAATCAATCTTATTTGACTATTAAATTTGCCTAAGGGAATGTATACATTTTGACCAGCAAAAATATGCAACTGCAAATGCATTTTTAATCAGGGAATACTTGGATCTCACTTAAGTTGGGGATCATACAATTTAATTTTACTTGTAGTTGGTATTTGAAATTTGTTTGAATATTCTTGGGTTTACTTCTCTTGGAATTTCATCAGTGAACCATATAAGTTTGTTTTCCCTTTGTTGACAACTTATGGTACATGAACCCTTGTTGGACATGGGACGTATCCAAATGTCCCACGTGTCAAATACCAAACAGAACAACGCATGATCACAACTAGATATTGGTTTTATTTTATTTCTAAGAGTATAATGATGTTTTAATGACATATAATCTTCAAAATAGATAGCGCACTCAATTAGAATAATTATATAACAAATGAAATTATTCGAATGTATAACTTTAGGTATATATTCAACCAGAAGTGTCCGACACATATCCTATCCGCATGTCCTATTAAGTGTATCTAGAGCTATAAATGATCCGAGTTGTTTGTGAGTAGGCTCGGTTCGAGCTCATTCGTTTAGTAAATGAGCAGAGCCTTAGCATAATTCTTAAGCTCGTTTAGTAAATGAGTCGAGCTTGAACATTACTTAGTTCAACTTGTCAAGCTCGTAAACATGCTCGTTTAAGTTAAATTATAAAATTATCTCATATTCGACAAAAGGTGTTCAAATTAAAAAATTGTGAAGAGTGTTGTGAAAAATTATAGGACTGCTGCAGTCATTGCGTAAGAATCAGTTCTGAAAAGTTTGTACTAGTAAAAAAGAATATAGATAAAGCAAAATAAACAAGAATCAAGGAATATAGTATTCGAAAAATGAAGATATGTTAAAAACAAACCCAAACTCAATCTAAATGACTGTTGGTAAAAATATATATATATGTTGTAACTGAACATAGTCATTCGTGAACAAATTCAATTTCGACTCGTTAAATCTAGCGCTTGGCTTGACTTCTTTCATTTTATAAATGAGCCGAACCTGAGCACGTTATCTAAGCTCGTTTTGTAAATGAATCGAGCTTGAACATCTCAAAGTTCGGCTTGGTTGGGTTCATTTTGCAACCCTAAGTATATCATATGTGGTTACTCCACCTATTTTGATAGAGTAAATCTAAAATAATTCGTAAAACTAACCAACGGTAATATACAAGAAAATAAAACTGACAAAGTTCCCCAATAAATTTTTTTTTTTAAAAGATAGTTGAATAATTTTTTTTGTAAACAGGTTTGGTGCCAAAAATATGGTTTTGGTGCCAAAAAATGGTACCAAACCATGTTTGGTAAAATGGTGCCAAAAAATGGTACCGTTACTGTAGCAAACCATGGTGCCAAATTTGTGAAGGATTTTGGAACCATCTTTTTGATGGTTTTGGATGGTGCGAGTACTGTAGCATTCCACCGTATCAACCCGAATCACTGTAGCACCGAATATAATATTTATATTTTAATATTATAAATTTTAATATTAATATATATATATTAATATTAAAATTTATATTAATATTAATATTATTATAAATTTTAATATTAATATTTCAATATTAAAATTTATAAATTTTAATATTAATATTAATATAAATTTTAATATTAATATATTATTATATTAATATTAAAATTAAAATATATTAATATTAAAATATTAATATAATAAAAATATAATATATTTTAATATAATAAAAATATATTAATATATTTTAATATAATAAAAATATATTAATATATTTTAATATTATAAATTTTAATATTAATATATATATATTAATATTAAAATTTCGTTCATTATCAAACATTATTATTAAATATTAATATATATTAATATTAAAATTTATATTAATATTAATATTAAAATAATATTATTATAAATTTTAATATTAATATTTTAATATTAAAATTTATAAATTTTTATATTAATATTAATATTAATATTAAAATATTAATATAATAAAAATATATTAATATTATAAATTTTAATATTAATATATTAGTATATTAATATATTTTAATTTTAATATTAATATTAATATATTTTAACCCATACCAACTCTACCAAACATGGTTTGATTTTTCAGCATCACTTTTTCTCACATCCACACCATCTGCACCAAACATGGTTTGGAACCAAAATAAAACCACACCAAATCATATCCAACTCAATCCAAACCAAAATAAAAAAACTAACACCGCACCAAACCGTTACCAAACGCAAACTTGAGAATTATGTGAGAACATCATGCAGACTTATGAATTTGTGAGCCCCACAAACCATGGATAGAAACCTCAATTTGAGAATGCATTTTTGCATTATTTCTGAAAGCTGCCATTTTAATGTGAACTCAAATATTAGGTATAATAGGAAAATCCAAATTCTTATAACAAACTTCTACCCAGTTGGAATCTTTTGGCGCCTTAATTTGACTGCCTGGTCACGGGATGATAACATCCATGTGATACACATGGTCATCATAAAAAGGGAAAATGAAGATATACATAAAGCTATCTATGTAAACATATTTATTATTGTAAAAATGGATTTCCTTATTTAACCCCAAATGATAAAGGAGAGAGAGAGATAAGAAATGGAAAAAATAATAGAGTTCTATTATTAGAATTTAATACCTTCCTAACTTACCATTATAGCCCAAAATATTTAATATGAAATTCAATTGTATTAAATCCTCTTCAATTATTAAATTCCTAGATTTCAAACAAATTATGTTGGAATTGAATCACATAAACTAAACTTCAAATTTTTTGAACTAAATTTCTTCTCATCAGAATTTCAATACGCCTATTAGGTGCCCCAAACAGTAACACAACTCCAATGCTAACATAAATTTGTACTTATATATATTTTGGATAATACTTGAATCCGGGAACGATAAAGTTCATCCTTTTTAGTGATGTTACATTGGATCACATCAGTGTCAAGGATGAACTTCATCCTCCTCGATTGATCCAAGTATATACTGTCCTATACATTTTTACTCACCACTCGAATGATATAGTTAACATGTTGGATCAACTAAACCACACCGTATTGAAATTTATTACCTGAAGAGAGACACTTGAACAAGACTGCTGGGCCACCACATATGGGCCGGATCCACCACATACTTCCTCAGAATTCCAGCCCAACCATATCCCAGGACCTGCACAAGTACAACCAACTTCTCTTTTTCATTTCACCACACCAAGCGTGCGTGTGTGCATATTTATATATATATATATATTGAGCTGCAAATCAACCAACGAATGCCCACCACAACATACGTGTGGTGGCAAGAATTAATACATATATATATACATACATACGTGTGTATGCATGAATAATGTCTTATACTACGGTAGCAAGAATAGGACAAAGCTGATGCAATATCAGCGATGACCAAATTTTATGTAATTTGAGACACCAAATCTCAAATATATAAATATATAAGGTTATTATCAAACAACGCAAGTATTAAACTCAACATTGGATTTTTATTTATTTTGGGTGAACTGTAAGTTGTAAATGTTTTTTGAGAAGTTTGTAAATTCATTTACAGTTTATTACGTACACGAGTTTATTCACAAATAATTCATAACCTCGTCTCGTTTAGCTTTACAACCCTAATAAAATGTACACATATATACACACTACACATACATATATATATATATATATTTATATAGAATGAGAGAAAAAAAGGGAGACCTGAGTGGTGATAACAAGGATCCAACTCGCCAAAAACGAGATTTTCCTATGATAAAACGCCTTGATAATATTCACAATCCCCACTGCATAGGCCGCCCCGGAACCGAACCCGGCTCCGGCATTAGCAAATATCGAAATCAACACATGCTCCTTCATGTTAAACGGACCCGGGTTCAACGAGAACTCCCTCTCCCCCAAACCCGGCACCCGAAACGACGTCGTGGGCAGCACCTTCGCCATGAACCGGCCTATGGGAAGCGTGGCCACCTGGACCGATATCATGGTGATCATGAGCGGTTCGGTCCGGTACGCGAAGAACGTGTTGAGGAACGACAAGAGGACGCAAGAGATCAGACCCAGGAACCACATTCGGAAGGTCCATACCGGGAGGGTCGGGTCGTCCCGGTTAGACACAGTCAGTCGGACTTCTTCGATTGGGGACTCTTCGTCTTCGTCCACGATCTCGGGTTCCTCCAATGGCTCTATTTCCAGACCCATGCCTGTGGAGTGTGCGTGTATGTGTATGGGTGTGTGTGTTTTGGTGTGTTTGTGTGTGTGTGTTTTGGTGAAATTTTGGGGACTGGTGATGTGTTGTTGGTGGGATATATACGTATGAGTGAATCGCGGGAGTGAGAACAATCCGTTAGCTGCTAATTTGTGTGCGTCATTATAGTGAAGGGTTGAAATTACCTAAATGCCCTCTTGCTTTAATTATATACTAGTTACATGTTATTATTTTGTAGAGACAAAGGGTTTACTTTTGCCAGCATGTAATTTCTAGTTGGAGTTTGACCTAAATTCTCTGGGTGGAGCGATACTTTTGGGTGTAGTCGAATGAAATCTGTCCATTTGGTGTAGTCGAATGAAATCTGTCCCAAATGGAGAGATTCGGGTGGACAAAAAAAAAAAAAATTTATTGTGATTATGTTTTTACTCATCACATCACATATAAATGATTCTATTTATTCACAATTATATGACAACCAGTAACAAGCACAGACTTGCTATAGCCCGGAGGATTTTTTTTTTTTTTTACATTTCCTTCTCCTAAATTTGGAATATTTAAGATTTTGTTCCCACTGAATTTTAAAAAAAATAAATTCCGAGGTCCACACTGAATTTGTTTTTAGTCTTACCTCCCCTAAAGTTATGGATATTGAGATTTTGTCACCACTGATTAGGGCTGCACACAAAACCGATCCGGACCGAACCGAAACCGGTTGTTCGGTTCGGTTTTAAGATGATCCGGTTTGGTTACGGTTTTTAAAATTCAAAAATCAAAATTTTAGGTTCGGTTTCGATTTTTACCCTCCAAAAACTCAACCGAACCAAACCGAACCGGTTTTATAATATATTATATTATATATGTATTATCTATATGATTATATGAGACAACTTGTGTGAGATTTTGAAAGGGTATGATTGTAATTTGGTATGAAAAATAAATTACCTTTTTCCAAATTCTACTAACTCCATAAAATAAATTGATGTAGCAAGAACTAAAACCGAAATCAAGTGAAAAAGGGAAAAATAGTAAATTTTCAACATATACAGAGTCCTTTCAGAAGTGAAAATTGTGCATAGTTTGACCCATCTTTTATGAATTAGACAGATACAACTACAAGAATAATGGTTACAGATAGATGAATAAATAGAGATGATAAACTTGTTAGTCTATTCTTATCAAAACTCTTTGTTTTATAAAAAGATGTTAACAATAATGAAATTTTCATTTATAAATTTTAAAATATCTAGAAAATGTTATTTACGTTATGTTGTTATTTTTTTGAAAGACAATTATAAAAACCGAAACCGAACAAAAAAAATGGGTTGGTTTGGTTCGGTTTCTTTTACTAACGTTTGGTTACGGTTTTCATTTTTAAGAAACCGAAAATAACAGTTCGGTTTCAATACCGAACTGAACCGAACCGTGTGCACTCCTACCACTGATTTCCTTTTAATAAAATCCTAAACTACACCATTTTAAATTTAACCTATTAATGTATATCTTGTGCTCATCTCCATGCCACAAACAATTAAGCACGAAGAGGCTACTCTCCTAGAGCGACTATCCTTGCAACTACTTCTAATTTCTAGTCTTGGAAGCTTCATAACCTTCATATATTGTAGATGAAGACAAATACACAATGAATTGAATGAATCTTATTGATGTTTTGGTCTCATATATACACATTTTGATGGAAAGCCAATCTTTTCCCTGGATCAAGGGATTGACCAATATCTTCTTCTATAATTATCTTAATCCCTTTATTCATGGGATTTTTTTATGTCTTGTATCCCACATTATTCTAGAAGACTCTACAGGCTTGGCCCATCGGACCTCATTGTGGTCCTGTCTATTTGGACTACATATTTTCACTATTACACAGGTCCCTGAGGTTATGGGCCTATGATCTATTCTATAGGCCCATGATAGAATACACATATATACATACATGTGGGAATTTGAAAGTGGCGGCTATAAGCATGACATGGCAGATCATTTAATGCCTGGGTAGGTGGACAATCATTAAAATTTCAAATGAATGGCACACGCTCTCTTAATCCTCGTGCTTGGGGAGTGAATTGATGGCGCACGTCCTTCAGACTTCGTGGGTGACTCTTGGCCTGCCTCTGATCCTCTATAAAACCCTCAATGCCTTCATTTCCATGTTATTTGCAAATTATTTAGCTAAGCATCTCTCTTTCTCTCTGCAATTTTAACTGAATCAGTTTACTCGCCAACCTCTACAACTTTGATTAGAGAACTTTCAACGGGGCATCACTTCTTCTATTCGAAGACGCTTATAGTTTTAGTCCCTCTTCTGTGTAAGTCAATCATTTCTCGTTTTCAATTTTTTATCCTTTCCCCCATTACTTTTGTCTCTTTTACATTTCTGTAGAACAATGTCCAAGAGTGACGATACTAAATCGGTGAGTGAGGTAGTTTTGTCCTCTGGATTTGACCTTGAGACCCTTAGCAGCATCAACCCTTCCCCCGTTCACCTAATGACCTCTATCCCCCAAACTCCCTTAACTAACCCAGATCTTCCAAGCTCTTCGGTAAATCTTGAGTTGCCTGATGAGATGAGCTCTTCTGATGACGAGGGTCCCGTAGACCCATCCGTCCCTGTCCCTTTTAAAGTGGCCCCTCTAAAGGAGAGCTCCAGAACAGTGGTAGACTTCAAACGTCTTAAGAACAATGTTGGTGTGCTTGATGACGTTCATCTAGCCCCGTACCCAAAACACTTAGATTTTTCCAAAAGCGAGGGGCTCCCACCGGGCAGTATCCTTTTTTCCACTGTCCATCTTAAAATTTTAAAGTTCTCTCTTCACCCTTTCTTCCATTACATTTTGTTTATGTTGGGGTTGAGTCCTCTCTAGCTTAACCCAAACTACTTTAGGGTCTTCGCCATGATCCTTCTGTATAATAGGGACTTAGGTCTTGACTTAGGTCTAGCGGACCTACTCCTCTATTATTTCTTTCAGAAAGCTAGGGAGAGTAAGGGTAGGTATAACCTCTTCCTATTTGAGGGCAGATGTGTATGCTCTGATAAAGAAAAGTCTGACAAAGGTTGGAATGAGAGGATGGTGATAGTCAGCGGCAACTGGTTCTATCCCTTCTCTCTGAGCTACTCGATCCCAAAAGTCTTTGGCCCTATTTGCCTCCCTATCTTCCATCATCTTCACAAGGCAACATGTTTCTTTGAGTTTTGTTACCTTCATCGGGGGGAGTATCTTCTCAGGTTCCTGGGTTTTGAGAAAAGAGAGATGATGTCAGGCCCTATAAGGGATCAGTTAGAGCTTTTGAAAGCTAAAATCTGGAGCAACATCAGATCTACTTCATTACTTTTGTCTTGAGAAAATTTGGAGATGATATCTAATTTGGACGCTGCTTTTGACAGGATGGAAATCCCATTGAAGCCATTTTCATCCAGACGTTCTTCTACTTCCACCGGGCCTTCTCCAATTCAAGTTGTGTCGATCTCCACTGGGCCTCCGGCGCCCTGGGTACCTCTAATTAATCCGAGCCCTACAGAGCTTCCTCCTCCTCCCCCCCCCCCATACTTCAGCCATCAGGCCCTAGACTACTATTAGTGGAGGGGCTGCTAACAAAAGGGCTTGGGTCGAAAACACTGATGCCTCTTCCAATGATCCCCCTCAAAGTCAGAACACTCATTCTTCGGTCATTCCCTAAGAACCCAAGTTTTTGCTGCCCAATGGATCTCCAGTTTATGTTGATCACCTCACTATCCGTGACCTTGATGCCCTTAGGGCGATGGCCAAGGGGGTGTGGACCCCTGCTGATAGGTCATCTCAAGCCTAGATTTCAAGGACTGAGCTACTCCAAAAGGGCTCCAGGATGGCTATAGAGGTGAGTTTTTGTTTTGTATACTTAACCATTTTTCTCAATTTTTACTCTTCTGTAACTAACCATGTGCTCTTCTTGACAACTCCTTTACGTTATCTAGTCTTACAACCATACTTTAGAGGCCGATGTTAGGGAAATGCATAAGCTGCAGACCCTTCATCAACAGTCAAGCTACCATCGGGTTACTCTGGTGAAGGAGGCTGATGGCCTTCGCTAGGGCTTATCTGAGCAGAAAGCTTTGCTAGAGACTGGGGAAGCTGAGAAGAGAGCCATGGAAGCAAAACTGGTTGAGCTGAAGACCGCCTACCAGAAGATTGTTGCCGTGAAGGTAAAGTCAGACAATTTTTTGGCTCTGGAGCAATCAAAGGTGGAGATGTGCCGCTTGGGTGGTCTGGACATGCATCGACGCTACATAGCTATCTGCGACGTCCGATTAGTTATTACATGGTGAGATCGTCATGAGAAGGAACTTATCCCCTTTTTGAAAGAGAGTTCAAATCTCAAGCGAAAATGGATGCTCATCTAGGGGTCGCTTTCCCCTACAAGGATCCGACCCCTTCTGAAAATGAAATTCATTTTGCTGCGTTCTTGAAGGGAGAAGATCCAGTGCCCCTGGCTCCTCCACCACCTCATCAGCCTAATATAGTGGATGATCATGGCCCTTAGTTCAGGGATCAAGGTCGTAAGACTTAGCCTTTTGTAGGCTTTCTCCTTCTGTATTGTACTCCCTTTATCAAGGCCAATTTTGTACTTTTCTCTTAAGTTAAATAGAAGTCTCTTTTGTTTTCTTCATTTACGAATACTTTGTCTGGCTCTCAGTGGATGCATCAAGCAATATCTGATCTTTGTATCATCTGTCTTTTATGAGAATGTATAGATATCTTGAGACTTCGGGCATCAGTCCCCAGAGTTTCAAATAGATCCTCTGGCTAATTTAACACTTAAGAAATTTATTTGTTGTGGGGCTTCGGACTTCAGGCCCCTAAGCTTCATTAAACATCCCCTGGTTAGTTCAAGTTAAGATTGAACTCAACACTTAGGAAATTTATTTGTTTAATGTGAGACTTCGGGCATATGGCCCCTAAGTCTCATTGAGATCCTCTGGTCAATTCAAGGAATATTGAATTCAACACTTAGAAATTTTTTGTTCATTTTGAAGTGAGACTTCGGGCATCTGGCCCCTGAGTCTTCATAGGTTTCCTCTGGTCAATTTAAGGAGTATTGAATTCAGCACTTAGGAAATTTTCATTTATTGTGAGGCTTCGGGCATCAGGCCCCTAAGCTTCACACTTGTCCTCTGATTAGTTCAAGTTAAGTTTGAACTCAATACTTAAGAACATTTTGTCTATTGTGAACAGATCATTGGAAGAAAGTACATAGTTCATATGGAAAATAAAGTAGCTTTATTCAAACCAAGAAAATATGCAATAGAGGTGCCATATAAAGACACAAATGCTTTTAACTATCAATAGTGGTGTCATATAATGAACACAGATGCTTTATTGCATGATTATGATTGTTTAAATATAACTAAGGATAATACCTCTTCTAGCGATAGGCATTTTGGGAATTAGGCTCAATGCGACATGTCTCATTCTTTCATATTCGATAGGCCCCACGCTCGATGTCCTTGATGATCATGTACGGTCCTTCCCATATCTCCCGTAGTTTACTAACACTTCCGATCTTCCTTCTGAGCACCATGTCACCGATTTGGAACTCCCTTCTTTTAACTTTATGATTAAAACGGATTTTGACTTACTGTTGGTAGGAGGCTAGTCTGATGCCTACTACCTCTCTCATTTCTTTTAATAAATCAAGATCATGAGCTAAATGCTGATTGTTTAGCCCTTCTTCCCATGTTTTACTCCTCAATGTTGGTACCCTTATCTCGGTTGGGATAACCGCTTCAACCCCATATGCCATTGCGAACGGGGTCTGACCTGTTGGCTGTCTTGGGGTGGTTCGGTATGACCATAGTACCTCTGGGAGTTTCTCCAACCAGGCTGCCTTAGCTTCCTCAAGCTTCTTTCTGAGGGTGTCAAAGATTGTTCTATTCGCCCTTTTTGTCTGCCCATTGCTTTGCGGATAACTGATAGAATAGGTGTTCTGGTTAATTCTATGCTCACTTAGGAATGCCCGAACCTTCTTATTGTCCAAGTTAGTGCCGTTGTCCATCATTATCGTTTGGGGTATACCAAATCTACAGATGATTTGGCTCCAGATAAAATTGATGACATGGTTGCTCTTAATAGTCGAATATGCTTCAGCTTCTACCCATTTGGTGAAGTAGTCCGTAACTAGTAGGACATGAGTTATGGATCTGATGGCTTATGGGAGTGGGCCCATGACATCCATCCCCCACTGGGCGAATGGGTGTGGGATGATCATTGGGTTAAGTAGCTCTGGAGGCAGAAGAATGACATTTCCATAGAACTGACATTTCTTACATCTTTGGGCGTATACTTCAGCATCTCTTGATAGATAATGCAAAAAATACCCCTGAGTAAGGACTTTATGGGCTAGTGATCTTCCTCTAGAGTGATTGCCACAAGATTCGGCATGTATTTCCTCCATAACTGCAGAAGCTTCCGAAGGTGTGAGACATCTCAGGTAAGGCCCGGAAAAGACTTCTGATACAGCTGGCCATTGTACAGTGCATATCTCACAGCCTTCATCCGGACTTTCTTGGATTTCGGCTTTGACTAGGGCAAGGCACCTATTTTTAGGTAGGCAACTATGGGATCCATCCAACTGGATTCCCATGGAATTACCATCACTTGCTCAAGGGGATCAAGACTTTATCTAGTGACAAATTCAATTGGTACCACTCGTGTTATGCTCTTTTTTTCCGCGGAGGCTTGATTTGCTAATCAATCGGTATTCGCATTGTCACCTCTCGAGATCTGTTCAAAAGTTACCTGCTGGAATCCTTCTGCCTCCTTTATTACTAATTCTTTGTATGCTTCCATCTTTGGCTCTCGGGTTTCATACTCTCCATTTATTTGCCTAATGACAAGCTGAGAGTGACTTCTGACTTCTGCTTTCTGCACCTGTAAGCTTCGGGCAAGGGCTTCATACTCTACTTCATTATTGGAGGCTGGGAACTCCAAACGGATAGATTGTTGGATCCTGGTACCACTGATGTTAAGAGTTCAACACCGATCCCTGCTCCATTGATATTTGATGAACTGTCTATGAAGACTATCCACAGGCTAGGCTCTTCTTCCTCGGAAGAATCCGTAAGTTTAGCCTCTAGCAAGAAGTCAACTACTGATTGGCCTTTGATGGCTGTTCAGGGGACATAAGTTATTTCGTAGATACCCAATTCAATTGGGTGCGCCTTAAAGTAATGTTGAAGATAACGCTTCGTGTTGACCAGTGATAACACCAGTTTTTCATGTTTGGTGGAGTGGGTCTCTGCATCAGTTAAGGCTTTGTTGGTGTAGAAGATCGACATCTGACACCCCTTACCCTCCTTAACCAGGGCGGTGCTGGTGGACGTTGTGGGTACTGCTAAATACAAATGCAATGGTTCATTTACTTTTGGTGTTGTCAGTATAGGGGGCTTTATCATATAATCCTTGAGACTCCGGAGGGCTTCTGACTGCTCGGGGCCCCAGACTTCTCATTTTCTTACTTTTATGGGCTGGAAGAATGGTCTGCACCGATCGGTTATGCGAGAGATGAAACGACTGAGAGCTTTCACTTTTCCAGTTAGTACTTGAACCTCTTTCCAGGATTTGGGTTCCTCTATCTCGATGAGAGTTATGACCTATGCTGGGCTTGCTTGTATTCATGTCCGATCAACTATATGTCCTAGGAACTGCCCGGAAGACACACTGAAGAAATATTTGGAAGGGTTGAGCTTCATCCCATACCTCCTAAAGGTGTCGAACACTTGTTATAAGTCTTCCAAGTGATCTTCCCTTGCCTTACTTTTAACTACCGTATCATCGATGTATGATTCTATGGTAGACCCCAGTATGCCCTAGAATACTCTACTAACCAACCTTTGAAAGGTCGCACCTGCATTATTTAGTCCGAAAGGCATTACTGTATAACAATAAGTATCCTGACTCGGTGATGAAAGTTGTCTTCTCCTCATCTACAGTATTCATGTGTATCTAATTATAGCCGGAGTATGTGTCAATGAAGCTCATACGCTCGAACCTTTCCGTGGCATCAACCATATGATCAATCTTCGGTAATGGGAAACAGTGTTTCGGGCATGCTTTATTCAGATCAGTGAAGTCCACTCATACCCTCCATTTCCTGTTCTTCTTCTGTACTGATAAGTCTATTTTACATACATATTTTATCCCCAAATGTATATTTGTTAGTAGGTAAAACTATTTATTTTAATTAATTTAGAAGTATAATAATGATAAGTGCACAAAACATAATTTTTATAATAAAATTGTTGAATAAATCATTTTCAATGTCATTAAATTACATCTACATTTTTGTCTTTCATTTATAGGTGTAAAGTGAGAGAAGATTCAAATGCACATGGATGAAAGTTGGATGAATCAAATGCACATGGATGAAAGTTGGAAGATTCAAATGCACATGGAAAAAGAACAAAATGTGATGGAAAGTTATGAAAAAGAAAAGAAAATAATATTTTATTTATCTTTACAAATTGTAATTTGATTCCAATATTTCTCTATAAATATAGATACATCTTGAAGAAAAAAAAAAAAGAGAACGAAAGGAAGAAGAGAAGAAGAAGGAGGAGAGCAAGAAGGACACCAAAGAGGAGAAGAATTTATCTTCAATTCCGGGTTTTATTGTTCTTACTTTGTTATTTTATTTTTAAGCATGTAACTAAATTCTCAACTAAGGTTGAGGATGAAACCACCATTTATGAAATAAATTCCTTTTAGTCTTTTATCAATTTCCATGTGTATGGTTTAAATGCTTATGATTTTCGCTTCATAGTATTAATTGTTTTAAATTCCTTTCTCTATAAATATCATGTATTTATAGTAGTTAAGAATTCTTATTATAATTAATCAAGCTTGGATTTGATGAGTTTATAAGTAAAAATCTTTGATCTTATGTGATCCATTAAATTGCATACATAGGATGCTTAAAATTTTACACTTTAAAGCGAAGGGAAATCTATTTCTTGAAAATATATTTCATTAGTACGTTATTGTTAAATCTTGAGAAAGTAATAAAATTGATTTCTAAATTACTACTCTAAAATTGGAATTGATAAAGGAATAATTAGAATTTTATGGATTAGTGGTGGTGGATTCCGATACCTTAGTATTTGTTCCCCTATTATTCTCGCTTTAATTATTTGTATTTCGATATTGCATGTTTAGTATAAAAATCACTTCAACAAACAAACTTTGAGAAACTAGGTTAATTTTAGATTAAGTTGAGTTTAATTAAGTTCTCTTTAAAGCATTCCCTTGGGTTCGACCTCGTTCTTGCATAACCTAAACTACAATTGATTCGTGCACTTGCGAGTAATATTTTAAAACACATCAAGTTTTTGACGCCGTTTCCGGGGAATAGCAATAAGAAACTAATTAAATTTAAGTTGATTTAATTCTTCTACTAGTTGATTAAAAAAAAAAAATTAATTAAAATCTTGTTCTTTCAAGTCTTATAGTAGAAGCTACTGTTTTTGCTTTGTTTTAAAAAAAAAAAAATATATATATATATATATATATTGTGATAAGCTACTGTTATCCAGAAGCTACTGTTTAATTGTTTTTCAAAACAAAAAAAAAAAAAAAAATTACTCGGATAAGTATACTTTGGTTCAGTTCCAGTAGCCTAAATAGCTTTGGAAGTCTATTGACATTGATTAACTAATATTTAGTTGCATCATTAAATCCCAGCAGCCCATTAAGGATCCAATTTCCAGCAAGCCCATTTCCAGCCCAGTCCAAGTTAGTCCTTTATTTCCTTTTTAGAGCCCATTTTATCTACTTAGCCCATTTAAAATTAAACCCAACAGTAGCCCATTTGCATTTTAACCCAACTAATCATTTAATTTTATTTCAAAATCCAAACCCACATCCAGTTTAATTTTTATTTTATTTTGTTTAATTTCGTGTCATTTATCTTTTGAAAAATAAAAAACAAAAACTACTGTAGCAATTCGACTACTGTAGCAATTTTAATTTTAAATTTTTTTTTCTTATTTTATTTATTCTTAGCTTAAGTGTAGAATTAGTCTGTGTTTATCATTTTTGCTTTATTTTGATTAAGTAATTGATACTTTTTAATTTTGTAGGTAGTATTTCATTTTCTTTGGAGATCGCATTGGATAAGCTAATACTTGGATTTCTTTGTGCATCTTCATTAGCATTCTGCGGAATCCAGGTAAGTACCCCTATCTTTAATAAATAGTATTTGTTTTTGTTTTTAGATTAGGTGAACATAGTTTTTATATAGGTGAAATTTTGCATGCTACCTTTAGGATAGAATAACACTAGAAATAACCTTTAGGTACACACTTTCTTCAAATTTATTTTTGTTATTTATTTTATTTTATTTCGTTTATTTATTTATAAAAAAAAAATTAAAAAAAAAAAGAAAAAAAGAAGAAAGTTCACACACTCACTCCCTTTACTTTTATTTTTGTTGACTTGCTTGTATGTGCATTTTTAATTTAGCATTTTGCATAAATCTTTTAGTAAGGGCATTAACTCTCTAACAAGATAAGGATTGGATTTCACCACCAATTTCTTGTCCATTAGGTTAAAAATCTCCTTACATTTGTATACCCTTGGCTAAATTTAGTTTAATTTAAAATCAAGTAGATGTTGGCCAATAGGTTTTCATATAGCTCATAGGATCCTCTTGGACATTGTTAAACTTTTGGTAACTCTAGTGAGTCACTATCAAATTGATAAACGGTAGGACAGTTCTGTCTAGGAGTGTGGCTGACGCGGCATTAAGCAGGCCTAGTGCCTCGCCACTACTTCGTTGTTAGTTTGATGGTCCTTAACTGGTCATCCACTAGTTTTCTCTGAAAGGGAGTAGGAGCTGTCTAACTAGGTGAAGATTATTTTGGAATTAGTCCTAATAATCTCTCATATAGGAAATTAAAAAAAAAATAGAAATTACTACCCTTGAATTAAATTTCAGATAAAGAAAATACTTGTTTTTGTCACGCCCCAAATTTCCTAGGCCTCCGAAACCCGAGCCTAAGAGCTAAGGGAGTGAATGCGGAAGTAATAAGAGATGAGAACAAATGACCTTCAATCATTAAACGCCCACAAAAGGGTAAAATGGTCATCACATGGCTAAAGTAGTGATTCCAAGGTATAAATACAAGGTTTGGACCTAAGAGAAGTTATAGGAACAAACGAAACCGAATTTGAAGGTACGAAGTGGAAACTACAACATTATGGAATCGGTATTCCTACGTTTAGAGCCAGAAATCTACTGTCAACTTCAATTGACCATTGCGCCCTCGAAAACGACTCAGATGAGGCGATTTAAAGTCTAACATCAAGATCTTTAAGTCAGCTTTCTAAAACGCTAAAGAACACCTCAATCCGACACCCGTAGCTCGAGATATGAGCGAAATAGTGGAACCGGTCAGAGCAGGGCTGAACTACCCAGTCGACTGGCTGATGACCCAGTCGACTGGCTGAACCAGTGACCTCAAGTTTTGAAGAAAAATGAGGACCCAGTCGACTGGCTGAACCAGTGACCTCAAGTTTTGAAGAAAAATTTTCCTCCGTTTCACCCAGTCGACTGCCCGAAAGGGGCCAGTCGACTGCCTGGACTAGAAAACCTCAAAATTGACTCCCATACAGCTCTAAACACTTAGGAACATACAAGAAAGATCTAAACTTGTTCTTGAGACTCTAGAAATGAGAAAAAGTCCCCTAGCTTAGGAACGAGAAGGAAAATGGTTATTTTTATCAAGACGCTTCATAAAAATCCGTAAAAATAACCGTCTTGCCCCCGGTCTCCGTTTTAACGACCACCAATTTGTAAAGATCAAAATCTTCTTAATATGAGTTTAAAATCATTTCTAAAACAAGAAATTTCATCGGGGCCACGGGGGTAGGCGAAAACGGGTTTTTCCATTTAATTCGAAAAGGGTTGGTTTGAAAACCTAGAAAAACACCGTTTTCGGCCAAATACCTAATACACATATTTCATGGCAAATAATTCATTTCACATTCACAAATCCAAGGAGAAGATTCAATAATTACATTTATAGCGCTCTAAGGCGAAACATGTTATAGTTTTACATTTCAAGCACCGGAGTGCTTCAAAAGAATAAAATCCCCGCGCATAGCGCTCCAAGGGTATACATCAATTTAAGCCACCCGACTAACATACTAGCCGGCAAAAGAATAGGTTTAACTTAATTGATGCATTAAACAAAATAAGCACATGTATACAATGTCTATCAATGCTCTACAAAAGTACTCCGCCTCCATATGCGCAAAAAGGACGGAACCAACACCGAGTCTATACCGGAAGACTACGGGCCTCCCAAGTGGGAATCATTACCTGAAAAAAAAGATATATGTCGTGGGGTGAGCTTACTAGCCCAGTAGAGGAAGCGTCATCGCCTCAATCTCGGTAGTCCGAGTGGTACAACCCACCCATGGTACATGCAACTACTCCTAGGCCAGTCTTTTATTCCACATGGCTCTCACGCCAATCCGGAACCCCATCGAACCCCACAAATAAGTTTCCCCAACATGCTCACAACATAATTTTTCTACAATTATAGCATGCTTCCATAATAACATCATATTCACACACACACACATATATCTATATATATATATATATATATATATATATAATAGTTTAAATACACCATGACTCAACATACCCCACGAGACACAAGGCGCCCAACTCAGGTTAACGGATACATACTCTGTCCAATTACTTTCAAGGATACAAGCTCAACAAGTAATTGTAGAATACCGCACCGACCCTTCCCAAGTGATTTTTCTCTCTCACTTTAACAGGGAAGGCGGTTGTACGAGAGCCCAACTTGCAACTCCGTACGCCATGACTACCCTTGAGTCAAGAAATATAAGCCTCCACCCGGACTCTTAACTCACATTTGCCGGCTTTTTAGTTCCGTAGGCGTGATACCTCCTGGCCAGTTGTTGCTTTGATCCGAACCCGACTAACCACACATGACCACACCACTCTCATATTCCGACACCATGAATTTGACACTACATGACGTACTCAATATACACATATGATTTTTCATCAACCATACTCCATCATAATATATCATGTCAAAATTATCCACATGCTCATAATATTACATTTATGATCAATATACCACAACATTAATTCATATCACATTTATGATCAATAAATCACAACAAGCATTAAAATCACATAATCATGCTTTTCAAGGGGCCTAGTTCATCGTATAATTTGTCAAGACCCAACTCGCATACATATATACGGCATATATATACATAGACGCACACACCCTCGTACAAAAACTAAAGCAACTCGTTTTTCCCCTATCTCAATTCCAAGCAAAGCTAATGAGCAAAAAGGGTGCAAGCAATCCGTCCAAATGACGCCAACAACAAACCGAGCCAAGAATGACCAAGAGAGCTTCAAGGAGTGATTTTCGGAAATTTGAGTAAAAGGTTTCCCAAGCCTTCAAGCAACATTAAAACAAATATGGATTCTTAACTAGTGATTTTTAATAGCAACAACCGATTAAAAATCAAGAATTCAAAGTAAATCTAAAAACCCAATAATGGTTAAACTAGGTTTCATGGAAAAAAAAATTCAAGGGAGTAGAAATTTGTGAACTCACCAATGAGTTCTTCCCAAACGAAATTAGAGTTCACCACAAGCCAATTCACTTGATGGTTGGAGACAATTCATAACCTTCCACAAGAATGAACAATGGAAGAGCAAAAATTCAATACTAGCACATGAATTTCTAGAATTTGGAAGTTAGGATTTCCTACAACAAAACCTTAGAAAATGAGAGAAAACTTACCACTATGAGCTCAAGAACACCACACCAAGAGACCACCCCAAGTGCTCACCATCCATCAAGCATGAAGAGTAGGAGAGAGCAAAACTTGAAGCCAAATTTCTAAGGAGGACATGGTGGCCGAAATTTAGGGTGTAGAGAATTGTGTGTGTAAAGAGTGTGTGTTCTTGGTGAGAAATGAGAGAGAAGAAGACAATGATAGAGTTAGAGATAGGGTTGGTGTGTAGAGAATCTCATCCAAGGGCTAGAAATGAAGATGGCAAGATAGCTTTGATCCAAGGGCTATAATGATGACAACATTAAATGTAGTGGTGAAATGTCCAAGTTGCCCACCCCTTTATCACTTATTCACAACCCTTGCCATTATGAACCAAATTTACAAATTTGTCCAAGTCCTCTACACAACTACAATATTGCCACTCATCATCTTCCCAACACTTAATAATTAAATCTCTACAAAACCCACTAACTCAATACATGTAAATTTTCTAATTTACCATTTGGTCATTTATTTATTTTTCCCAATATTTCAATATTTTCAATTTTTCACGTAAGCATATAAACATGTTAGGCACATAAGCACATAAGCACATAATTGTTTAATAAATAAATAATAATAAACAAATAAATAAATAAATAAAATTTTAAATTAGCACGTAAAAATACCGGACGTTACAGTTTTGGTAGTGTATTTGTTAAGTCATGGAATCTTCCTAGTGCATGTTAGGTCGGCGATCTCTGAAATCAAAGTTGGCACCTTTAGATCTTGAAATTGAGAGAACTTTTAGAGAAGGTGTAAGGAATTCTAGTGTTGGAAAGATCATTGAAGTCAAGATGGAGGGAGAACATAATGAAGTGAAAGCCCTTAAGGATTATTATACTCCCGCACATATCACAAATCCTTCTTGTATTGTTTTGCCTGCTACACAACATGCCCATTTGGAGATACGGGCAACAATAATCAATTTACTGCCGACTTTTAAAGGTTCGAACTTTGAAGACCCATACCTTCATGTTAAGGAATTTTTAGAGATTTGTTCCACTTTGAATTTTCAGAATATTCCCAAAGAGTCAATTAAGATGAGGTTATTCCCGTTCTCTTTGAAAGAGAAAACCAAGTCTTGGTTATATTCATTGGAACCAGAATCAATCAAATCTTGGGATGAACTATGTAAAAAATTCCTCACCAAATTCTTCCCTAGACATAGAACTAATTCCCTTCGCCGAAATATCATGGAATTTGCTCAAAAAGAAGGTGAACAGTTTTACATGTGTTGGGAAACATTCAATGATTTGCTACTTAAGTGTCCCCATCATGGTTTTGAAAAATGGCGCTTAGTTGAATTCTTTTATGATGGATTATCAGCTCAAAATCGTCAACTAATTGAGTCACGAGGTGGGGTAGATTTCATGTCTAAGAATGAGAATGAGGCTTGGAAATTTCTAGATGCGTTAGCTGAGAGTTCCCAACATTGGGAATACTCAGGGAGGGTTGAGAGAAGAAGTTTACCAATGTCTATGGATACCAAAAAGGGAGGAGTCTATGAGGTTAGTGAGGGAACTGATTTGAGTGCAAGGATAACTAGTCTCACCAGAAAAGTGGAGGCTATAGAGATGAAAAATGGAAAAAGTTCTTCAGACCATGTTATTAGTGAGACATGTCAACTTTGTGAGAGTCCATCTCATACTGCTCAGACGTGTCCCTCTATAGCATCATTCCATGAGTGTATAACTGAACAAGCTAATGCACTAAACGGCTATAAGAAACCATTTGGTAGTCCCTATTCTGACACATACAACCCCAATTGGAGAAATCATCCTAATTTCTCATGGAGTCAAAATCAGCCTCGGAACAACTTGGGTATACAACATATGCAATCCCAAGGGCAACCATAAGCATCATATCTTCCTATGTCCCAAAATTCTCATCCATATATCCCCCAACAACCAAGAAGACCAACACTGGAAGATACCTTACAACAATTCATGCAGCAAACTAGTCAATCGATTTCTAAATTAGAAACACAAATTGGTCAGTTAGCTACTGTTGTAGGAGAGAGGGAAAAAGGAAATTTTCCTAGTCATCCCATTCCCAACCCAAAGGGTCAATATCATGTGAGTGAACAGTCAACCTCTGGTCCAACTGATCAAGTCCAGTCAATCATAACCCTAAGGTCAGGCAAACAAGTTGATAATCAAGTCAAAATTCCAAGAAGGGAAACTGTGAAAGGTAACCATGAACCAGAAAAGGAAAACAAAATAGAATCTCAAGTTGACCCAAAAGTCCAAATTCCCGATCTTGTCCGCAATTCTCTAGTAGAACCTTCAGTTAGGAACTTTGTTCCTATTGCACCATTTCCTCAAAGAGTCCAAAAGCCTAATAAGGGGCATCATTACAAAGAGATTATGGAAATATTCAAACAAGTCAAAATCAATATTCCATTTCTCGATGCAATTCAACAGGTCCCCTCTTATGCTAAGTTTTTGAAAGATTTGTGTACGGTTAAGCGTGGATTGAATGTGTATAAAAAAGCCTTCCTTACAGAGCAAGTAAGCTCAATTATCCAGCACCGCACACCACCTACATTCAAGGATCCCGGTTGTCCTACAATCTCATGTACAATAGGTAACCAGATAATTGAGCAAGCTTTACTTGATTTGGGTGCGAGTGTAAATCTGTTGCCATACTCTGTGTATAAGCAACTCGGTCTTGGTGATTTGAAACCCACAAAGGTAGTGCTACAGTTGGCAGATCGTTCAGTCAAGGTACCTCGCGGTATCATTGAGGATGTGTTAATTCAGGTTGACAAATTCTTATTTCTAGTAGACTTCATAGTCTTAGACACTCAACCTGTGGCTAATCCCAATAGCCAAATTCCTGTTATCCTTGGTCGACCATTCCTAGCCACTTCAAATGCTTTAATCAATTGTAGGAATGATGTTCTAAAACTTTCATTTGGAAACATGTCTGTTGAGCTTAATGTTTTTAATGTGAGCCGACAACCATCAGAATCTGAGGATATGAGTGATATGAATCTAATAGAGAGTCTAGTACAAGAGACTTTTGAACATTCAAGTTTTGATGATCCTTTAGAGGCATGTCTAAATCACTTTGGGTGTGATTTTGATCTGGTTAGTGCTTGTGAAGAAGTGAATACCTTGTTAGATTCTGTCCCTTTTATGGACATTGAGAATTGGAAGGCCAAGGTAGAGCCCCTTTCATCAATTGAATCTAAACATATCTCATCTGTTGAGTCACCTCCAAAATTGGATCTGAAAGTTTTACCTTCTGAACTGAAGTATGCCTACTTAGGTCTAAATGAGAGTCTTCCTGTCATCATTGCTTCTGAGTTAAATAAAGAACATGAGGAAAAACTCTTAAATGTCCTTAGGGAGCATAAATCGGCTATTGGGTGGACTATAGCAGACATTAAGGGTATATCTCCATCTGTGTGCATGCATCGTATCCATCTTGAGGAAAATGCTAAAACTTCGCGAGAAATGCAAAGACGGCTTAACCCTAACATGAAAGAGGTCGTTAAGGTAGAAGTCTTGAAGTTGTTAGATGTGGGGATCATATATCCTATTTCAGATAGTTCTTGGGTAAGTCCTGTTCAGGCCGTGCCTAAGAAATCAGGTATCACGGTAGTCACAAATGATGCCAATGAGTTAGTACCGACCCGAATGACCACTGGATGGCGAGTGTGCATTGATTATAGGAAGTTGAACTTTGTCACTAGGAAAGATCATTTTCCACTTCCTTTTATCGATCAGATGCTTGAGAGATTAGCCGGTCATGAGTACTACTGTTTCCTAGATGGTTATTCTGGATATAACCAAATTCCTATTGCACCTGAGGATCAGGAGAAAACCACATTCACTTGTCCTTTTGGAACATTTGTCTATAGACGTATGCCATTTGGATTATGCAATGCACCTGCTACTTTTCAGCGGTGTATGCTCAGCATATTTTCTGATATGGTAAAACGTTTTCTTGAGGTGTTTATGGATGACTTCTCCATGTTTGGCTCATCCTTTGATGATTGTCTTATTCATTTGAAACTCGTGCTTACACTTTGTGAGGAGAAAAATCTGGTCTTAAATTAGGAGAAATGCCATTTTATGGTGAAAAAGGGAATTGTCTTGGGGCATATTATTTCAAAGAATGGTATAGAGGTTGACAAAGCTAAGGTTGATCTGATTTCTAATCTTCCACCGCCACGTACGGTTAAAGAGATTAGGTCATTCTTAGGTCATGCGGGATTTTATCGTCGATTCATTAAAAACTTTAGCAGCATTTCCAAACCACTTTGCAATTTACTTGCTAAAGATGTTGCTTTTGTCTTTGATGACGAATGCCTGAAAGCCTTTGAGAAACTCAAAACATTGTTGACCACAACACCTATCATGAAGCCACCGAATTGGGATGCGCCTTTTGCGATTATGTGTGATGCATCTGATTATGCAGTTGGAGCTGTGTTAGGGCAACGTGTGAGTAGGTTATCCCATGTGATCTATTATGCAAGTAAGACAGTGAATGAGGCACAATTGAATTACTCTACCACTGAAAAAGAATTGTTAGCAGTTGTGTTTGCATTAGACAAGTTTAGGTCCTATCTGTTAGGGTCTAAAGTCCTCATTTTCTCAGATCATGCTGCACTTAGGTATCTCTTTTCTAAAAAAGATGCTAAGCCGTGTTTAATTCGATGGATCCTATTGCTACAAGAGTTTGATATAGAAATTCAAGATAAGAAGGGGTCTGAAAATGTAGTAGTTGATCATTTGTCTAGGATCATTCTTGAGACATCCTCAAACTCCATGCCTATTCTTGAGTCTTTCCCTGATGAACAACTCTTTGTTGTATCTGAGTCACCTTGGTTTGCCGACATTGTGAACTATCTCGTCACAGGTCAAATGCCTTCACATTGGACTAAGCAAGATAAATCCAAATTCTTATTTGAGGTCCGTCATTTCTTTTGGGATGATCCGTACTTATTCAAGTATTGTCCTGATCAGATTATTCGAAGATGTGTCCCCAATTGTGACCAAACTAGTGTAATCTCCTTTTGTCATGATCATGCATGTGGAGGTCATTTTAGTTCAAAGAGAACCGCTGCAAAGATATTGCAATCTGGATTTTACTGGCCCTCAATCTTTAAAGATTGTCATTCTTATTGCTTATCATGTGAGCGATGCCAAAAGTTAGGGAGTATTTCATGTCGAAATATGATGCCTTTAAACCCAATTCTGATTATTGAAGTTTTCGATGTTTGGGGCATTGATTTCATGGGACCATTTCCTAATTCATTTGGCAATTTGTACATCCTTGTCGCAGTTGATTATGTGTCTAAATGGATTGAGGCAATTGCATGTAAAACTAATGATCACAAGGTGGTAGTCAAGTTTTTGAAAGATAATATCTTTTCACGTTTTGGTACACCCCGTGCAATTATTAGTGATGAGGGGAAACATTTTTGCAATAGGGTTTTCGAAGCATTAATGAGAAAATATTGTGTAACCCACAAAATTGCACTCGCTTATCATCCCCAGACTAGCGGTCAAGTTGAGTTATCCAATAGAGAGATTAAACACATTTTGGAGAAAACAGTTAACCCAAATAGGAAAGACTGGTCCTTGAGACTTAGTGATGCATTGTGGGCATACCGTACTGCATTTAAGAACCCCATTGGAATGTCTCCTTACCGAATGGTGTATGATAAAGCTTGTCATCTCCTAGTTGAGTTAGAGCATAGAGCCTTTTGGGCTATTAAACAACTCAACTTTAACCTTGACAAAGCAGGAGTCCATAGGAAGCTTCAGTTGAATGAGTTGGAGGAAATTAGAAATGATGCTTACCAGAGTACAAAAATCTATAAAGAGCAAATGAAAATAAGGCATGACAAAAGTATTCTTAGGAAAACTTTCACACCTGGTCAAAAAGTCTTGCTTTATAATTCTCGGTTGCATTTGTTTCCAGGAAAGTTGGGATCTCGATGGTCTGGTCCATTCATTGTTCGAATTGTTCATCCATATGGAGCCATTGAGATTGAAAATCCAAAAACTGGTGATGTGTTCAAAGTTAATGGTCAGCGTTTGAAACCATTTTTGGAGTTACTTTCTCAAGAAAATGAGGAGATCTTTCTGAGTGATCCTGTTTATCAAGATTGACCTATGTGGTCTTGTTGTACATATCTATTTTAGGATTTTTTTACTTTATTTTTAATTTTTCTTTTGAATTTTAACAACTCATTGTTGTTTGATAGCAAGTTTGACCAGATCAACCTATCATGAGTCAGGTAATACCTTTTCACTCTTGTCTTTTTGTTTACAAAGTGTGAGTTTGTCCAACATTAGGGACAATGTTGAGTTTAGGTTTGGGGGTATGGTGTTTAATTTGTTGTTTTGTAATTCATTAATTTTGAAAAAAAAAAAAATGGAAATTTTTCAGAAAAAAAAAAAAAAAAATTTCTTTTCACGCATGAATGTTTTGCATTACAAGTTGATTGAGTTTGTGTTTATGATCTGTGAGTAGTATGTGATGCGATATTCCCATTCATGAGAGTAATGATTAGATCGAGCTAAGTGAAGTGATATGGTTTTACATGGGTGAATAGATTAGTAAAATTGAAACCGAAAAGGACGACTTTGACCTATAATCACAAGCACACATTCACTATGAAAAAAAACAATTGATCTTTGACTATGTAGTTGAAAAATTAATTTTGCCACAATAAATGGGAGATGGGGAGTTGATATAGTTGAAATGGAGAAAAAATTGAAAATTTATTTTGAAAAATAAAATGCAAAAAGTAGTTCTTCAATCTGAGTAACCGGACATTGGTATCACCGATATCATTGTTCGCGTAAAAATGGGAGAAAACTAATGAGCATAAATCCCAATAAAGAAGTTATGGCCCAGTTGGTTGGGATTAAAAATCCTCGCTGGAAAGTCCGGAGCTTAGAAAGATAAAAAGGGATGAAAAGTGGAATGATGGAAGTAATAATTTTTTTGGCAAAATTTGATCAATGAAGTATAAAAAGAAAGATTGAAATACCAGAGTAGAATGTTCACAAAAACACGGAGGATTGTCTGGATTGGGAGTAAAAAGTAACGAAATCTTTTACTTTTGTGGGAACCATTCATGACACGAATCTCGAGATTAGTTATTGTTCGGTAGTGAATGGGAGTATTTGCATCCATAATATCTTGTGCATTATATCATGACTTGGTTGATGAGTATGTGAATGCATGAATGCGTGATTATAAAAAATTGAGAAGTTGTGGGTAGTATATCCAACCCTCACGAGAATCGATGTTTGTGGGTATCATCACTGGAAACCCTCACGAGACTATAACTCGTCCACTAGGGGAAAACTAGGGGTTCAAAGGCTTATTTCATATGCTAAATGTAATCGAGACAACCAGCGAAAATGGTGCAGTTAGAATTTTATTTCTTTTTGTCTTGCTCGAGGACTAGCAAAATATAGGTTTGGGGGTATTTGATAAGTCCATTTTACATATATATTTTATCCCCAAATGTATATTTGTTAGTAGGTAAAACTATTTATTTTAATTAATTTAGAAGTATAATAATGATAAGTGCACAAAACTTAATTTTTATAATAAAATTGTTGAATAAATCATTTTCAATGTCATTAAATTACATCTACATTTTTTTCTTTCATTTATAGGTGTAAAGTGAGAGAAGATTCAAATGCACATGGATGAAAGTTGGAAGATTCAAATGCACATGAAAAAAGAACAAAATGTGGTGGAAAGTTATGAAAAAAAAAAAGAATATTTGATTTATCTTTACAAGTTGTAATTTGATTCCAATATTTCTCTATAAATATGGATACATCTTGAAGAAGAAAAAAAAAAAGAAGGAAAGGAAGAAGAGAAGAAGAAGGTGGAGAACAAGAAGGACACCAAAGAGGAGAATAATTTATCTTCAATTCCGGGTTTTATTGTTCTTACTTTGTTATTTTATTTTTAAGCATGTGTAACTAAATTCTCAACTAAGGTTGAGGATGAAACCACTATTTATGAAATAAATTCCTTTTAGTCTTTTATCAATTTTCATGTATATGGTTTAAATGCTTATGATTTTCGCTTCATAGTATTAATTGTTTTAAATTCCTTTCACTATAAATATCATGTATTTATAGTAGTTAAGAATTCTTATCATAATTAATCAAGCTTGGATTTGATGAGTTTATAAGTAAAAATCTTTGATCTTATGTGATCCATTAAATTGCATACATAGGATGCTTAGAATTTTACACTTTAAAGCGAAGGGAAATATATTTCTTGAAAATATATTTCATTAGTACGTTTTTGTTAAATCTTGAGAAAGTAATAAAATTGATTTCTAAATTACTACTCTAAAATTGGAATTGATAAAGGAATAATTAGAATTTTATGGATTAGTGGTGGTGGATTCCGATACCTTAGTATTTTTTCCCCTATTATTGTCGCTTTAATTATTTGTATTTCGATATTGCATGTTTAGTATAAAAATCACTTCAACAAACAAACTTTGAGAAACTAGGTTAGTTTTAGATTAAGTTGAGTTTAATTAAGTTCTCTTTAAAGCATTCCCTTGGGTTCGACCTCGTTCTTGCATAACCTAAACTACAATTGATTCGTGCACTTGCGAGTAATATTTTAAAACACATCATGTACTACCACCACATTGACTAGCCAGGAGGGCTTACAACTCGTTCATTTCTTGATCGGTAAGGCCTGAACCGAGGTAGGTCATTGTTCTGGGATGATCGGGAATGATTGATACCACGATCAGGGGTTCTGTTGCAATGGGGGACCCCGTTCCCCCATCCTGTAATTATTATTGGTCCCCGGGAATTGCCTTGACTTTGGAGGTCTGCTCTGGTTCTGGTATTTTGTTTAGCCCCTTCATTGTAATTGCGTAGCATTCCTTTGCTGCTACCTAATCTCCTTAGATGTAAATTACATCAATGTCGTTTAGGTCAACACATTGTATGACCTGATGTAGGGTCGAAGGGACTCCGTGCATCCAATGGATCTAACCCCTACCCATGAGTAAATTATACGAGGGCTTGATGTCCACTACCAGAAAGGTTTCCCTGAGTGTGCGCCTTGCCGTTGATACTGGAAGCTAGACTTTTCCTACTGGCTCCACCCTTCTGCCATCGAAGCCCATTATTGAACTTCTTGAGGGAACTATCTCCTGAGGGTTGATCTCCAATTTCTCGAAAGCCTACTTGGTAATGATGTTGGCGTTGCTCCCCGGATCAATCATTACTCTTTTAACCAGGCATTTTGAAACCAAGAGAGATATTACCAAAGGGTCGTTATGTGGTGACTGTATCCTTTATAGATCTGATGAGGAGAATGTAATCCCAGCATCCTCATTCGGGCTCCAAAACTCACTGATTTTCCCCACCCGTTGCAGCTTCTGGGTTTGATGCATCTCGGATCTACGGGCTTCTTCTATTTTTAACTTGTTGGGTCCTCTATGCACCATGTGGATAACCCTTATGGGTTGGGCCACCGTGCCCTTAGCCAATATAGGTGTGGGTTGATCTGATTGGGCATTCTCTTTGGCAACATAGTTGGTTAATTCTTCTTTGGCGATCATTGCCTCCACCTGTCTTTTGAGGCTTCTGCACTCATTGGCATGGTATCCGTACTCGTTATGGAAAGCACAGTGCCGGGACATGTCTCTTTGATCAATCGGTTGTCTGATGGTAGGTGGTGTCCGGAAGATCCCCCTACCCTTAATCTCTTGTTATAATTTTACCAGAGTAACCTTTAAAGGAGTAATATTGTCTTTAAACCTCTGTTGTTTCTCGGAGGTCTGAGGAGGTGCAGTAGTTGTATTTGGACGCTTTCAGTCGGGCGCTTGATCCTTGGCTTTCGTGCCAGATGCCTTCATCTCCACACTTGCGAAAGCTGCTCATCTCTAATGTATGGATAAGTCCTCTTCTATTCGGAGGTGCCCTTGTGCTCTAGAATTGAGCTTTCCGATGTTGGATGGTGGCCTTTTGACCAAGGACTGATGGAACTTAGTCCCGAGGATGAGTGTCATCCTGAAGGCCTTAACGGCTGAATGCTGATTACAGTTGTCAATGGAAGACATCTTGACATTGAACCTTGAAACAAAGCTCTTCAGGGACTCTCCCTTCTCATGGATCATAGTGAATAGGCTTGAGATCGTATTCTTCTGTCTTTTGTTGCCGAAATGCTGATTAATGAACAGTTCGCATAGCCTGAGCCAGTTTCCTATCGATCGAGGTGGTTGCTTTTGGAACCAAAGCAGGGCAGCTTCAGTCAGGCTCGTTGCGAAGACTTTGCAGAGCAGAGCTTCGTTTTCATTATAGATGTTCATCTTTGTGTGGACATGGTAGATGTGTTCTGTCGGATCTTTTATGCCATCGAACAGAGTAAACTTCGGTAGTCTATACCTCTCCAGGTAGGGTACGCTGGTGATTGCTAGTGTGAACGGTATTTGTACTGCATCGATGGACGCTTCAGAAGCTAGGTCAGTGGGGATTTAGACCTTCAGGTCCTTGAGTACTTCTTTTTGGAACCTGATCATGATTTCTTCCAGCTTTCTCATGGTCAGGGTCTCGTCGGGGTTGTGTACCCCGATCACCTACATGGATGACTCCACATGGTCCTCCTGGTTATGGTTAGAACGTGTATGGTAGCCATTATTTTCTAATTGGTGTCTTATAGATTGGTCCTGACTATTGGACTGATCGCTATGCTGGCCCGCCTGAGAGTTCTATTGACCTACAGGAGGGATCAGTGACGTGGGCGACATCAGGGCTAGCTTTGCCATAAATTCAGTAGTTTATCTCTCCAATTCGACATTTCTTTCTTCCAGGGCTCGTTGGACTAGGTCCTCGGTTTGAGAGGTTTGACCTCTTGCCAGGGGTAAGTCAGTTTGGTATGATTGGGTGACCGCCATGGATTATGCTCACCTAATATATATATATTTTTTGAAAAGATCAGCTTTAGTATAAAAAAAAGGCTATAAGAGCCATACATTGCATCCCCCAAGATAAAAAATACAATATGTAGGATCCAAAGATCCACCATAAAAATAAGAACCAATCACACTCAAAATACTTAGAAATGAAAGCCCTATCACTTTTAGAACACCAACTCAGCCTAACATTAGCTAACTGATTCCAGCTCACCTTTACAAACCCAAGCAATACCATCACCAACTCAAACATGCATAGCCAGCAATAACCTAGCATTACAGTATATAGAAAAGCAGCAGTTGCACCAGCAACCAAATCAAGCAATACCAGTACACCCTCAACCAGCAACAGAACAATCCATAGCCAAGAAACAACTCCAACCATTACAAATAGGGGAAGGCAACATCCACTCTTGCACCTGCAGCCTATTTTGGATAGAGTCACCAAACCTAGATAAAGGAAAAAGAGTTAGCCTAACACTAGTAACCACCTTGCTTTGCACCTCGTCAGCCGTGGAGAAATTACATTGAAACACTATTATTCCGTTCAATCCAAATAACATATATTGCAGCATCATACATCAACCTATTCAACACTGAAGACAAGGACTTATCTTTTAAAGAGGAACACACCCGCTGAAAAACTACATCCCATTACCCTTCATGCCACATTCTCATACCTTTAGCTTTCAAGCCATTCCAAATCTGTTTCGAGAAACTACACCCAAAAAATAGGTGATCTCTATCCTCTATCATAGAATTGCAAAAGCAACAAGAAACATTAGTTACTAACCCAATAGATATAAGGAAACTGAGAGTCCTCAACCTATCCAATATAACAATCCACAACAAAAAGGCATGTTTAGGGACAATATGCTTGAACCACACTACCCCAAACCATGGAACTATCCTATTTGTTCTTCTAATCACATCACATATAGCTTTAATGGAAAAGTCACAATTTGAAGGCAACCAAATAACTCTATCATTAGTAGACTGAGGGACCAAATATCCAGGAATTCTTTGATGCAACCATCACATAGTAGTAGGCACATTCCATTGATTACCTTCAATAATGTCACTCACTTTGGCATCAACATTCAAACTTGAGCCATAAATAATATCATCATCAATTCCAATAGCCAAAGCACCATCAGGAAGTCAATAATCAAACCACAAGGAAGTAGCTCTCCCATTGCCTATAATCTTCTTCACAGAACTCCTAAATTTATCTCTCAACTTGAATAACTTCTTGTGAGTCCACGAACTTTTAGTAGGAACCTTCACATTCCAAAAAGTTTGATCTCTAACAATATGAATTCTAATCCAATCAACCCAAATAGTATGATTTTGAACTTGACACAATTTCCAAAACTATTTCACCATAGCTTCCTCATTCCACACTACCATATCTTTAATCCCCAACCCACCTTCATTCAAAGGATAACACACATCAACCCAAGCAACTTTAGTACCTCCATTGCACATCTTAGAGCCTAACCATAGAAACTTTCTCATCAAAGCATTAATATCATGAAGAACACTTTGGGAAGAACAAAAATGGAAGCCCAGTAGACTTGAGTAGCAAACATAACAGACTTGATCATCTGCAATCTATCTGCAAAAGATAAAAACTTAGAAGACCAACTCTAAATCCTTGCAATAATCCTTTCCAACAACCCACTACAATGCTGCCTCTTCAATCCAGCTGTAATCAAAGGCACACCTAAGTACCTCATGGGCAAGTTCCCTACTTGAAATTGAAGAAGGCTTATAATAGCAGAAGCATGAGGCTCCTTCACCCCAGCCATAAAAACCATACTTTTAGCACTATTAGGACACAACCCAAACAAATCACTAAAACAATCCAAAGCATCCTATTGAACTGCTCTCACCTTTCCAGCCGAAAAAGGATCAAATCATCAGTAAACATCAAACTACTAATCTGTTGCTCCTTACACCTCCAATCATAAACAAATCTTCCTCTATCAATTCTTTCCTTCAAAACGCTAGTCAGAATTTCCATTCCCATGACAAACAAATAGGGTGACATAGGATCACGTTGTCTTAAACCCCTACCACTACCAAAAAAGCCATGCAAAACACCATTTATATTTATAGAAAATCTAGGAGTAGTAAGACACATCATAATCCAATTAATCATAGTAGAATCTAACTGAAAAGCTTTTAAAGTAGCCCTCAAAAAGTCCCAAGACACTGTATCATTAGCCTTTCTCAGATCCACCATCAAAGCAACCCTAGCAGGGTATTTATTATCATGGTATCCTCTAAATAACTTCTGAGTTAAAAGAATATTATCTACAATATCTCTGCCTGCAACAAAAGCCCCTTGATTTCTGCTAATACAAGAAGGAAGACACCCTTTCAACCTATTAGCTATGATTTTGGCCACACACTTATACAAGGTAGTACACACTGAGATATGTCTAAAATCACTCACAGTAGTAGGATTATCCACTTTAGGAATCAAAGTTATGATAGTAGAATTCAATTCCTTTAACAGTTTACCCTTGTTGAAAAAATCCACAACAACTCTGTTAATATCCTTCCCAATCACATGCCACATTTGTTTAAAAAATAAGGCATTGAAACCATCACTACCAGGAGCCTTATCATCTTTAAGAGAAAAGAAAGTGAGTTTAACTTCATTAAAAGTAAGAGGACTTACCATATAGCTAGCATCCTCCATACTCATTGGCTTTAGCACAAAACCACCAAGCTCTGGAATCACCTCATCCTGTCTAGCTTGAAATAACTCAGAATAGTAATCCACAACCTCCTTAGAAACAAGATCACAAGTATCCACTCCCACTCATTCTCTAGTAACCAAGGAATGAATATTATTTCTTCTTCTTCTAGACACAACCACATTTTGAAATAAGTATTTTTATCCCCCAATTAAAGCCATTTAATTCTAGACTGTTGTTTAAACATAGACTCGTCATCAGCAACTAACCTCAAGTATTTCTCCAAACATCCCCTCTGAAGCTGTTTAACATACTCATTAGAAGGATCACTATCAATAATTCTTTGATAATTATGTAAATAATCTCTACACTCTTTCACTTATCTTGATAAGTCACAATAGTTTATAGTATTAAGAATCTTCAAATCAGCCTTCACCATCTTTAATTTATGAACCACTTGATACACAGGAGTCCCTACCACATTCACATCCTAATTTCTCTTTAGAATATCATAGAAAGAACGGTGCCTCACAAGATGGTTATTGAACCTAAAAGGCTTACCTCCCCTTCTACAATCATGAGACATTTTGGCAAGGCATAAAACATGATCAGAAACCCCATAAGGCCCAAAGATAGCCTCTGAAGCACCAAACATCTCATCCCATTTCCCATTCACAAGAACTTTAACCAACTTCTTAAAAATTGTACCATTTGTCCAAGTGAACTAGACACCAGAATGTCTAAGATCAATCAAGCTAGCTGCATCCAAACATTCACCAAACTCTCTCATAGAGGAGTCCCAAGCCATAGACCCCACAAACCTTTCATGGTTGTACCTAACTGCATTGAAGACTCCCATCATCACAAGAGGATCATTTTGAAACACATTAGACCACTGCTTAAACTCTTTTCACAAAGATCTTCTCAGAACTACATCATTGAAACCATACACACAACAACCTCTAAATGTAGAAACATCAATCAGATTAGTGACAATACACATAAGAGCTTGAGTAGAACCACCTTCTAAGAAAACTCCCAGCCTACTATTATCCCAATAACATCAAATTCTACCACTGTCAGACCACTCATTATTAGTCAATAAAGACTAATCAGTAGGAAAAAATTTGAAAATCTTATCCACATTATCAGGCTTAACCTTATTCTCTACCCAACAAATCATAGTTAACTTATGCTCTTGGATTACCTTAATCACTTCATTTTGTTTCTAAGGTTGATGTAAACCCTTAATATTCCAAACAACAATATTCATAAGGAACCCTTGGAAAAAGAATCCACACCTCTAGCTGGTGATGTCCCAACATTCTTCCTTGATCTCAAAATAGGCCCTTGACCTTTACCTCATTTACTTTTAACAATTCTATCCTTCCTCACTGTAGTAGAAGCCTCCATACATTGAGCATTACTATCCTCCCCCAAAGTAGTCTCAGAATTAAATCCCACTTGCGATCCCACTTGATCTCTTTGAATAGAATCTGGCACCTCCACTTGTGAACTCAACCCTAAATTTAGCATCTCATCACTCCTCTGAGTAAACATTTGCACCTGCACCTCTTGTTGACGGACTGTAGCATTATCAATCACAACCTTATTATCTTTTTGTTGAACAACCCCCTCTTAGCTCAGATTATAACCCTTTCAAAAACTTTCTCCTCTGATTGATCCTTACTTGCATCAACAATATCATCATCTTGATCAACTAACTCTTGAAGGACACTAAACTGATTAGTATTCACTTCTTCACTACCAGCTTGTGTAACCACATGATCCTTAAATAAAACATCCAAACCATGATCCTCAGTAATAGAAGGAACAACATACACAACCCTCTTGCCACTTTTATCAACAACTCTCCACTCTTGATGAACAACTTTACCAGAAATAACAACAACTTCTTTAGGAGCCTTAGGGCATTTTGAAATAGAGTGGCCACACATATTGCAACGAGAACATCTCTGTGGAAGCCACTGGTACTCAATGGAATACCTAAACGGCTAAAAATAGTGCTAATGACATCTTCATTCCAGAATTCCAATGGAATACCAAACAATTTTACCCATACAAGAACTGGAGTAATAATGTCCTTTTGTAATATCAATCCTGGATTCCATTTTTGCAAAACCAATAAATAATTTACAAAATGCCATGTAGTTCCTTCTATGATAGCATCTCTTTGCATGGTAGAATCAAATTTAAACAAAAATAAATTATTATCTAAGCTTTGAACATTACATAGCCCTTCCTTACACCATAATTTCTTCACAATAGACTCAACAGTTCAGAAAGGCAAACGTTTATTAATAAAATAACATACTAGACATGTCTCCCAATCAGCATATTGTACCATATCAACAGTAAGCACATCTCTAGTAGGTTTCTCTATAGTAGGAGCAATGTAACGCAATTTCATCTTACCAAGCTTGAATACTAGTAGATAGCTTTTTAGCCCAAGATACTGGTAATGCTGCATGAGAATTAGTAGATCGCTTTCCATCAAGGGGAGGAAACTCAACTAATGTATCAGAGCTAACATTAGAAGAAGATGGATTACTACTTGAAGTAGCCCCCAACACGCTTGTCGAAATAAGGTTAACACTTTGAGCACCAGAAACCTTAGGTGAAATAGGGTTAATAACTGAATCAGAAACCCTAGTCGTAGGGTTCAACAAATCCCCATCTGAAACCCTAGACAAAATGGTATGTGTTTCGCCAGACATAGTAGTGATGTATGAAAAAGAAAGGAGAAAAAAAATCCTAGAGCAATAGAAACCCTAGGTAAAGAAAGAAAATCCTAGTGAACGATATTATAGTTAAGATAAAGAACAATAAATGAAGACTCAGAATTTATGCTCATTCATGGCGAGAGAAAGAGAAAACTCAATAAAAACCCTAGCAATAAATTCTAGGGTTTACCCTCACATGCAACCTTCAAAGCTGCTAACCCATCGTCCTTCAAGCCGTAGAATCGCCCAAAATTGCTATAGAGTTTAATCGAATTTGATATTTTTTTTAATACTTATTGCTCGCCTAATCTTAGGAGAGAGTGAGAAGCTTTGAAAAAGTTTCAAGTGTCCTTCCCATAGACGGCGCCAATTGTGTAGATGAAGAAAAATACACAATGAATGAAATGAATCTTATTGATGTTTTGGTCTCATATATATCCATATTTTGATGGGCCCATCAAGAAAGCCAAAATTTTCCCTGTATTAAGGGATTGTCCAATATCTTATTCTATAATTATCTTAATCCCTTTATTCATGGGAATTTTTATGTATGGTAGACCACACTATCCTAGAAGACTCTACAGGTGATGTCCGTCAGAGTATACTAAAAATATGTGTTAAAAATAACTCTTTAATGATGGCTTGGTTTTATCCTACGCAAGCGCACGTATCGATTAAAGAACAATGGCTCAAGTAAGGGATATTGATCCCACAGAGACTGAGATTGTTCACTTTAGTAATTCAAAAACATTGAATTATATTTTCTAAGGTGGTCAAAGACCAAATTATCTAAGAAGCAAAGTAAATTGGTTGTGATTCAGATGAGAGAGAAAACTAGGGTTTTTATCGCTCCACCACTAACCGCATAATATAGTTCATCAATATAACAAATGTAAGAGGACGATTCATAAACTGTGAATCAGGTCGTACCACAAATAGCTAAATACGACCCCAAAAATGAGTACTATCAACCGGATTGTGATAACCTGTCTCATGACTGACCTAACTAGTACATGTCAATTATATTACTCTAATATACTCCTAATGCATGAAAATAAACTAAAACATGTCTATGATATATCGTCAAGGCACGACCTGTGTCAACCTAGGGTTTCAAGTTTCATTACTACCATTATGTAGAAAACCATAAATTAAGCATCTGAGTTCCTGCTCATATTGAATAACTATGGTTGAGTAAAATACTACATTCATTCCATCTAAGTAGAACAAACATAAAATTTTATATTGAAAATTAAAACGATCTCTTGACTACTATAATCATCAGAGTATGGTCAATAGTTTCCCCTCATTACAATTGAAATAATGAAAAATTACATTACTTGGCTAGGGTTTTGCTAGAAAACCCTAGATACCGAATTAGTTGGCCAAGGTGGAAGGTGACTGCATCGCTGATGTAGAAACACTCTCCAAGGTCTTCTTCTCTGGATCTCTAGGTCTGAATATGGCTCTCAACAACAGTACTTCTGAATATGAACGTGAGAAAACTCAATGAACTAGCCAACTGAATGAACGAACCCTTCTGAATGAACCAAAACCAACGACCCCCGACTTTGATATATGATCGTGTATATATAGCCAATGATGCAGAGAGGTCCTTTTTAGTATTTTCACACTAAACTTCATGAAAACCCTAAAATCTAATATATATGTGTGTATATATATGTATATAGAGGTCTGAAGTCGCAACCATGTCTTGGAGTTGAAACGAGGGTAGAACATGCAAAAATCATCGAAAATAACAAAAACTTGTTGCAGATACGCTTCAAGCGTACGTAGTTGACCTACACTTCAAGCGTAGGACAAACGTACCTTCAAGCGTAAAAATACACTTTCCAGCCACTTTTTGATTCTGAAAGCGTAAGCAACAACGTAGGTGTTTTCTTGAAAACCATTTTTCTCCGTGAATGCACCGAAATGATTGCCTTGAACCCATAATACTTTTTGCTTTTGATGTCGGCTTCTGAAAATGCTATTTTACCCTCTGGGAGCCATTTTTGTTCTGGACTGCCTTTTTGACTCTCCTTTTGGATAGAAAGAACATTCACTTTGATTAATTCACCGAAGTTAGCTCCACTTCTTCGTTAAGCTCCTCAAACATGCTTTAACACACAAATAACATAAAAATATCAAATAATGAAATGAAATGACGTAACAATAGTGAGTTAAAGGGTTAAAATGTCTAATATTTGACACCTATCACACCCCCAAACTTGCATATTGCTAGTCCCTTAGCATTAAACTCAGGGAGCTTTCTTGTGATGATTTCTTTTCTATCTACTCTAACTAATCTAACATAATCCCTTACTTTTGTGAGGGTCAACGATTACACTTAGCACGTGTAACAAGCCTTTTAAACCCCTAAGTTACCCCTAGTGGACGAGTGAAGTCTCGTGAAGGTTTTCAGTGATGGTACCTACAAACATCTGAATTTTCTGTAATCACGCATTCATGAGTCCACACAAAAGTTTAATTAAGTCATGATATAATTCAAAAGACAATATGGATGCAAATACTCCCATTCATTATCAAACAATAATTATATCGAGCTTCATATCATGAATGATTCCCACTAAAGTGAATGATTTCACTACTTTCTACTCCTGATAGGTGCTCAATATTGGTTATTTTTCGCCCCTATCTTGCGTTTGTTATGTCTTTGCATTCCATTACTTGATATTTTTATCTCGTTTGTGTGTGTAAGCATGTTTCAGGAGCTTAATGAAGAAACATAGCTAATCTCGGTGAATTAACTGAGTTTGTGTTCGTTTCTATCTCGAGAAAGGAATCAAGAGGTGCGCCAGAGCAAAGAAGAGCTACCAAAAGGCGAAATGGTTATTTTACGACATCATTATCTCACCGAAAGGGCAAAAATGTCATTTTCAGACCAGTTTAGCTCAAATACAAAAAGATGAGTTTTTATAGTAAAAGTGCATGATACCTACATCACCAGAGAGAAAAATGGGCAAATTGGACAAAACCTACGCTCCTAAGCTACGCTGTGGTTTTTGACCCTACGCTCTAGACCTACACCCAAGCGTAGGTCAAGACCATAGCCCTATGCCCAAGCGTAGGTTAGGAGCGTAGGTCCCACATGATGGTCATATGATCCCTCGACATGCTGAAGTTGTTCCGGAGTAATTTCAGAATTTTTCCAGTTTTGTCCCTACTTTAATATTTCAAGTGATCGGTGATTTTAGACCTATACGTACAAGCTTATACATATATTTACATATGATTTTATGAGATTATTGATGTATTATGAAATTATATAAAAGGACAACCATTAGGGTTTCCCTCACTTGTCTATAAATATGAGAGGACTAGGGTTTAGAAATATATATGCTTTTAGGGTTATTTTTAGTTCTATTTTGGAGATACACGTTTATTCATAGAGTTCTCTTCCATTGAAGAGAACCACCATTAAAGACCTAGAGATCCGGAGAAGAAGGCCATGGAGAATGTTTCTACACCAACAATGCAGACTCCCTCAGCCATGATCAACTAATTCGGTATCAAGGGTTTTCTCGCAAAATCCTAGCCAAGTAATGTAATTCTGATTTTGTTTTCAATTGTAGAGAGGGGAAGCTGTGACTATACTTTCATGATTGTGTTAGATAAGAGACCGTTCTTATTTATGATACAAGTTTATATATTTGAATTGATTATTGTCTTAGAATTTTTGAATATATTTATCTTACAGAATCACAATTATTCACTATGGGCTGGAACTCGGATGCTTAATCTGTGATTTTCTACACAATAGTGGTCATAAAACTCGAAATCCTAGGTTGACACAGGCCAATCCTTGACAAATTGATATAGACATGCCTTAGTTTATTTTCATGCTTTAATTTATTGCTTTAATTTACTTTTCTGTTAGTAGTTCGCATGCACTAATCAGTTTAGTCTTGAGATGGGTTGTCGTGATCCGGTTGAGAGTAATACTGCTGGCACGATGCAACCTGATTCACAGTCAATGGATCGCTCTCATGCAATTGAAATTAGAATTTTGACTATGTTATGCGGATAGTGGTGGAGTAAGGAAACCCTAGTTTTCTCTCCCTCTGAAATCACAAACCAATTTACTTTGTTGTTTAGATTAATTTAAGTAAAATTAGATAATTTACAAAAATCAACTCTTTTTGGAAAACTATAATTCAGTGTTTTTAGATTATTAAAGTGAACAATCCTCGTCTCTATGGGATCGATATTTCCCTACTCAAGCAAAACTATACACAATTGATCTGTGCGCTTGCAGAAGGGTAAAACCTAAAGTGTCGTTAAGGTATTATTTTTAATCACATATTTTGCACACACCTAACGCCCATCAAGTTTTTGGCGTCGTTGCCGGGGACTTGACATTGTTCAATAGCTTTAGTACTTTGTTTGCATTGTGTTATTGTAGATTAAAACTGAAGTTGAATTTTTTGTGTGATTTTCAGGTACAATTGAAGAGCGTAAAAGGAAAAGACAAAGTTGCTGAATTTACGTCTGGACCCTTTGAGTTTCAATTTTTCTTGGTTTTTGCATTTAATTTTTAGCCTTGCTTTTTGTTCATAGTTTAGATAAGTTTAGAAGTAGTTTAGTTAATTTGCTTTAGTTATTTAGAAAAAAAAATTTCAAAATTGTTTTTTTTAGTGTATGTCCGATAGATCGACGCATTCAAATTGAAATTCTGTATTAATAGTATACGACCCAGAGATCGAAAGAACTCTAAGACGTTTACGAAAATCTATAGAAGAGTGTTGTAAGATAGAAAAGGTCGAGATGGGTGACGACAGAGTCAATCCATGGAAAGGACCAGACACCCTATTGAAGGGATTCTACGCAACGGACACGTATGAATCGTATGCTGAATTTCTAGAAGAGGAGGGTGCAAAACATTTTAAGATCAAGACGAGTGTGATTAACATGCTCCCTAAGTTCTCTGGTCTCAGGATAAAAGATCCGTACCAGCATGTCAATAAATTCTTAGAGGTTGCAACAACCGTTAGGTATGATGGTTTAACTAAAATGATCTAAGAGTGCGTCTATTCCCATTGTCTTTAAAAGACAAAGCAAAAAGATGGTACATTAAATTGACTCAAGTAACTAAAGTTGACTAGGAAACACTTAAGCAATAATTCTTATGGAAACATTTTCCCATAGGAAAGACTTCAGAAGCTCAAGATGCAATTAAACGATTCAGGTAATTGCCAGGAGAACAATTTCATGATGCGTGGGAGAGGTACATTGATAATTTGTATAAATGTCCCCACCATAGGTTTTCTGATCAGGATGTTGCTAGAATTTTTTACATGGGTTTAGGTGAAAAGCTTAAAAATCTGATAGATGCCTCTACACAAGGTCAGTTTAACTTGAAACCCACAAGAGAGCTTTTAGAGATGTTTGATAACATCAGTAAAAAGGCCCTTCAGTATGAATCTGATCTAAGGTCTAAAGGTGAACTAGGTAGAAGATCAGAAAAAGCATTTGAGGTTAATCATGATATAAAAAATCCAGTGGCATTAATAGAGGAGAGGTTAGAGCGATTTGAAAAAAATTCTTATCCAAAGAAGTCATTCCCGTAAAAAAAGAAGTTTTTGAGGTTGAACCAAATTATTCTCAAAATGAGTGTGAGGACGTAATAGCTGCTGATGTCAATGCATCATGGAATTACCCCAATAATGCCCCGTTCTCCAACTCATACTTTCTGAATAATAGAAATCATCCATTCATGTCCTATAAGTCCACAAATGTGGAGAATCCTCCAGAAAAAGTTCAATAAGGATAGTGGTCCAATTCTCAATCCAATTTTCAACCAAGGCAACAATTTACCTCGCAGCCAAGGTTCCAACAAAGTCATCAATCATCCGAATCTCAACCAAGAATAATGACTCAAAATTCTCAATCAAATTACCAACCCAGACTACCATCTAATAATTCTCTGGCTCTTCAGCTATTCAATAACAACCAGGCTATCTAACCATTCCAATATCAGCTCCAGCCTCAAAGAAACCAAGCTCCACCACCCGGTTTTCAAAATAACTAGATATAGCAAACCTTGGTGGACCTCCGAAAATCATGGGGGTACATACTCAAGCACTGGCCTAAATCACCATGCAGTTAGGACAAATGGCAAATCAGAGAAATAATAGAGAGCCAGGTCAGTTGCCCAGTCAGCCTATCGCTAACCCAAAGAACCAGCAAGTGTAAGAGCTTGGATTGTTTACCAATGCTAATCACGAGTATGTGCAAAAAATTATGACTCTGAGAAGTGGAAGGATAGTAGAGAGCAGAGTGGAGGAAGAACATGAGGAGAGGCTGCGTAGAAGAAAAGAAGTTGAGCAAGCTCAAAGGAAGGAAATGGAAAAAGCACAGCAGAAAGAGGTTGAGAGCGAAGAGACTGAAGTTCAGAAAGATAAACTGCCAGTAGATAAGAATATGGATGAGACATTGCTTGATGATCCAGATAGGGCGAACTATGAGGAGGCACCGCCATTTTCTCAATGTCTTAGAGAACCGGTTAAATATGGGAAGATGAAAGAATCTGATATGTTGGATACATTCCGACAAGTCAAGATTAATTTGCCGCTCTAAAACGTAATTTCCCAAATACCACCTTATGTTAAATTTTTCAAGGATCTCTGTACACAGAAGAGGAAAAGAAGAACAAAGAATCTGAAGAAAATACTCTTGATTGAGCAAGTGATTTTACTACTGTTAAGTAATACTCCACCAAAGAGGAATGATCCTGGTACTCCCACTATTTATTGTATTAACTTGTTTCTTTATTCAGTCTATAAATAGCTAAGGTTGGGAAAGCTCATTCCCACAGAGGTTATAAGTGGGCAAGTTTTACTTTCCAGTTGATTTTGTAATCCTGGTAACGGAACATGTCTCGGACTCGAAAAAATACATCCCAGTGATCTTAGGTAGACCATTTCTGGCCACGACAAATGCATGCATAAATTTCCGAACCGGAGCCATGGATCTGACCTTTGGGAACATGAAAGTCAGAATGAATGTGTTTGAGGGAAGCCATCAATTACCTGAGTCGATGGACTGTTTCCAGATATATGAATGCGATGAGCTAGATGATATTATACATGATTTTGTGACTCAAATTTTGGAGAAAGACAAGCTTGAAGAATTTTTGGCAAATGAAATGCCGAATGAAGAAATCGAAGATTGGGATGCATATGTGGAAAGACAGAACAATGAGTTGGATAAAATTGAGACTGTGTTATACGCGCAACCTTGGACGCAAGAGCCAGTGGAACCACTCTCAATAGTCTCAAGTACTCCCCCAGTTCCATCACTTACAACTTCACCTGTTTTAGAACTTAAGGAGTTGCCAGAAAAGCTGAAGTATGTTTTCTTGGGACCCGACGAAACTCTTCCTGTAATTATTTCATCAAAGTTGACAACAAAATAGGAATCAAGTCTGATTGAGGTCTTGACCAAGAATAAAGAAGCAATTGGGTGGAGTGTGACTGATTTGAAAGGGATTGATCCATCAATTTGCATGTATCGGATTTATTTGGAAGATGAAGAGAAACCGTCAAGGGAGATGCAGCGAAGATTGAATCCGAATATGATGGAGGTAGTAAGAAAGGAAGTAGTGAAGTTACTGGATGCGGGAATCATCTACTCGATCTTTGATAGTAAATGGGTAAGCCTAACTCAAGTGGTCCCGAAGAAGTAGGGAATCACAGTAGTGTCCAATGAAAAGGATGAGCTAATTCCTCAACGCATGAACACGGGGTGGCGTGTGTGTATCGACTATAGAAAGCTCAACTCTAACACCAGGAAGGATCATTTTCCATTACCATTCATCGATCAAATCCTGGAAAGACTAGCCGGACAGAGCTACTACTATTTTTTGGATGAATATTCTGGCTATAATCAAGTGGCAATTGATCCTGCGGATCAGGAGAAAACCACTTTCACTTGTCCATATGGTATATTCGCATACAGACGGATGTCTTTTGGTTTATGTAATGCACCAGAAACATTCCAGAGGTGTCTGATGTCTATCTTCTCTGATATGATAGAAACGTTTCGTGAAGTGTTCATGGATGACTTCTCAGTCTTTGGGGCAACCTTTGAAGATTGTTTGAGGCATTTAACATTAGTACTCGAAGGTGTAAGGAGACCAATTTAATTATTAGTTGGGAAAAAAGCCATTTTATGATTCAAGAGGGAATAGTACTAAACCACATTATATCAAAGCAGGGGATTGAGGTCGATAAAACAAAAGTCGAGCTGATTTCAAAATTACCTCCTCCCACATCTGTGAAGCAGATACGTTTTTTCCTGTGCCATGCCGGGTTTTACAGAAGGTTTATCAAAGATTTTAGTAAAATCGCCCGGCCATTATGTAATTTACTAGCTAAAGATGTAGTCTGTCACGCCCCGAATTCCTAGGACTCCGAAACCCGAGCCTAAGAGTTAAGGGAGTGATTGCGGAAGTAAAAGAAACGAAAACCAAGAGACATTCAGTCATCAAACACCCATAAAGGGTTGCAATGAATACCCAGATACCATGCTGTCACGCTCCTAAAGGGTGACACAAACCAAGCGACTACTAGAGCCAATAATAACAAAGAAGTACATGGAATAACAATAAGAATATACTCCATGCTAACACGAATACTAAAAATACAAGAGTATCCTCAGATACCAACAGACACGCTCCTAAATCCTTAAGACTCCCGAACTGGGACATCCAAGGAATCCAAGATGTGATCCTTAATACGAATGACCAACTAAGACATCATTAACCAAGAAAACACATGGGTTAATGATAGAAATGGTATATTCCATACCCAAATGACTAATAAAACTAAGCAGCGGAATCCTACGAAAATCCGGCCGAGTTCCGTTTGTAAATGGAACATCCGGACAACAACCACAACACAAGAACCTGCCAATAGCAATTCAATAATCACAATGGCTTCCAAGCCCCACATTCATCAATCCTACTAGGGCCGAGATAATGGAAAGAAACCAAAACCCCTCCAAACCCTCTAATAATCAACAGAGCCACAAATGCTCGAATAAGATACAGTAAAGCACCTAGCTGTGCAGAATAGATACAATAACCATCAGAAAGAATAAATACAGGAACTAAAGAATACATCAACAGGGATATGCCAACAGACTGGCTCCCAAAAGAAAATACATAACAATCCCATAACAATGGGTAGAGAAACTGAAAGTGGATACCTATCGTCCCCAAACCCAGTCGTGTTGCAACCGTGACCGCATCACCCAACGCAACTCCAAAACCTGTAACAAGGAAACAAAAGAAAGCTGTCGTTGCACTGCATCCTGCTCATAGCTGTATATTTCCTGCAACCTGGCGTGGAATACCAGGGGGCGAATGAAATTCCCCTGTGAGCAAATAAGCTCAGTGGGAAAAGATACTCTAACTACCACATCCTCTGGCAGTTTAGGTAATGCTAAACTATCTAGCAAGATATATAAAGCCCAACTAATCCCATCCACGCAAAACCCAAGGCACACGCTCATATACTACCGTACGTAAGTATATAACGGGGATATATATATATATATACACACATATATATATAAGTATAAATACACAACATGAGTCTGTAATATATAACTAAGACTCGTACTCCAAGTACCAACTCCAGTGGTCTACACTTCTCTCACCAACGTACACTAAGTACATGACACCCAAGTCCAATCCTGACAAGTCATCAAATACTCACCACGCTAACCACAAAACCCAATAGAGGGAGCACACTCACCTCTAATATCCACAAGGATCAAATCCACCAATAGTACCAAGGAATACTCAAATCCCACACCCCGATAACAGAGGAAGGTAAACACCCACGTCCTTGCATACTAACACAACCATCCTCAATATATATATATATATATATATATATATATATATATATATATATATATACAACAAATCTCATCCCAGTCCTAGAGAAAGTCTACCTCTCAAGGGCTAGATCACCTCGATCATATCTCCACATAAACACCTCAATTGCTATCTCCAACAATGTAAATAAATCACCAACACTCTCACTAAGGATAAGAAAAACCCCGTAAGAGTCAAGAACCCAATCAAAGGAAAAGAAATACCAATGTTAACCAACAGATAACCAAGACAACAATGTCAAGGTTAAAACACCACAAGTGAACAAGGAAAGAACACCAAAAGGGAACAAGGAAACCAAAAACGAATGGCCGAGAGTGGAGGTAATAAAAAGATGAATCCCAGAGATTCAATAGTTTTTAAGAAAAAGGTTTTCAAACTCGAACCAATCCTTTTGGTATCCATGCCCCTAATGTAAGAAAAACTCATATCACCTAGGTGGTGATACCAACAACCCAGAAAAGGGAAAGGCAACACTATATGTGTGCACTGAACAACAACAAGCCTCAATCCGAGACTTAAGCATGATAGGAAACAAAGGTGAAACAATGGAACACCTTTCAAAACTCTACAAGATGAGATATTGAGAAAGAAGTCTCGAAATCTCATAATCCCAAGAAAATAATAAAATGGTTTTACTTTTAAGAACCACATAGTAAAAATGACCGTCTTGCCCCCGGTCTCCGTCAATTGCCATCACCGGCTTTTAAAGTTGAAAATCATTTTAAAGAAGATCCCAAGATCATTTCATAAAGTATTGAAACTTTTAAATTTAATACGGGGGTAGGCGAAAACGGATTTTTCCTTTTAAATACAAAGAGTTTAGAAAACACCGTTTTTAAAATGACAGCCAAGTAAGAATAAACACAACTACAAGGATTCCTATAATGTCCCGAAAGGACAATGAAGGAATAACAATACGTTGAATCCACGGACCACAACCGTCCGTTCCAACTCCACCAAATCAAATGACACCGCGAGGAAGAGGTTCGGCACCACACCGTAACCGATAACTCAAGGAATGACATATAAGTCAACGACCACGTACTAGTGTATAAAACACAGTACCAGGAATGCTTAAGGGAAGGGACTAAGCATTAGAATCAAGACTGTCAGACTACAGTACCTCGAGTACTTAATGAATCCCTATTCATAACCTCTTCTCATTAATCAAATCACACACAACTCATCACTCGCCTTCTCTAAGGCCTCAATTATCAATTGATACAAAAATCATCCCTAACCTCACATCTTCAAAAGAGTTCACACAACTAACCACGATCACCAAACTACTAACCACAATCACAGGGCTACTAACCACAATCACAAGGTTGCTAACCACAATCTCTAAGGCTACTAACCACAATCTCTAAGGCCTCAACTCAAGTCAAGCCTACGGTCCACCACTAGCCTCCGCTAGCCTCAACTCAAGTCAAGCCTAAGGTTATGCCAACACGCATAACCTCCCCCAAGGGTACTAAGGTATACAATAACAAGTATAAATATATTCGTTTCATTTATACTTATTAATAATTACCACATTTAAAGTCTTGTTTCACATTATTCATTTTCAACTGGGCATTTATAAAATATGAATTTAATTTACAATATATTCATAAATAACATGCTCCAACATCACATGTAATATAGCACATATACATGTTAAACGAGATCACATAAATAGTGTGCAGTGTAATGTGACTCGACACTCCCTGTGATACTCACACACAACACACCCTTCCCAAGGGTAACGGATACAAACTCTGTCCACATACTTATGAGGATACATCTCATCAAGTAGTGTAGTGTTACCACACCGACCCTTCTCAAGTGATTTTTCTATCTATCACTTCAACAGGGAAGGCGGTTGTACGAGAGCCCAACTTGCAACTCCGTACGCCATGACTACCATAAAGTCAAGAACATGAGCCTCTACCTGGACTCCTAACTCACATTTGTCGGCTTTTTAGTTCCGTAGGCGTGATACCTCCTGGCCAGTTGTTGTGATGATCCGACACAAACGTCTACTCGTGCCCCACGCACAAGGGAAGTAGACCACACCAAATGAACTCTCTCTGTCACTGGTGAAACCGTGCACTACATGCACCAACACCCATGTGCTCACACGACATGGTGTACAATCAAATCATATCTCAATCATAAATATGTAATACATCATATTTATAAAAATACCCACATGGTAATATAAGTCTCAAAATCTCTTTTCATGTTTTAAATACAATAAAGCAATTAAATCATATGAAAACAGTTTCATATACATTTCATGTTTTCAAAATATATTTTCTTTAATTCCTTAGAAAATATTTTCAATTTCAAGTAACATGTCTTTTTAAAATAATTTAAACAATTATTTCAGGTATACCAAAAGGAACCTAGCATGTCGTCTAAGCTTTACGAATCTCTACTAACCCATTTAAATTCGTAAGGGTTTCTAAGCCGTCTATTCTTATTTAATTTAAATAAGAATATTATTTAATCACATAGGAATAATTTAATAAATTTTCTTAAATTAATTCCTAAGCCCCATTCTGATCCTAAACAATTTATAGATATTTAAACTAGCAATTTAATATATCTATAATAAATTAAATAAGGGTTTTTCACCCCTAAACTACTTCAATAATGCGGAGTGAGAAATATAATTTCCCACCTGAAATACGCTTACAGAACAGTCCGAAACAACACAGTACCGGCGCCCGAATATGAAGCCCGCCGACCAAAATCGTCCAAAAACCATTTCGAATATATCGAAATGTCCGTCTCAACAACCTATACGATATATATGAAGCCCATTAATAATCGGTTAATTAATTGGGTTAAATCTAAAATAACCCAAACGAAATCTATAACCTATAAATACGATTTCCGGGCAAATCGTTCATCCTAAATTCACGAAATTAATATATGATGAATACTACGTAGGTACGAAACTACTCACCGAAAATCGGCTCAAACTGATCACCGGAAGGTCGCCGAACAAATGGCCAAAGTCTGGCCGGATCGCCCCTGCCACGCGCACGCGCGGCTGTCCAGCCGCGGCCTTGCCCTTGCGCCACCGTGCGCGACTTCCTGACCGCCACCACCGGACCACCACGCCGTATCCGCCCTTCCGTCGTCATCCACCTCGCCGTCGCAGTTGCTACAGCAGCGGCGAACCGGTCGCCTGCACCAAGTGTGGCCCCTTGCTCCAGCCGGTTCCGGTCTCTCTCTCTCTTGCCTGACCGGCAACAATGGAGGTGGAGAATAGGTTCGGCCGGCCATGCGTGAAGAGGAAGGAGAAGAGTAGTCGTGGTAGCGTGAAGGAGAAGGTGTGGAGCAGATACAGTTTGTGTATATATATACATATATATATATAACCTAATTGCAAAACTAACCCTTCATTTCTCCAAAATCGCAAAATAACCCCCACTTATATATATATATATAATTGAATATATATATATATAATAAACCCCAATAATTATCGGGAACATCCAAACATAATCTCGTAAGCCCGAAATAATAACGGGACGCCCAATAAAATATATCGGGGTAGAAACCCAAATGTCGGGACACTAAACGCCCGGTCCAATTAAAACGCGTCGTTATTCAATCGAAACACTAATCATTAAACGTCGAATCGAAACCGCGTAATTGATAACGATAATTCACGAAGTCGTCAAAGCGAAACCGTAAAGTTGTCCAGCTGACTTTAAAACTAAACGCGAAAAATTTACAGGTATCAAATACCAAGAATAAATAATACGTCACGAACAAGTGACGTCATTTCTGAAATTAAATTATAAATAATTTCAGTAAAAAGGATAATAACACGGGGTGTTACATAGTCTTTGTCTTTGACGAAGAATGTCTCCATGCCTTTGAGGAATTGCGTACTAAACTCTCATCTGCCCTAATTATCTGTCCACCGGACTGGTCTCTACCATTCGAGCTGATGTGTGATGCTTCATATTATGCAATTAGAGTTGTGCTAGGGCAGAGAAAAGACAAGTTTCTATATGTGATTTACTATGCCAGTAGAACTCTGAATGAAGCTCAGATGAATTACACAACTACCAAAAAGGAGTTGCTGGTAGTGGTGTTCATCTTGGACAAATTCAGGTCGTATTTGTTAGGAACCAAGGTGGTCGTGTACTCAGATCATGCCGCACTAAGGCATTTACTAACCAAGAAAGACTCCGAGACCAGACTGATTCAATGGATTCTGTTGCTATAAGAATTTGATATGGAGATCAAAGATAAGAAGGGTACGGAGAATGTTGTAGCTGATCATTTGTCAAGAATTATCATTGAGTCCACAAAGATGACACTCCTCTTAAAGATGAGTTACCGGATGAACATCTATTCAGTATAACTGTTATGGAACATATACCGTGGTATGCAAATATTGTCAACTATAAAGCCACAGGTAGAATTCCTAATGGATGGTTTAAGCATGAGAAGGATCGTTTCTTTGACCAAATAAAATTTTATATCTGGGACAATACGCGACTATACAAATATTGCTCGGATCAGATAATTCATAAATGTGTTCCAGGAAGTGAAGTTCAAGGCATACTGACATTCTGTCATACGCTAGAGTGTGGAGGACATTTTGGTGCTCAAAAGACAGCTCACAAAGTCCTACATAACGGTTTTTATTTGCCCACCATATTTAAGGATGCGTTCGAGTTTTGCAAATCTTGTCTAAGATTTCAAAAATTGGGATCCATATCTCGACGAGACATGATGCCACTAAATCCTATTTTGGTGGTTGAGTTGTTTGACGTCTGGGGCATTGAATTCATGGGACCGTTTCCAAAAGCCGGCGATAAGCAGTACATATCAGAAAGAAAAGCTTTGAGGTTGGCCAGAAAGTATGGTTGTTCAATTCAAGACTCAAATTGTTTCCAAGTAAGCTCCAGACAAGATGGGACAGGCCGTATAGAATTACTAAGGTTTACCCCCATGGAGCGGTGGAACTTGATGACCCTGACAACAAAAAGGGATTTGTGGTGAATGATCAATGTTTAAAGCATTATATATAATTTGTGCCGACAGAGACTGTTGTTGAAACAGTTGATTTAACAGAACCGGCACTAGAGCCGGATGATTTTAATCCTGAATACTGAGAGGCGGCAACGTCGAGCCAACGACGTTAAACATTGGTACTAAGTGATAAAGAGTGGCTTTTGATCTTAGTTTGTAGTTGTACAATAGAAGTTTAATTCAGTTTTTGAAATTTTTTTCAGATCGAGTCCAAAATAGTCGTCATCATTTGGAGGGGTATTTTCGTCCATGAATCACCAAATTTTAACAAATTAAGGGCAATCATGTCAATAGGTGTGTATAAGGGAGGTTAGAGTGTTCGAAAATCGAGAACGAGCAACAAAGTGGCCGAAGCCAAAAATCCATCTTTGGCACCTATGCCCAAGCGTAGGTCATGGGACTGTATAAAACAGTCTCGCTGCTTTTCATTTTCAAATTTTGTTTTTCTCCCTCTCTTCTCCACCAAATCGACTCTCGTTTGTTCCTAAAGCCAAATATCGATATTTTCTATCATTCCCAAGTGACGGATCATCAAATTAGTGAGCGGTGTGTACGGATTCACGTGAAGAACTCGAAAAGTCTCTGGAATCCAATTTTGGGGAATTTGCCATTTCTCGTGATTCGGTAAGTTTTGATCCATTCTTTTGGTTTCTATTACTTAATATAACTATTCTAAACTAGTATTGATGAACGAGACCGATCGAAATCAATTTTTAATCCGTTTTTAAAAAGTTGGGTTTCCGCCTTTAGATACGGGTTGGATATTGAATTTTTGAGATGAGGTCTTGTTTAATCGTCGTATTATAATAATATATATATATATTTGTGTTTTATTCGGTTTCTGGACATTTTTCGCTCATTTTACGTAAATATTCGAATTCTGTAGGAATGGCTCGCGTAAAAGGAGCGAGGAAGGAGGCTGAGGGAGCATCTATGTCGGGGATGGCAGTGCAGATAGATAGATCACGGTCTCCACCCCTAGAGAGTATGAGGCTTGTATGCCATAGTACTCGAGCGCCGAGACCGGTATATGTTGCGCCGGATTCGTCAGATGAGGAGTCTAAGAAGCTGATGGCACCGACGGAGGGCATTGAGTTGGATTTGAGATTTGGCTGGATGACAGTTCCACCTACTGCAATGAGGGCAAATGAGGGCATCATCACGACCCTGGGCACAGGCTCCAGTCCCTGAGCCATCACCACTACTACATGAGTCAGAGACATCCGATGAGCAGACTTTTGAGAGTGGTGATAGTGAGGATGGGCAGGCAGAGTTAGAGGATGCTGAGCATGGCGAGGTGCCGTATCCCGAGTCGGCAGTTGATGGTGACAAAGGTGATCTCGTTTCTTACAGATGGAAGCATTAATCAGTCTCCAAGGAGACGCTGATGACTCAAGCGTTGAAGAAGAGGTTCTGACAGGAGAGCACTTTTGCTATTGTGCCACTTGAGCGGATAGAGCCAGTTCCACATTGGACTATAGGCGTATTGAGGGAGTGCAGATTATTACCGATCTTAGCCCTAGCTACACCACAGATTTTAGTTGACATGATTAGCGAGTTCTGTCTTCATATGAGGCATTACATCAGAGGGACTCGACTAGTGATAGTGGTGTAGGGGCGGGAGTTTAAGATTACTCCCGAGTGTATTGTTGCTGCGTGGGGTATTCCACATGAGTGCCCTGCGGAGCTATAGAAGCGGTTCCTATCTATGCTAGACCCACTTCTACCATTTTATGATATGGTGAGACTACAGACTGAGGAGCAATGGGCTGACAAGAGGCGTAATGGGACTAAGAAGTCCAACTATCATTCGATGTTGTGGCTTTAGGATGTGATAGTCCGGTTCAATGTATTACCACATAGCCATCAGACCATGTATTACCCACCATTTCCGGCGTTGCATTATGTTTTCGAGTTTGGTCACTGGTACTCTATTCCACTCGCCCTTTGGCAGACTTTATTCCGGCATTATATTCACTTCTGTCGGGAGAACAATGTCGGGACTGCCAAATTTTAGATGATTTTTCCCTGCCTTGGGATGAAGTTCATATTTGATCAGGGATTACAGATGGATGCCGAGGATATGTTTACACCGTTAGTTGCGTATGGAAAAGGAGCTAGAAGAAGGGGTGCCTCAAGAAGGGTCCAGAGACATTTGCTCGCCGGCGCAGGTTTGAATGAGTCTTACTGTAGGGTGCATAGGAGGATGATGTGGAGATGCCACAGGCTGAGGATGATATACCTGAGGTGGAGGAAAAATAGGTTGAGGAGGCTACTAATAGGTACTCATTATTGGATATTTTAAGCCCCTATCTTATGTTTGTTGTGTCTTTACATTCCATTACTTGGTATTTTTATCTCGTTTGTGTGTGTAAGCATGTTTCAGGAGCTTAAAGAAGAAACAAAGCTAATCTCGGTGAATTAACTAAGTTCGTGTTCATTTTTATCTCAAGAAAGGAATCAAGAGGTGCGCAAGAGCAAAGAAGAGCTATCCGAGGGCAAAATGGTCATTTCCCGACATCATTATCTCACCAGAAAGACAAAAATGTCATTTTCAGACATTATTACTTCACCAAAACGCATCGGGAGTCAAAGGCGACCAGTTTAGCCCAAATATGAAAAAAATGATTTTATAGCAAAAATACATCATACCCTACGTCACCAGAGGCAAAAATAGGCAAAATTGGACCATACCTACGTTCCTAACCTACGCTTTGGCGTAGGTCCAGTATTTCCAACACCAAAATTTCAGCCAACTTCGGGCACACATATCTCGGTCAAAAAAGGTCCAAATGAGATTATTCATGAGCCTATCATCAAGAGCTTGAAATCCTCTTTCCAAATATATATTAAATGCCTCTATCCAATGTGTGTAGCTCCAGATATGATCAAAAGAGTGAGAGATGTCCTGTAGAAAAAGCTGGAAGTTTCAGTTGGTTAGGTGTGAAATTACAAAAAAGGGTAATCTTATCCTCCAAGTTAGGGTTTCCCTCAACTTTGCCTATAAATACCAAGATTTGTTACAGATTATAGAGAGCTTCTTGCCACGTATAATTTTCAGAGCCACCTCTGGAGAATCATTTTATTCAAAAGGGAGGAGCCATTTAAGACCTAAAGATCCAGAGAGAAATGCCATGGAGGGCGATTCTACATCAACAATGCAGTATCCTTCTACCATGATAAAATAATTTGGTATCTAGGTTTTTCTTAGCAAAACCCTAGCCAAGTAATGTAGTTCTAATTTTATATTCAATTGTAGAGAGGGGAAACTATGACTATACTGTGATGATTGTGTTAGATAAGAGATTGTTTTTATTCGTGATACAAGTTTATATATTTGAATTGATTCTTGTCTTAGACTTTTCGAATATATTTACCTTAAACAATCTCAATTATTCACTATGGGCTGTAACTTGGATGCTTAATTTGTGATTTTCTACACAATGGTGGTCATAAAACTCAAAACCCTAGGTTGACACAGGCCATGCCCTGACAAACTGATATAGACATGCCTTAGTTTATTTCCATGCTTTAATTTACTTTATGTTAGTAGTTGGCATGCACTAATCAGTTTAGTATTGAGATGGTTGTCGTGATCCGGTTTAGAGTAATCCTTTTTGGGTTCAAACTACTGGCGCGGTGCGACCTTATTTACAGTCAATGGATTTCCCTAATACAATTGAAATAGAATTTGGACTATGTCATGCGGTTAGTGGTGGAGTGAGGAAACCCTAGTTTTCTCTCCCTCTGAATCACAACCCAATTTACTTTGTTGTTTAGATTAATTTAAGTAATATTAGATAAGTCACAAAATTGACTCTTTTCAGAAAACTATAATTCAGTATTTTTTTATTATTAAAGTGAACAATCCTCATCTCTGTGGGATCAATATTCCCCTACTCAAGCAAAACTATATACAATTGATCTATGCGCTTGCAGAAGGGTAAAACCTGAAGTGTCGTTAATGTGTCATTTTCAACCACATAGTTTGCACACACCTGACGCCCACCAAGTTTTTGGCACCGTTACCGGGGGCTTGGCATTGTTCAAAAGCTTTAGTAGTTTATTTGCATTGCGTTATTGTATTGTATCTAAAGTAGAAATTTGTGTGTTTCTGCAAGGTACTCTGAGAAGCATAAGGGGATTTAGCGGAGCAATGAAAGTTGCGTCGTTGGACCTCTTGTGAGTTTTAGCTGATCTTAATTTTGCACATAATTTTTAGTTTTATTTTTCTTAATAGTTAGAAGAGTTTAGAAATAGTTAATTTTATTGTCTTAAAAAATAAAAACTAAAAAAACTCTGCAATTTTTTGTCATAAAGTCCGATTTTTGCAAACGATGTGAGGTATTTGAGTGGAAAAGGGTCATTGAATAAAACTCACTGCATATCAATGAGCCCTGTGGATTTAAGCCGAAAAACGTCGTTTAGTACCTCAAAACTGAGATTTTGTGATTATCAGAAAAGAAAAAAAATTTGTGGATTTCGAGAAGATGGGTGACTAAAGAATGAATCAACATAAGGCACCAGCCACATCGTTGAAAGGATATTACTCACCGGATGCGTATGATTCCTATGTAGATTTCCCAGAAGAAGAAGGCGCGAAACATTTCGAGATCAAGTCAAGCATGATCAATATGCTTCCAAAATTTTATAATCTTAGGATAGAGGACCCATACCAGTATATAAATGATTTCTTAGAAGTTGCATCTACAGTTAGGTTTGAGGGTGTGACTAAAAATGATTTGCGAGTGCGTATATTTCCTTGGTCGTTGAGAGATAAAGCTAAAAGATGGTACATCAAATTAGCTAAGGTGATTAAAATTGATTGGGAAGTCCTTCAGAGAGAATTTATAGAAAAATACTATCCCATAGGAAAGACCTTAGAAGCACAAGATGCAATAAAAAGTTTTATAGAATTGCCTGGTGAGCAGTTTCATGATGCTTGGGAGAGATATAATGAAATCTTTTATAAGTGTCCCCACCATAGGCTCACTGAATAGGATGTGGCTAACAATTTTTACATGGGACTTGGAGAGGCACATATGACTTTGATAGATGCGTCAACACAAGAACAATTTACCCTGAAACCGGGAAAAGAACTTTTAGACTTGTTTGACAATATCAGTGAGAATGGAATCCAATATGAATCTGATTTAAGGTCTAGAGATGGTCAGGATAGGCGATCTGAAAAAGTTTTTGAGGTTAATCATGATGATGTGAAAGATTCAATGGCATTGATGGGAGATAAATTAGAGAGATTTGAAAAGATTCTTAACCAAAGAAATCATTCCCCTAGTAGAGAAGTGGCAGAGGTAGAAGTCAATTATTCCCACAACGAGTGTCAAAATGGTGAATTTGTTGCTACCAATGCTAATGTAGCATGGAACTACCCAAACAATGCTCCTTTCACCAATTTATACACATCAAATGTCCAAAATTATCCCTCTCTGTTATCTGAATTGTCAAATGTGGAATCAAGGTTCCCTTAGGAACAACAACAATATCCATAACCAAGGTTCTAACAGAGTCAGCAATCATTCGAATCTCAGCCAAGAATAATGACTCAAAATTCTCAATCAAATTACCAACCCAGAGAGTCATCCAATAATTCTCAGGCTCTCCATCCATTCAATAATAATCAAGTTGTCCAACCATATAACTACCAGACCTAGCCTCAAGGAAACCAAAACCAAGGATTCAATCTAAATAAGGCTTACCCTCCATATCCTCAAAAACCATTTCCAACATCAATATCCAACTTAAAATTCACTATCAATACCACCTGACTTTGAAGAGATGATGAGTACCCTGAGGGAGCTTAAAAATCAATCTAATAATTATTAGGAGACCATCCAAACACTGAACTCTCATTCCCAATCCCTTATTCAAATGGAAGCCCGAATGGTACAATTACCGGATATTATTGATAGGATAGTGAGAATATTGCCTAGTCAACCGGTGGTGAACCCAAAACTGCAACAAGTACTAGAGCCTGGATCCTTTATTGAGACTCGTCATGAGACATTCCAAGCAGTCACAATTTTGAGAAATAGAAGAGAAGGGGATAGTAAGGCTGAGGAGCAGCATGAGGAGAGGCTGAAGAAGCAAAAGGCCGAAGAAGTTCAAAGAAAGGTAAAGAAGAAGCTCAGAAGAAAGAGGCTGAGAAAGCTCAGAAAGATCAACCTCAAGTGTAGGAAGATGAAGAACCAGAAAGGGCACCATATGAGGAAGTAGCACCTTACCCTCAACGTCTCCGAGAGTCGATTCCGTATAAAGAGCATAAGGAGAATGACATATTTGATCCATGTTGGCAAGTTGAGATCAATAAACCTCTTCTAGACATTGTTGACCAAATTCCACTCTATGCCAAATTTTTTAAGGATCTCTGTACTCAAAAGCATAAAAATAGAACTAAGGTCCCGAAAAAGCTTTTGTTGACTGAACAAGTGAGTTCGATCTTACTGAGTGATACTCCACCTAAGAGGAAAGATCCCGGTGCTCCCATTATTTCTTGTGTCATTGGTAACCATAAGATTGGTAGAGCTCTTCTTGATCTGGGTGCGAGTGTTAATTTATTACCATACTCATTCTATCAGTAGCTAGGGTTGGGAGATCTCAATACTACCTCGGTGGTGCTTCAATTAAGAGACATATCAACTAAACAATCGAGAGGAATTTTGGAGGATGTCATAGTGCAAGTGGGTAAGTTCTACTATCCTATTGACTTTATAGTATTTTACATGGAACCTGACCATAGATTGAAGAGACATATCCCTGTTATCTTAGGAAGACCATTTTTGGCTATGGTGAATGCATGCGTTGATTGCAGAACAGGGGTTATGGATATATCTTTTGGGAATTTAAACATGAGGATGAATGTCTTTGATACCAACCATAAACTACCTGAACCAGTTGAGTGTTTTAACATAGAGGGGATGGTTGAAGAAGTTGTACCTTAGAGTAGTGTAAGAGATGATTCGGAGATTGTGATGAAAAGGTCGGAGGTGAATTTTGAAAATGGAGAGGACCAACAACGATCTAGTTGGAAAGATATTGCTATGTTGGAAGCTACGTTGTATTCACCGTCAGAGAGAGCATCAAGAGAGTCACTTGGACCTCAACTTATTCCTCCATAGAAGTTGGTGCCTGAAAGTAAGCTTCCTGAGATGGTGTTGCGTATAGAGGATGATGAATTAAAAGATAACACAAGTGTGAAGAATGCTAGAGCTGATCATTTGCTATGAATTGTCATAGAGCCTATCAAGGATGAAACCACTCTTAAGGATCCCTTTCCAGATGAGCGAGTGTTGAGCATAAACATGGTAGATAAGTTGTATTCCTGGGAAGATCTGCGATTAGGGACTGAGTATGAGGGGATACGAAATTGCGCATATGAGGATGTTGGATTAAAAAGGCGTGGTAAGCGGATGAAGATTTATGAGGAGATTGATCCAGGACTGGAATTTATGGCATATGTCAGTTTACTAGAGAGTGATGAGATGGTGGAAGGACTGTTGTCTAAGGTGTTGAAGGAGGATTTGATGGAAGCATTTACCATACAGAGGCTGAAGTTCGAACAAGAAAAAGGAGGTACTTTATACGATGATTATTGTTCTGTATTCGATGTCACAAGTATTACTAATTGTTCATGGGTAAGAGCGCTTAGAGAGTCATCTCCTACATATTATCCTTTTATTAAGGGAAGTAGGGCAAAGAGGAAAGGTGTTGGATAGCCCTTTCTGGAACATCGTGCCAAAGATGTTAAACATTGGTCTTAGGCTCTCTAGCCTCAATTTGTATAATAATAGGTAAGTTATTTCTGCAATTTCAATTCTTAGAGATTATAGGCCCTTAAGGCCAAATCATTTTTCTTTTATTTATTTCATTTAAAAAAAAAATCAACAAAATCCAAATAGAGAATTTTCAAAAATTCCTTGAAATATTATGCGTCAATTTCTGGTAATTTTTATAATTTATTTTCCTTTGCTATGATATTTGGGTATGTGTTTGTTATATATTTACAGGTGATCCGAATCAAGTTTGGGGGAGGAGGTTGAGCATTTAAAAAAATCCAGGACTGCACTTCAAGGGTAACTGTATCTATTCTCATTCTTTATTTTTAACCATGAGGACATGGTCACATTTAAGTTTAGGGGTAAGGGTATATAGTTACAAGAAAGGAAAAGTTTTGAAATTTTTGAATTTTTTTTTTAAAGTTTTGAGGAGTTCTTTGTTTTCATGCATGAATGTTTCGCATTATGAGTTGATTGAGTTTATGTTTATAATGTATAAGTAGTATGTGATGTGATGTTCCCGCTCATGAGAATAATGATTAGATCAAGTTAGTGAAGTGATGTGTTTTATATGGATGAGTGATTAGTGAAATTGAAAATAAGAAGGACGACTTTGACCTATAAACACAAGCACACATTCACTATGAGAAATATGTTGATTTTTTACTATGTAGTTGAAAAATAATTTTACCGTAATAAAAGGGGAGATGGGGAGATTTTTTGGTTGAAATGGAGAAAATTGAAATTTGTTTTGAGAAAATGAATACAAAAAACAATTCTTTTATCTGAGTAATCGGGCCTTGATATCACCAATATCACTGTTCGCGTTTAAAGGGGAGAAAAATGATTAGCATAAATCTCATGGAAGAAGCTCGGGCCCAATTGGTTGAGACTAAAAATCCTCACTGGAAAATCCAAAGCTTAGAAAGACAAAAAGGGATGAAAAGTGGAAAGTTGAAAAGTTACGTTTTAATGAAAAATGGAAAAATTTGATCAATGAAGTAGGAAAAAAGAAACTGAAATATTGTAGTTGAATGTTCACAAAATCACGGAAGGTTGTCTAGATTTTAAGTAAAAAGTAGCAAAATCATTCACTTAAGTGGGGACCATTCATAACACGAAGCTTGATATAATTGTTGTTTAGTAGTGAGTAGGAATATTTGCATTCATATTATCTTGTGTATTGTATGATAGCTTATTTGACTTGTGTGTGTGAACTCAAGAATGCGTAATTACAAAAGAATTAAGATGTTTGTAGGTCCCATCACTAAAAACCTTCACGATACTTCACTCGTCCCTTAGGGATAACCTAGGGGTTTAAAAGGTTTGTTACACGTGCTAAGTGTAATCGTCGACCCTCACGAAACAAGGGATTAATATGAAGTATTATATATTAGTATAGGTTTGTTAGAATAAAAATCATCACAAATAGTTTCTCTTAATTTATTACTAAGGGACTAGCAATATGTAAGTTTGAAGGTGTGATAGGTGCTTATTATTGGACATTTTAAGCCCCTGTCTTGTGTTTGTTATGTCTTTACATTTCATTACTTGGTATTTTTATCTCATTTGTGTGTGTAAGCATGTTTCAAAACCTTAATGAAGAAACAAAGCTAATCCCAGTGAATTAACTGAGTTCGTGTTCATTTATATCTCAAAAAAGGAATCAAGAGGTGCGCCAGAGCAAAGAAGAGCTACCGGAGAGGGAAATGGTCATTTCCCGACATCATTATCTCACCGAAAGGACAAAAATGTCATTTTCAGACATTATTACTTCACCGAAAAGCATCGGGAATCAAAGGTGACAAGTCTAGCTCAAATATGAAAAAATGGATTTTACAGCAAAAATGCATCAAACCCTACGTCACCAGAGGCAAAAATAGGTAAAATTTGACCATACCTATGCTCATAACCTACGTTTGGGCGTAGGTCCAGTATTTCCAGCACCAAAACAGCCAACTTCAGGCACTCGTATCTCAGTAAACAAAGGTTCAAATGACGTGATTATTGAGCGTATCATCAAGATCTTGAAATCCTCTTTCCAACGATATATTAAACACCTCTATCCAATGTGTGTAGCTCCAGATATGATCAAAAGAGTGAGAGATGTCCTGCAGAAAAAACTAGAAATTTTAGTTGGTTGGTTTTGAAATTACGAAAAACGGTAATCCTATTCTCCAAGTATGGGTTTCCCTCAACTTTGCCTATAAATACCAAGTTTTGCTACATATTTTAGAAAGCTTCTTGGCACGTATAATATTCAGAGCCACCTCTGGAGATTCATTTTATTTAGAAGGGAGGAGTCATTCAAGACCTAGAGATCCGGAGAAAAAGGTCATGGAGGGTGATTCTACATCAATGATGTAGTCTCCTTCTACCATGATCAACTAATTAGGTATCTAGGGTTTTCTTAGCAAAACCATAGCCAAGTAATGTAGTTCTAATTTTATATTCAATTGTAGAAAGGGGAAACTATGACTATACTGTGATGATTGTGTTAGATGAGAGATTGTTTTTATTCGTGATACAAGTTTATATATTTGAATTGATTCTTGTCTTAGACTTTTCGAATATATTTACCTTACACAATCACAATTATTCACTATGGGTTGGAACTCGAATGCTTAATCTGTGATTTTCTACACAATAGTGGTCATAAAACTCAAAACCCTAGGTTGACACAGGCCATGCCCTGACAAACTGATATAGACATGCCTTAGTTTATTTCCATGCTTTAATTTACTACTTTAATTCACTTTATGTTAGTAGTTGACATGCACTAATCAGTTTAGTATTGAGATGGTTGTCGCAATCCGGTTTAGAGTAATCCTTTTTGGGTTCAAACTGCTGGTGCGGTGCGACCTTATTCACAATCAATGGATCGCCCTCATACAATTGAAATAGAATTTGCACTATGTTATGTGGTTAGTGGTGGAGTGAGGAAACCCTAGTTTTATCTCCATCTGAATCATAACCCAATTTACTTTGTTGTTTAGATTAATTTAAGTAATATTAGATAAGTCACAAAATCAACTCTTTCCGGAAAACTATAATTCAATATTTTTAGACTATTAAAGTGAACAATCCTCATCTCTGTGGGATCGATATTCCTCTAGTCAAGCAAAACTATATACAATTGATATATGCGCTTGCAGAAGGGTAAAACCTAAAGTGTCGTTAAGGTGTCGTTTTTAACCACATATTTTGCACACACCTAACACCCACCAGCTGCTATAAGATATGATGCGCCGTAGTCCCCCACTAGGGGTACTGTTATGATGACTCAGACTTAGTACGACCAGTTGATTGGCCGTATTGAGGGATTAAAGCACTCATTCGCAAAGGAAATGCAAGTCCAATGACGTGAGAACCGTGAGATGATGGATCAGTGGGATATTATGATGCAACATATGGGAATGACTGTTCCACCACCACAGCCACCTCCGGATGATGCTTTGTAGTTGTAATTTAGTTTTGTTTATTTTATTTTGTTTTTAGGATTTTCTTGTTTTAGTTATTCATAGTAGAGATTAATCGTAGGGCGGAGAGTTAGTGTTCGATCTTTTATGACCGCTTTAACGATCATCTCTAACTGTTTGTGTAACGCCCCGTGTTATTATTTTTTTTAATGAAATTATTTATAATTTTAATTTCAGTAATGACGTCACTTGTTCATGACGTATTATTTATTCTTGGTATTTGATACCTGTAAATTTTTCGCTTTTAGTTTAAAGTCGACTGGATGACTTTACGGTTTCTCTTTGACAACTACGCGAGTTCTTATTTTCGACTACACGATATTGTTTTGATTATTTCGGTTACGGTATTAGTAATTTTACGGATCCGGTATGAAGCGTATTAAATTACTTTCTCGGTGTTCCGGTTGTTGGGTTCCTAACCCGGTGTATTTCTTTCGGACTAATTTGGTTATTTGGCGTCATGTGGACTTACGGGTTGATGCAATATTATTTGGAGGCTTCCGGTAATTGTTGGGATTCATTATATATATATATATATATATCATTGAAATGGGGTTATTTCGCAATTAAGGATAACTGGAGGGTTGCTTTTGCAATTAGGTCATATATATGTATATGTATATACACATGTATACGCAACCACTCCTTCTCTGCTTCATGTTTCTTCTGCTACACACAGACCTGCTTCCTTTCTCTTCTCCACGCTACCTCTCCTTCATGACCGAACCTGCCTTTCTCTCATTCACCATTCTCGTCGTCGGCAACAGAGAGAGAGAGGGACTGCAGTTGAGAGAGAGAAGCGATGGTTTCGCCGGACTGTGGGTGCGGCTAGGACAGGTGGCGATGGCGGATCACGGTGGTTGAGGCGGCGGCGACCGTGGCTGGCGGCGGCTTTCACGGAGGAGCGAGTAGCTGCGGCTGGTTCACACAGCATGGGCGGAGCAGTCGTTCGACAGGGGCAAACTCGGCTGAGCTTCGGCCATTTTTTTGGTCGACCTCCGGTGATCGGTTTGAGCCGATTTTTGGTGAGTAGCTCCGTATATACGTAGTATTTGTCATACATTAATTTCGTGATTTTACGTTGAACGATTTGCCCAAAAATCGCGTTTATAGGTTATAGTTTTCGTTTGGGTTAATTTAGATTTACTCAAATTAATTAACCTATTTTTAATGGGCTTCGTATATATCGTATAGGTTGTCGAGACGGACATTTCGATATATTCGAAATAGTTTTCGGACGATTTTGGTTGGCGGGCTTCATATTCGGGCGCTGATACTGTGTTGTTTCGGACTGTTCGGTAACGTATAATTAGGTGGGAAATTATATTTCTCACACCGCATTATTGAAGTAGTTTAGGGGTGCAAACCTTTATTTAATTTAATATAGATATATTAAATCGTTAAATTAAATATCTATAATTCGTTTAGAATCGGAATCGGAATTGGACTTAGGAATTAATTTAATAAAATTTATTAAATTATTTCCTATGTAATTAAATAATTTCCTATATGAATCGAATAGGAATAGATGGCTTAGAATTTCCCTTGTGAATTAAATGGACTAGAGAATTTTGTAAATGTTGGACGTGAGAAACTTAGACGCTATACTAGGTTCCTCTCATTATACGGGGTTTACTTGTTTAATTATTTATAAGCATGTTAAAATGGGATTGGAATATTTATTAAAGAATTAAAGAAATGGTATTGTTTAAAACATAAATATGTTTTGTCACGGTTTAAATGCTTATTTATATTTTAAATCATGTAAAGAGATTTTTGAGATTTATGTATATATTACCATGTGGGTATTTTCATAAATATGATGCATGACATATTTATGTTGGACATGATTTTACTGCGTACACCATGTATTGTGAGACATGGGTGTTAGTGCATGATTTCACCATTTGCAGAGAGATTCATTTGGTGTGGTCTACTTCCTTTGTGCGTGAGGCACGAGTAGACGTTTGTGTTTGGATCGTCGAAACAACTGGCCAGGGGGTGCTTCTTGCTCCCACAGAACTAAAAAGCTGAGAAACGCAGACGATAGGGGGAGGACATATCGTCCAAGGCCCTAGTGCGCGACTAGGTCGTGGAACACGTCTTCCCAATTAAAAGTGTAAGTGTCAAAAGCACTTGGGATGTACGGTTCGATGAGTCTACCTTCCTTAGTGAGCTTGTATCCTCAGGGGAATGGTGGAGAATGATCTAGTACCCTTGGGAAGGGTGTGTTTTTGTGTGTGTGTACTACAGGCGGTCTGTGAGTACGGTGTGTTGCATATCATCATGTGATCTATTGATATGTATATATTTATGTTGGAGCATATTAATTTATGAATATTGTAAATTAAATTCATATTTTATAAATGCTCAACCGGAAATGAATAATGTGAAACACGAAGTAAATGTGGTAATTTAAAAGGTATAATGGATTATAATCTTTATACTTGTTGTCATATACATTTATGCCTTTAGGGGAGGTTAGGTATATTGACGTTGTGAATTATGTGGTTGGTTGAGGCTAGTGGAGACCGTAGAGTTGATTTTAAGGTTGAGGCCTTAGAGGAGGTAGTTAGTAGTCTTGTGATTGTGGTTAGTAGTCTCGTGACTATGGTTAGTAGATTTGTAGTCGTGGTCAGTTGTGTGGCCTTGTTAGAGATTGATTTTTGTATCAGTTATGAATTGGGGCCTTCGAGAAGGCGGGTGATTTGATTGTGAGTTGTAGTGTGGACCTTTAGGTGTCTTTCACTTTTGAGGAATAGGCTATCAACCGTAGTTGAGATTTTGATTGGTGAGTAGAGGTTATGGTTGAGTGACTTTATTAAGTACTCGAGGTACTGTAGCTTGACAGTCTTGGTTCTAGTGCTTAGTTCATTCCCCTAAGCATTCCCTGTATTGTGTTTTGTACGCCAGTAAGTAGTCGTTGACTTGTATGTCAATCCTTGAGTCCTTGGTTACGGTGTGGTGCCGAACCTCTTCCTTGTGGTGTCATTGAGTTGGTGGAGTTGGAACGGATATTTGTCTTCCGTGAGTCCAACGTGTTGTTCTCCCTTTCCTTGTCCTCTCGGACATTATAGGAATCCGTAGAGTTGTGTTTTCTCTTATTTGGCTGTCATTTCGAAAACGGTGTTTTCTAAGTTTTGAAATAAACTCTTTATATTTAAAGGGAAAAATCCGTTTTCGCCTACCCCTGTAACAACTAAAAGTTTTAACACTTTATAAAATGATCTTAGGATCTTCTTAAAAAGATTTTTAACTTTTAAAAGCCAGTGATGGCAATTGACGGAGACCGGGGGCAAGACGGTCATTTTTACAGTGTGATTTCCTAAAAGAAAACTATTTTATTACTTGTCTCGTGATTTTGAGATTTTGAGACGTCTTTCTCAAAATCTCGACCCGTAGTGTTTTGAAAGGTGGTTTCTTGTTCACCTTTGCTTCGATCAATTTAAGTCTCGGGTTTGAGGCTTGGTATTGTTCAGTGCACACATATAGTGTTTCCTTTCACTTTTCTTGGTTGTTGGTGTCACCACCTGGGTGATTTGAGTTTACTTACGTTAGGGGCATGGATGCCAAATGGGTTGGTTCGAGTTTTCAAAACATTTTTCTTAAAAACTATTGAATCCCTGGATTCATCTTTTTATAACCTTTATTCTCGGCCATTTATTTTTGGTTTCCTTGTTCGGTTGTTTCCCTAAACACTTGTGGTGTTTTAACCTTGACATTGTTGTCTTGGTTATCTGTTGGTTAGCATTGGTATTTCTTTCTCTTGCTTTGGTTTCCTTGTTCGAGTGTTTTGCTTAAACACTGGAGTGTTCTTAACCTTGACGTTGTTGTCTCGGTCATCTTTTTGTTTGGCATTGGGACTTCTTTTCCTTGCTTGGGTTCTTGACTCTTACGTGGTTTTTCTTATCCTTAGTGAGAGTGTTGGTGAATTATTGACATTGTTAGAGATAGCAATTGAGGTGTTTATGTGATGACATGATTGAGGTGACCTAGCCCTTGAGAGGTAGAATTTCTCTTGGAATGGGATGAATTTTGTTATATATATATATATATATATATTGCACATATATATATATATATATATTGATGATGGTTGTGTTAGTACGCAAGGATGTGGGTGTTTTCCTTCCTGTGTTATCGGGGTGTGGGATTTGAGCCTTCCTTGGTACTAGTGGTGGATTTTGTTTCCTGTGGATATTAGAGGTGAGTGTGATCTCCTCTGTTGGATCTTCTGATTTGTGTTGTGAGTAATTGATGATTTGTGAGGTTTGACTCAGGAGTTGTGTACTTAGTATATGTTGGTGAGAGTAGTGTAGACTACCGGTTTTGGTACTTTGAGTATGAGCCGTAGTTGTACCTTGTAGACTCAGGTTGCATACTTATACATGTATACTTGTATATATATATATGTATATATATGTATCCCCGTTATATACTTACGTATGGTATATGAGCTTGCCTTGGGTTTTACGTGGATGAGATTAGAGCTTATTTTCCCACTGAGGATAGTATTTCATTTGCCCCCTGGTATTCCCATGCCAGGTTGCAAGAAATATACGACTATGGGCAGGATGCGGTGCAACGGCAGTTTTCCTTGGTTTTCTTGTTACAGGTTTGGAGTTGCGTTGGGTGATGCGGTTACGGTTGCAACACGACTGGGTTTGGGGACGATAGGTATCCACCTTCAGTTTCTCTACCCATTGTTATGGGATTGTTATGTATTTTCTTTTGGGAGCCAGTCTGTTGGCATATCCCTATTGATGTATCCTTTAGTTCCTGTATTTATTCTTTCTGATCGTTATTGTATTTATTCTGCACAGCTAGGTGTTTTACGGTATTCTTATTCGAGCATTTGTGGCTCTGTTGATTATAGAGGGTTTGGAGGGGTTTTGGTTTCTTTACACTACCTCAGCCCTAGTAGGATTTATGAATGTGGAGCTTGGAAGCCATTGTGATTATTGAATTGCTTTGGGCAGGTTATTGTGTTGTGGTTGGTTGTCCGGATGTTCCATTTACAAACAGAACTCTGCCGGATTTTCGTTAGATTCCGCTGCTTTGTTTATTATCCATTTGGGTATTAAATATACCATTTCTATCATCAACCAATATGTTTTCATGGTTAATGATGTCTTAGTTGGTCATTCATGTTAGGGATCACATCCTGGATTCCTTGGATGTCCCAGTTCGGGAGTCTTAGGGATTTAGGAGCGTGTATGCTGGTATCTGAGGATACTATTGAGTTCTAGTATTCTTTTTGGCATGGAGTATATTTTTCATTGTTACTCCATGTATATTCTTGTTATTGTTGACTCTAGTGGTCGCTTGGCTCGCGTCACCCTTTCTGGGGCGTGACAGCATGGTATCTGAGCATTCATTGCAACCCTTTTGTGGGTGTTGATGACTGAATGTCATTGGTTCTCATTTCTTTCACTTTCGTTCATTCCCTTAGTTCTTAGGCTCGGTTTTCTGAGTTATAGGAATTTGGGGCGTGACTGTTTGTGATATTTTTTATTTTATATAAATGACAGTTTTTGATTACTTTTACTGATATGCGTGCCTCCCTATGTTTACTGCCTAGAGTATATATGATTTTATTTTCGCACTATGAGGATATGAGTGCGTTTATGTTTAGGGGTGCATTTGTTATTAGAGAGCATGTCATGATATTTCTTGTTTTTTTAAAAATAATAATAATAATAATAATTTTTTTTCCTACCCTATGTCCAAGCATAGGGTAGTTCGTGGTTGGACCAGAAAATTTGAAAAATTAGACCATTTTTGGGATGTTTTGGCTTGATTTGTACTTATACTTGTATTTAAATTTGTTTAAGTTATTTTTAGGAATTTTTGTAGAATTTTTAGAGTAATCCTAATCTAACGAGGAAACTGCAAATAGAAGATAGATTAGTTATTGTTTCTCCTTTCCTAGTCAATTAAGGGTTTTGAATCCTTTTTATCTTCTAATTCTACTTCATTCATCTATAAATACATCCATAGGATAGACACAATTCTTAATTCACAATTCTCAAGGAGTGAGCATTAGATTGGGTATTCTTTTTCTATTCTTCTTTTATTCTTTCTACTTTGAGGAAGGTTAGTATGGATAATGCAAATGAAGATTATTCTGACCCGGAAGAGTTCATAGAGGAGATGGAACCATATGTGGTTATGAAGAGCACGAATAACGAAGCTACGAGTCGGAAGGGAAGCCGAACCACACCAAAATCATTTTTTCAGTGTCGGTTGCAATTTGAGGAGATATTTTGTTCGGAGAGGATTAATCAAGTTTTAGTTTCACCTAGATGAAAAATCCTTAGAGAACGGGGATTAAAGAGTATAGAAAAACCAGTGGGCGAAAAGGTGTATCCAGGCTTGGTCCGAAAATTCTATGAAAATACGATAGTTTCGGGACCTCCAGGATTTGAGGTGATAAGGGCTAAAGTGACTCAGTGGAGTGCTCCTGTTGTGATTGGAAGAAGAAGTATTACCGATGCATGGAATATACTAATCAGTACTCCGACAAACTTACATGGAATTTTGAAGGAGCATCCGGTAGTATGGTCACATAAGGATGAAGATATGGTGAGGGAATTGTGTGCGGTTTTAGATCCAGGGTAAAATGTGTGAAAATTGGTGGTTGAAGTCGAATCTACTTTATTTGGATTGTGTTGTTGCGACTCAACTTCAGCCCCAATAATCGAACAAGCGAAGAGATCACACTATGCTTTGAACTTTGTATGCCCTAACTCATGGGTATTAAGTGTGTGTTCCAACTTTGATTATGGATGAGATGTCCTATGCTCGAGCAATTGTGAGTCGAGAATGGGTAGGGGCTAATAAATGTGACTATTATCTTCCTTACTCATTTTTACTATCAAAAATCATTGTTGAGTAGTTGGGAGATAGGAAGAAGGAATTGGATGAGATGCGGTGGACATTCATGAAAATATATCTGGAGAAAGATTTAGAGAAGTTGAAAGAGACTACAGATTGCCGGATATGGTTGAAGAGTGTCGTGTCGAGTGATGAAGAAGAAGAGACGGACTAGGAATTAGGGTTAGGATTTTTAAGTTATTTTATTTGTAGAGACGGTAGACTCTTAAGGCCACGTCTTTGTTTCTTTTATTATTATTTTTATTATTTTAGGATTGTAGGCCCTTATGGCCAAATCAGTTTTTTTATTAATATTATTTTTGTCATAAATAAAAAATAAAAAAAAAGTCTTTGATTCCTTGACAATATGTGTCAATTTCTGGATGTTTATGATGCAATTTATTTTCCATTGCTATGATTGGATGTGTGTGCTTTGTTAATGATATCTCCAGGTGATCCAATTCAAGTTTGGGGGAGAAGATTTGTGTTTTGCTTTGGAATCCAGAATTGAGCTTGAAGGGTAATTGTATCTGTTCTCTTATTTTATTTTTGACCATGGGGACATGGTCTGATTTAAGTTTGGGGGTAAGGGTATAGTATTGCAAGGAATAAATATTTTTGAGAAAAATAAATGGATCAATTCTTTGTTTTTACATATGAATGTTTGGCATTTACAGTTGATTATGTTTGCATATATGAGGCGTGAGTAGTATGTGATTCCCACTCATGAGAATAATGATTAGTGAAATTGAAGTTAAGAAAGACAACTTTGACCTATAAACACAAGCACACATTCACTATGAGAAATAGTTTGATTTTTGACTATGTAGTTGAAAAATAATTTTGTCGTAATAAAAGGGGAGAAGGGAGTTGTTTTGGTTGAAATAGAGAAAATTGAAAAAATATTTTTGAGAAAATAAAATGCAAAAAGAAGTTCTTTGATCTGAGTAACAGGGCTTTGGTATCACCAATATCACTATTTGCATTTAAAGGGGAGAAGACTGATGAGCATAAATCCCATGGAAGAAGCTCGGGCCCAGTTGGTCGGGACTAAAAATCCTCACTAGAAAGTCCGGAGACTTAGAAAGACAAAAAGGGATGAAAAATGGAAAGATGGAAATAATATGTTTTGAAAAGTGGCAAAGTTTGATAAATGAAGTAGGAGAAAAGAAGCCGAAATATTGTAGTTGAATGTTCACAAAATCACGGAAGGTTGTCTAGATTTTAAGTAGAAAGTAGCAAAATCATTCACTTAAGTGGGGACCATTCATAGAACGAAGCTTGATATAATTATTGATTGATAGTGAGTAGGAATATTTGCATTCATATTATCTTGTGTGTCGTATCATAGCTTATTTGAATTGTGTGTGTGAACTCATGAATGTGTAAGTACAAAAGAATTGAGATGTTTGTAGGTACCATCACTGGAAACCTTCACGAAACTTCACTCGTCCACTAGGGGTAACCTAGGGGTTTAAAAGGCTTGTTACACGTGCTAAGTGTAATCGTCGACTATCACAAAAACAAGGGATTATGTTAGAGTAGATAGGTTAGATAGAATAAGAATCATCACAGTCAGTTTTCTCTGAGTTTATTACTAAGGGACTAGCAATATGTAAGTTTGGGAGTGTGATAGGTGCTCAATATTGGTCATTTCCCCCCCTATCTTACGTTTGTTATGTCTTTACATTCCATTACTTGGTATTTTTATCTCATTTATGTGTGTAAGCATGTTCCAGGACCTTAATGAAGAAACAAAGCTAATCTCGGTGAATTAACTGAGTTCATGTTCATTTCTATCTCGAGAAAGGAATCAAGAGATGCGCCAGAGCAAAGAAGAGCTACAGGAGGGTGAAATGGTCATTTCACAACATCATTAACCCACTGGAAGGGCTAAAATGTCATTTTCAGACATTATTACTTCACCAAAAAGTATCGGGAGTCAAAGGCAATCAGTTTAGCTCAAATATGAAAAGACGGGTTTTCACAGCAAAAGTGCATGATAACGTCACCAGAGAGAAAAATGGGCAAATTGGACTCAACCTACGTTCCTTATCTACGCTGTGGTTTTTGACCCTACGCTCTAGACCTATGCCCAAGCATAGGTCAGGAGCGCAGCCCCACGCTCTAGACATACGCCTAAGCGTAGGTTAGGAACATAGGTCCCACATGATGGTCACGTGATCCCTCGACATGTTGAAGTTGTTTTAGAGTTGTTTCAGAATTTTCCAGTTTGTCCCTACTTCGATATTTCAAGTGATCGATGATTCCAGACCTATTCGTACAAGCTTATACACATATTTACATATGATTTTATGATATTATTAATGTATGTGATGATTGTGTAGATGAGTGATTACGTTTGATTTTATATAAGATTCTTCATTTATTCTGTGTCTTGTCTTAACTTGAATGAATGTTTTATCTTGCACAATCATGGTTATTCAATATGGGCTAGAACTCGAATGCTTAACTCATGATTTTCTACACAATTGTGGTAATTAACATGCAATCTTGATTTAAACAAACCATGCATAAGGAAAGATAACGAGTGACATGCTTTTTAATTTATGTTAGTAGGAGTAGTTTAGAGTAGATGCATGTACTAGTTATGCTTGTTCAATAATGGCTTGTGTCAATGATGGATGAATTGTTCCTTTTTTGGGATTAGGGTTTTGCCCTATATCTTATTCACATATGATGGACCGCCCTTTACAATTAAATGATTAAGAGAATATATTATGTGGTTAGTGGTGGAGTTAGAAATACCCTAGATCTTTATCTCCATTGATCTCAACCAAAACCAAAATCTATCTTTATTTTTTATATTATTTTATTTATTGTCAAAGTAATTCTAGAAAACAAAACAAACAAATTATCTTTCATAATTTAGTTACATTAATTATAAGGATGTTGTGAATTCAATAGTCTCTGTGGATTCGATATACCCTATCTCATATATACTATACTATAATAGATTCGTGCACTTGCGATAGGGAAAACTAAGTCAACTTTAAGGGCTTATTTGCACACATTATTATTATTATTATTTATTACCCAAGCCTAGTAGGACCAAACCTAACAAGGTCTGGTCCACCGATCAGCAAATCTGGTTGATAGTATCCTTTTTGGGATGTATTCGACTATTTGCGGTAGGATCTGATTCATGGTGATAGATCGCCCTCTTCCAATTGAGCAAGTAGATAAGCTATATTATACGGTTAGTGGTAGTATGAAAACCCTATTTTTTCTCTACCTTGAATCATAAACTCATTTAAATACTGTTCTTAGGTAATTTAGTTATAGATCTCAAACAAAACAAATCAAACCTTTTTCAAACTATAATTTAATACTTTTATATTGCTAGAGTGAATAATCCAAGTCTCTGTGAGATCGATATTCTCTTTCTCATGCCAATTTGTGCTATAATACGATTCATGCGCTTGCGATATGTAAAACCTTGTCATCGTAAGGGGCCATTCTTAATCATTATTTTTAATCTCGTTCGATGCACATCAAGTTTTTGGCGCCGTTACTGGGGACTTAGCATTATTCGTTGTCACGCCCCCAAATTCCCGAAACTCCAACTCGGAGAATCAGTGAATCCCGAGGTATGACGTTAGTGGAAATAACCACAAGAATCAATAATAATAAGAAAATACATGGAATAAGAATGAAAATAAGGTATTCCATGCCTACCTGAGTGATAGAAACTCAACAGCGGAATCTAACGAAAATCCTGCAGAGTTCCGTTTGTAAATGGAACATCCGGATACACTACCACAATAAAACAGAATAACCTCCCCATAATGAATTCAAAAATGACAATGACATGTAACCCAACATTCCAGAAACCTATTAGGGCCAAGGTAGTGGGAAAAAAAACACCGCTACCTCTACACAACCCCTCTAAAATCTACAGAGCTCCAATGCTCTAATAAAATTACAAAGAAAATCACATGGAAGTGCTAAAGAGATACGATGGCACCCCAAAATAATATATACATGGAATAAAAGATACAACCAAAAGGGGATATGCCAACAGGCTAGTTCCCAACTACAACACTAACATTCGAATAACAAGAGGGGGAGAAAAATGATCATAAAAGAATAACTATGGATAAAAGGAACCAGTATAATTAAAATGTCCCAAGTCACCCGTACCAGTTACCATTGTACACGCAGTGCTGCATCCACCTGCAACCTATGTGGGGGTGAGCAAAAACTACAGCTCACCAAAAATATCCCTAACAACCACACCCCTAGCCGCCAGGAACCTCTAATCATCCCGTGTGCATGCAACTATCCTAGGTTAGTCAGTTGTCTCACCTGACACCCACACCAATCCAAGACCCCAAAATAGCCCCACAAATAATCAAAATCATATCTCCCGACCACACAAGAAGGCATAAAACATGAAACATAGAAGAACCCACAAGTCTCAATCCTTTTAAAACAAGCAAGCACAGTCGAATATATATCTAGATATATAAGATATATATATATATAGTCCTGTAAGTGACTAGTCATGTCTGCGCGTATACCTATATGCTCCAATACGCACCCTCGCCCTGAGGTACTACAAGAACTAACTAGATATGTTAATGGGTAGGATTCAGACCAGATCGAGGTCACTCCGATCCGAATCCGATAATCACAAAATTAACCCGATCCGATCCGATAACCCGATGGATTTTCATAACAAAATTCCATATCCGATTATGTTTTTGGTCGAATCTCCGATCCGATAATCTCCACAACCAAAGGTAAAATGAATATAGAAAAAGGGGAGAGCATTGTGGCAAACGGAACAATAATTCACCTCCAAATTGGAAAAAATCAAGTCAACACAAAAAAGTGAAGAATATATGCCTATGTATACACAAATATATACATATATAGGGATTGGATTGATACAAGACAACAGATCTTCCTTTTGAGATAGTACAACATTAGCTCATCGTCGGTGGGATGGAATTGGAACCCCCTGTAGCCAAACTTTGTCATCGCCTACACACATAATCGAATCGACCACCTTCATACCTTTATTTCAACTGCAAATTTGGAGATTTAGGTTTTGACGATGTATTTGGCTGTAGGTTCATCTAAATGGGTTTTGTATTATTTTTGTTATAAGGGGGCCTAGATGTCGGTGGAAAATTAAGCCCACATTTTCTATTACCCCACATGCATGTTTAATAGAATGTGAATAAATAATGCAGAATTTCACTTACCTCCCTCATAATTTGACTTAATTACACATGATATCCTTTATATTTTAAATATTATAATGTATTAAAGTAAAACCCCATTACAACATATATATTATATATAAATTTATTATAATACAAATATTAAATTTATATTAATATATATATATCGGATCGGATTAGGCTAATCTAAATTCAATTTGTTACGAAATCGGATTATTGGATTCGGATCCTATTCGGGTTACCGGATTTTATTTTCAATCCAAATCCGACTAATCGGATCGAATTTGGATCAAAATCCGATCCATTGACAGGTCTAGAACTAACTATCCATCGCACCGTGCACCGAGCACACCGTTGAAAGTTCCTAGGAGGTAAATAAGTCACTCCTATGGATTATCCGAAAGGAATAATAAAAACTACATCCACATCTCAACTGAACCACACTTCTACATCGTACTGCTATCAAATCATTCCTGTAGAGTCTCACTCTCACAATTTCTAACCTCAATCCGGTCATTTTATTCACAATAACCAGTGAACTAACCCGTTCACTCAAAGAAACATAGGTGAAAAAATACCATCATCAAATCAGATTCGATAACCAACAAGAACAGTTTCCAACTCACACCGCCTATCGAGGTGTAAGAAAGGGGTACTAGAGTCTTTTAGTCCCAAACAGATGTCGAGGCCCTCTGGTTTTTAAAGAGAAAATGTTGAATCTCAAAAGATTCAACCGGTTTTTAAGAAAACCTTTTAGGACCTAGTCAAATCTATTTGATTCCAACGTCTCCGAACCCATCCAAAGTACTAGGAATCGCACTATGTGTGCACAAATCAACATCACGTCTCTTACCTGATAATATGACAAGGATAGTAACAACACACGTGAATATAAGGTCTGCCCCAAAGGTAGAAACCTTAAAATCCCAAGTTCAGATAAAAGCCAAGGAACATTGGCAACGAAGAGTAAGATCAACCACGAGAGTTCAAACTGAAAACTATTTCAAAATCCCTTTTTAAACTTCTTTTAAAACCGGTCCTTAGATCGTCAATATTTGTTTAAAAATTTGAGAAAACTCTGAAAGGATGTCCAAAGCATAACTGACTCAAACGAATTTCAGAAACTAAAAGAAACCTGGAGTTCTCGAACTCCAACGATGCCGAGATCTTAGCACAATCTCGAGATCTCAAAAAAAGGACAAATAGTACCCTGAACTCAATGACTTCACAAGAATTTTTTTTTTTTAAGGAAATCTCCTGACACTTTTCAAAACAAGGTTGCTTCTGATACTCCCGGTCCCAATAATTCAAATCATATTTCATCAAACAAGTTTTTAACTTAGGGTTCACAAAACAATTGACGGGACCCGGGTAAACGAAAAACACAGCTTTATAAAATCCCAAAAGCTTTAAGTTTTCAAAACATTTAGAGATCCTTGGTTTGGTCCCAAAGATCCAAACCGTAACCAAGATTTCAAGATACACGAGATAAAGATCATTATTATCCAAAACATTTCCAAAGTTAAAGAAAGAGCGACAAGGTCATAATACAGGAATTGGAAGAGAGAAGGTCAGACTAACAAGCTCTAATCGACCCTTAAACTGAACAACTCCTCACACAATCTAAGTGATATACCAATCACCCCGCGGTAACACTAGTCACTAACCACGAAGGCCTATATGGCCATAAATTACAATCTCAATTACGTCTCAGTAAGGCGTTAACCAGCTCCACTAGAATCCCAACTCAAGGGAAAAAGTTACACAATTAAGCGATTTCCTATTTAGCTCCACATAATCATCTAGAACCCGGCCAACCGTCGTGCCATCATCCCTGGTTCTTTATTATTATTAAACTTTTTACTTTCCAACTTAAGATTTTTAAGCCTTCATCCACATTGATACATGTTGTTAATTAATTTTCTAGCATTAATAAGGGATCACTATATCCAAGAACTTAATCATAATCACAAATATTGTGTCGTGGCGCTCAAGGGGACAATATAGATTTTTAAAATTATCCACACACAGCATGTTTAGTATTTGTAAGCAATAATAGCTAGAAAATCTCAACAGATAATCATATGGCAAGTTAATGCTCATGCTCAATGCTCATGATAGTGCCAATGCAACTCAAGTACAACCCTATCTACATGAGAGTTAAATAAATAACATGGAATCCCAAACCAATCATTTTTTAGTGGTAACAAACCCTAAAAGGAAGGGTGGGTGTCGCCGAATAAAGTACAGAGACCACAAGTTCATCCAGGATGGCAAGTGAGGCCTAAGCCTTCACCCCCAACTTCTAAGGATTCGAGAGATGCTAGCTCCCTGGGTGCTAGAACACCTACTAGCCAGTTGTTACGACTATCCAAATGGTCCATACATATATATGACACAAATGAGGCATGCAACTCACACTGAATCAATATATATGTCCACGGTGCTACATGAATGCAAAATGCCTCTACATGGACCCAATGCTCAATGATACAGCATAAATTTCCATTTTTCATTCAAGTATGCTTATAATCAAATTTCAATAACAATTTACAATAAATCCATCACAGGGTTATCTAGTTCTCAAATTATCACTTCTTTATAATTTACAAGAAGACAAAAGGGAACTAGAATAGCGTCTAAGTTTTCACATCCCTCAGTTCCAAGTCTCCCCTAAAATGTTTTAATTTTTTTGTAAACATCATCCGAAGGGGAACTAATAACACGTCTAAGTCCAAGTTCAATCTCCAATATTTCACTAACCTACATTAAATTCCAAGGGGTACTAGACCGTCTATTTTAATCAAATAACGTAGGTTTTTTAATTATTCAAATTTCTCGAGGGAATTACTATATTCCGCTTCCTCTCTAGCCCACCTAGGGGCATTCCATTATCGAGTTTGAAAAGAAACTCCTATGTAAACTACTAGAAACATGAAGCATGCTATCACATATACGTAAATATACCACATCAAAAAAATTATAATTTGTTAAACATTTTAAAACTTGTTCGCTAAATAAACAATAATAAAATCTACGGCTCCCAATGCCACGAGTGTGAGAGTTATATATATTTTAAAAAATATTCCACCTAAATTTATGATTACAAAATAGCCCCAAAAAGAGCCCACCGTGAACAGTGTCGGTGCCCGAAAATGGGACCCGTCAACCAAAGTCGTCTGAAAATCTTTCAGCTCGAATCAAAATGACCATCTTACCGTCCTATTCAACATATTCGAAGTTCGTTAGCAATCGATAAATAAATTTGAATCAATCTGAGAAAAAACAAAATGTAAATTCATACCAAAAATATGAATTTCCCGGCAAACCGCTTAACGGTTTAGCACCAAATTTTAGTATATCGTGTACGACGTCAAGACCCATCTTTACTCCAAAAATCGCAACCATCCAAGCACAAACCAGCCCGATCTGGTCAAAAAACTCTTCGGCCGAATCCGGGTCTACCGTAAGTGAACCGTGACTGCTCCACCATGTCGTCGCACCACGCCGTCACATTGCTGTTCGCCATTAACTACCGTCACCCTTTGTTGGTGAACCACCTCCTCTAGTTCGCGACCCACACACAACCCCCCCTCTCTCTCTTTCTCGATCACCCTCTCTTTCTGGTGATGGTGAAGACTGGTGGTCGGTGATGATGAAGGGGGACAAGGTGTAGAAGATTGACCATGATAAGGAGGAAGATGGGTGGTGTTTGTGTCGCAAAGAAGAAATAAGATCGTGGTCGGCTCTTTTCTCCCCTAAACCGGGTATACATACACACGTATATAATATACATAATATATATATAAGTTGATGTATAAGTAAAGTGTGTGGTAAGAATAATATGTACCAACCGGACTGTGACCCAATTGAGTGGTCACCTTGGTCTTCATTTCCTTGTTGTCCATATAAATAATCACATGCACATGTGGTATAAGATGAAAAAAGGTTAGAATAAAAAAAAAATATCACCTAACTCCTTTTTATATTTGGCTGGACCAAGAGAGTGAGAAATGTGTTGGTCAATGCTTGTCATTTCTCTCATTACATTAATTCAATTATAACCACACATATGTCTATGGATTAAATATATATATATTCTTAATTAATAATACATATATGTACAATAAATCCAAAAAGTATACTGAGAATCTCCAAATAAAATTACATGAGCCCGAAAATATAAACGAGACGCCCAATAATTAATATAACTAGCTCGGGGTAAAAACCCAAACGCCGGAACACCGGATACGTATAGAATCCATCGAAACTTCTAGAACAAGGAAACTCTAAAATTCCTACAAATAGATCAAAGACTACATGTCACATACGTATAAACACGAAGAAACGAACAAGGGAGTTTAAATACCCCTCAGCACACAAGTCAAACAAGTAAGGCACGTAAAGCCACATCAGCACATAGAGGCAAGTAGAAAGACGAAGAACAAAGCACACCAAACAAACAAAGCACGTATATACAAACACAGAGAAAATGAGCAAAGGAAGTGTAAATGCTCCTAAGCACGCCAGTTAAACGAGGCAAGTACTAATCCACTTACAAGGGGACACAAAACATCGAACCCCTAAAGCACTAAATGTCGAACTCAAACAACTGAGTCAAAACCTTAAACGTCGGTCAAATAAAGTATGTCGCCACCCAGTGGAAGCATCGAATGCCAAGCATAAAAAAGAATCCACTTAGTCGACAACAAGAGCTCACGTAAATATTTTGCTAAGTTCGAAACATAAAACGTCACGTCAAGTCACGTAATCGCCAAATAAATTCCCCTAAGTCATCGAGGAGACCATCGTCAAGTCGAATCCATACGTAAATGCGAAAAATTTACACGTGAAACACAAAGAATAACCATGACGTCATGAACAAGTGATGTTACAACCGAAAATAAATCAAAAATAATTTCAGAAAAAAGGGAAAATAACACGGGGTGTTACATTCTTAGCTTTAGTAGTTTAGTAGTATTGTGTTATTATAGTATTCTTAAAGTTGGAATTTTTGTGTGATTGATAGGTACACTGAAAAGCATAAAGGGATTTGGAGGAGCAGTGAAAGTTGTGTCCTTGGACTTCTTGTGAGTTTTAGTTTAGCTTAATTTCGTGCATAATTTTAGCTTTATTTTCTTTTAGTAGTTAGAATAATTTAGTTTAGAAGTAGTTAGTTTTATTTTCATATATAAATTTTTTTTTCACCTTATGCATAAGCGATAAACAATCTCTTTTCGATACCAACACTGAATTAGTGATCGGTTCCAGACGTGTGAAAATAATAGTGTCAAAAATAAGGATTTAGCACGATCTAGTTTAAATCTCCCAGTCGCAAGTACGCGAGTAGAATGTAGTATAGTTCGGTAGAGAGAGTATCGAATCACAAAGATCAAAGTCGTATTTCAAATAATTATAATGTAGCAAATTGAATTATATTTATAAAAGTTATTTGATTGGTTTGTTGTATTAAACTACTAAACATACAATAAAATAAAATAAAGATAAAGATTTTTTGTTTCACTCAAGATAAACAAGTCTAGGGTTGAATTCCAACTCCACCACTAGCCTTATAACATATTCCTTTAATTATATTATTGCAAGAGGGCGGTACAACTCATATGAATCAGACTAGTAACGCTTCAAGCAGTTGCCTAGTCCCAAAAAGGATGCAATCGGTCCGTATTCGCTACAATCCATCTTCAATTAGTATGACTGTAGTATGCATCTATACTACAACTACTCCTAAAACATGAAATTAAAAAGCACGCTAACAATAATCTTCTCTAGGCATGGATTGTGTAAACCTAAAACTCTATCATGTCAAATAAGTACCATTATGTAGAAACCGTTATTAAATCACAGAATTTCTTGCCTCGTTGATAAAACACAGTTGTTTAAGATAAATCATTAATTCAGTCTCAGCTTAAGTAAAGAATTAATAAATAAATCTTATTTAGGTGGTCTTGTTCATTCTCTCACTACATAATCATCATATAAGTGCCCTTCAACAGATTCCCCTCTTTGTAATAAAAATAAATAAAAGACTATATTACTTGGCTAGGATTTTGTTAGAAACCCTAGATACCGACTAGCCGCTCATGGAAATGGAGACTCCATTGTTGATGAAGTCACCGCCTTCATGATTGGATGGTTGGTTCTTGAGGAATGAAACCTCTCTCCCTAGAGAGAGAGACTTTTATTGCATTCTATATTCTATATTGAAAGAATGAAAGATATATTTCTTCATGAATATCACCTATATTTATAGACAAAAGTTGGTGCAGATATGACATGTCTTTTCTTACACTCCAAGAGGACTTAGGGACTAAGTAATGCCGTTGAATGGATGATTATGTCCCCTGATATACTTGTACACAAAGTTAGAATTCTATAATATATATTCGCACAGATTCCAAGTCGGCGACAACCGATCGGGTGGAACCTGCCATCGATCGGTGGCTCCTGAAATTTAATATTTATTTATTCTGCAAAATTGAGCTTCAGCCAATTGTACTCTGCTTTACTAACTTGTACCTTGTTTATTTGAGTGCAAATATCTTCTAAGTGTTGCTCTGAATTCTGCATAATTGTTAAAAACCCCGAATTAACACATTTTTTCATTAAGGCCCTGAAAACACACTTAACACACAACTCTCATAAAAATACCAAATTAATAGAATAAAGAGACTAACAATAGGTAAATAAACGCCTAGAATACCAACTATTCTGGTCTCATCAAACCCCCAAACTTAAATATTGTTAGTCCCTTAGCAATAAAGAATCAAAAGAAATCGTGAAGAATTATTAAACCTAAAATAAAAACTAACCCCTTTCCTTTCGTGAGGGTAAACTATTACACTTAGCACGTGTAATAAGCCTTTTAAACCCCTAGGAAAAATCATAGTGGATGAATGAAGTCTCGTGAGGGTTAAATAGATTACCCACAACTTCTTTATAATATTTAATTAGCACATATCCATGAATATACTTGATCATTAACTAAGAAATGATATAATCTATAGAATAAATGCAAGCAAATAAATTCTATTTTTACAAAACAATAATTATTTCATATTATTGTCAAGAATGTTCTCCACTAGTGACTAAACTTAGTTAATCTTTACTTCTAGACCCATCAATCTTTCGTGTTTTGTGATCTTTCTTTATAGCACATTTACTCTCATTTATAGTATTTATCTATTTTTTTTTTTGTTTTGAAGAGGATTTTCCTCTTTCTTTTTGCTTTCTCCTCTTTATCTTTTCTTTTTAGTACGTCATTCTCCACAGTTTCATAGTTGATTGTGATTTGAGGAGAATGTTTACGCACTTGCATATATTTTTTCTTTTTGTTCAGTAAATATATATATTTTTAGAGATAATACCTTATATGCTCAGAAATGAAACTATAGAGATCATGTGTATGTGCTTATAGGTCAAGATTGTCTTTTCTATTTTCAATTTCATCAAATTTATCCACCTATGGAGAACCACATCTTTCCACTTTTCTAATTTAACTATTATTCAGAAAAACAGAAAATAATCACAAACATCTATTTTCTAGACTAGTCTCATATCCTAATTTACTCAGGAATATGTTAAAATAAATAAAATTAAGATTTAGAATAATAAAATAACTATATATGTTACATAGATATTTATATTTATATAAGTTAATAAAAAAAACTTATCCTAAAAAGGAAAATTATATTATACATATATATAGAAAAAAAATTAGGTATACCGAATGATCACAACAACAGCCGATCGATCAGTAACTGTTTTTCACGATTTTGAAAGTAGCTATCAGTGGCTTACTGCAGTTTTTTCATTTTTTTTTCTTAAGATTTCAAAAATTCTCATTCCTCTATATCCATGTTTATACTATTCCACCCCCCCCAAACTAGAATTAAACCATATCCTCATGGTTATAATAAATATAAAAACATAGGGATAGAACGATGTTACCACTTTATTGGAGCAAGATTTCCGAATGGTGAAGAAACCTCCCCCAAACTTGGTATGTACCATAATCTGCATTCTAATCAAGACTAAAACCAAGATCATAGTATTTTATTATATCAAGACAAGGAATATAAAGGAATGGAATTTTATTGGTAGCATAAAATTAAAGATAGTGTGGCCAAAGGCCTACAATTAATTAAAATTGCAATAAAATAAAAATAATCGATGGCTTATTTTATTTATTTTTTTATTTTATAAATTAGTCAAGTGATTTATATATAAATATGTATATATATATTTTTTAAAACTATATTTTTAAAAGATAGCATGAAACCTATAAACTAATATATAGTATATTAAAATTATTTTCTCTCCTGCAAACTTTGTTAGAAGAGATTTGAAAAATAAATAAAGAATATAGTTAGATGTAGACAAGTACTATATATATATATATATAATTTATGGTCTAAATATATCTAAATTATTATTTTTAAAATAAAAACCCACCCCCAAACTTATTTAGAAGAAAGGTAAAAGTAAATTAAATTATTTATGTGCAAATAAATATAAACACTAAAATAAATATAAAAATATATTTATGTTAAATGTTAAAATATATATGTATAGATATATATTTATTTTTTGTATATATATAAAAAATTATTATTATTATTATTTTAAGACAAACAATGATTTGGCCTTAAGAGCCTACAATCCTATGAATTAAAATTGCAGAAACAAAAATAAAATAAATGCAAAACATGGATATAACCAATGCTAAATGGATTTGGTGAAAAGAAAATAAAAATAACTAAACTTAGAAAGAGAGAAAATTCTATAAACTAATCCATTTTCTAATACATTCCCTATACTACGGATTCATTCTATTCCTCTTTTTAGCCACATACGGTGAAATCTCCGAGCTCCTGTAAGAACATTTATAATATTATTTGTGTTGGGCATGTTCTAGACAATAACCATGTTGAGTGAATAATCATGTTGAGAGTTTTGTGTATTTGCAATCGAGTTGTTAGTATGTTCGTTTCTATCTCGAGAAAGGAGTTAAGGGGTGTGTCAGAGAAAAGAAGAGATAGTGGAGGGCAAAAATGTCATTTCAAGAAATCGTCACTTCACCGAGGGCAAAAATGTCATTTCCAGACAGTATAAATTTAACCAAAAGACTCGGGAGTTCGAGATGACCAATTTAGCTTAAATATGAAAAAACTTCAAAAGATGCAACATACCTACGTTTGCAGAGGCTGAAACAAGACAAATTGGCTCTGACCTACGCTGTGGTTTTGGAGGTTACTCCCTATGCCCAAGCATAGGTCCCAATTCTTGGTCACGTGATCATTTGTTATGCATGATTTATTTCGGGGTGCTTTCGGATTTTTCCAGTTTAGTCCCTACTTCGAGTTTTTAAGTGATCAACGACTTCAGACCTCTATGTATTTACGTATCCACATATTTAAATTATATTTTAGAGGATTTATCAAGGTATTGTGAAATTACGTAAGAGGGCAAGGTTAAGGTTTTCTATGACTTGGTTTATAAATACCAAGGTTCTACAAGAGAAGAGGCTACGATTTTTTACGACAATTTTTCAAAAGGGTTTTTTTATGAGAGCTCTGTAATATTCTATCGTTCATATTCTTCTACAGAGTGATACACATAGAGAGGTGGTTATGGAGTGATCATACATATTGGTGTTCTCTCTTGTGTTGAGGTTCTCCAATCGTGTTTCTACACCAAAGTTCTTTATGCATGATTGGATGAGTGGTTGCTAAAAATTAATCACATCGTCAATTACAATGAGGTTGCTGTAACACCCCGTGTTATTATTCTTTTTACTGAAATTAATTCTGATTTAATTTCGGTAATGACGTCACTTGTTATTGACGTATTGTTATTCTTGGTATTTGATACCTGTAAATTTTTCGCGTTTACTTTTAAAGTCGATTGGATGACTTTACGGTTTCTCTTGGACGACTACGCGAATTATCGTTATCGACTACACGGTATCGTTTCGATTATTTCGGTTACGGTATTAGTACTTTTATGGATCCGGTGTGAAGCGTATTAAATTACTTTCTCGGTGTTTCGGTTGTTGGATTCCTAAACCGGTATATTTCTTTCGGACTAATTTGGTTATTGGGCGTCCTGTGGACTTACGGGTTGACTCAATATTATTTCGAGGCTTCCGGTAATTGTTGGGACTTATTATATATATATATATTTAATTACATATATATATCATTAAAATGGGGTTTATTTGGCAATTATAGAGAAGTTGGGGGTTAGTTGAGCAATTAGTACATATATATGTATATATGTATACGCTTCATCAGACAACCTGCTACTCTGATTCTCTTCTCCTTCACGCCATCAGACACTCCTCATCTTCTCCTCTCAACAGACCCGGCCACACTCCTTCACCTCCATGGACGCCGGCGAGAGAGAGAGAGAGAGAGAGAGAAGCGGCGAGAGAGGTAGCAGAGACGGCTGGAGGCGACGCGACTGGTGGTCGCCGAGGCTGTGGACGGCGGCTGTTCGCGGTGGTCGACGGGGCTGCTGGGCGGTGGACGGCAGCGGCGACCTTGGCAGACGGCGGTGCAGGGGCGAGTAGCTGCGGCTGGTGCACGCAGCAGGGGCGCAGCAACGCGTAGACAGGGGCGACTCCGGCTGGGCTTTGGCCATTTTTTCGGCGACCTTCCGGTGATCGGTTTGAGCCGATTTTCGGTGAGTAGCTCCGTATATTCATGGTATTCGTCATATATTAATTTCGTGATTTTACGTTGAACGATTTGCCCGGAAATCGCATTTATAGGTTATAGTTCTCGTTTGGGGTATTTTAGATTTAACCCAATTATTTAACCTATTGTTAATGGGCTTCATATATATCGTATAGGTTGTCGAGACGGACATTTCGATATATTCGAAATAATTATCGGACGATTTTGGTCGGCGGGCTTCGAGTTCGGGCGCCGATACTGTGTTGTTTCGGACTGTTCGGTAACGTATAATTAGGTGGGAAACTTTATTTCTCACTCCACATTATTGAAGTAGTTTTGGGTGTGCAAACCCTTATTTAATTTATTATAGATATATTAAATCGTTAATTTAAATATCTATAATTCGTTTAGAATCGGAATTGGACTTAGGAATTAATTTAAGAAAATTAATTAAATTATTTCCTACGAGATTAAATATATTCCTAATTGAATTGAATAGGAATAGACGACTTAGAAATTCCTTTGAGAATTAAATGAGCTAGAAGATTTGTAAACGTTGGACGTGAGAGACTTAGACGCTATTCTAGGTTCCTTTTTATTACGTGGATTATCTGTTTAAATTATTTTAAAGAAATGATAAGGGAAATTGAAATATTTTCTAAAGAATTAAGAAAATATATTTTTGAAAATATGAGTTATATATGAAATTGTTTTCATATGATTTAAATGCTTTATTGTATTTTAAAGCATGAAAAGAGATTTTGAGATTTATATTACCATGTGGGTATTTTTATAAATATGATGTATTACATATTTATGATTGAGATATGATTTGATTGTACACCATGTCGTGTGAGCACATGGGTGTTGGTGCATGTAGTGCACGGTTTCACCATTGACAGAGAGAGTTCATTTGGTGTGGTCTACTTCCTTTGTGCGTGGGGCACGAGTAGACGTTTGTGTCGGATCATCACAACAACTGGCCAGGAGGTATCACGCCTACGGAACTAAAAAGCCGGCAAATGTGAGTTAGGAGTCCAGGTAGAGGCTCATGTTCTTGACTCAAGGGTAGTCATGGCGTACGGAGTTGCATGTTGGGCTCTCGTACAACCGTCTTCCCTGTTGAAGTGATAGAGAGAAAAATCACTTGGGAAAGGTCGGTGTGGTAACTCTACACTATGATGAGTGGACAGAGTTTGTATCCGTTACCCTTGGGAAGGGTGTGTTGTGTGTGAGTATCACGGGGAGTGTTGAGTCACATTACACTGCCTATTATTTATGTGATCTCGTTTAACATGTATATGTGCTATATTACATGTGTTGTTGGGGCATGCTATTTATGAATATTGTAAATTAAATTCATATTTTATAAATGCTCAGTTGAAAGTAATTAATGTGGAAGAAAATGATAATATGCCATTATAAATAAGTATAAATGAAACGAATATATTTATACTTGTTGTTGTATACCTTAGTACCCTTGGGGGAGGTTATGCGTGTTGGCATAGTGATTCATGTGGCTAGCGGAGGCTAGTGGTGGATCGTAGGCTTGACTTGAGTTGAGGCCTTAGAGATTGTGGTTAGTAGCCTTAGAGATTGTGGTTAGCAGCCTTGTGATTGTGGTTAGTAGCCCTGTGATTGTGGTTAGTAGTTTGGTGATCGTGGTTAGTTGTGTGAACTCTTTTGAAGATGTGAGGTTAGGGATGATTTTTGTATCAATTGATAATTGAGGCCTTAGAGAAGGCGAGTGATGAGTTGTATGAGATTTTGATTGATGAGAAGGGGTTATGATTAGGGATTTATTTAGTACTCGAGGTACCGTAGCTTGACAGTCTCGGTTCTTGTGCTTAGTTCATTCCCCTAAGCATTCCTTGTACGGTGTTTTGTACACTAGTACGTGGTCGTTGACTTGTATGTCATTCCTAGATTCCTTGGTTACGGCGTGGTGCCGAACCTCTTCCTCGTGGTATCATTTGATTTGGTGGAGTTGGAAACGGATGGTGGTCTTCCGTGAGTCCAACGTGTTGTTCTTCCTTTATTGTCCTTTTGGGCATTATAGGAATCCGTGGAGTTGTTCATTCTTATGTGGCTGTCATTTCGAAAACGGTGCTTTCTAAGTTTTGAAAGTAAACTTTTGTATTTAAAAGGAAAAACCCGTTTTCGCCTACCCCCGAATAAACGAACAGTTTTAATACTTATAAAATGATCTTGAGATCTTCTTTGAAATGTTTTTCAACTTTTAAAAGCCTGTGATGGCGACTGACGGAGACCGGGGGCAAGACGGTCATTTTTACTGTGTGATTTCTAAAAGGAAAACTATTTTATCACTTGTCTAGAGATTCTGAGATTTTGAGACTTCTTTCTCAAAATCTCGACTTGTAGTATTTTGAAAGGTGGTTTCTTGTTTCACCTTTTCTTCGGATCGTTCTAAGTCTCGGTTAGGAGGCTTGGTGTTGTTCAGTGCACACTTATAGTGTTGCCTTTCCTTTTCTTTGGGTTGTTGATGTCACCATCTAGGTGATTGGGGTTTTTCACTTGTCAGGGGCATGGATGCCGAATGAAATGGTTTGAGTTTTAAAAACCTTTTTCTTAAAAACTATGGAAATCCTTGGGATTCCTCTTTTAATTACTTTCATACTCGGCCATTCGCTTTTGGTTCCCTTGTCCACTTGTGGTGTTCCTTTCTGGTTCATTCGTGATGTTCTTTCCTTGTTTGGGTATTCTTAACCTTGACATTGTGTCTCGGTTATCTGTTGGTGTAGCATTGGGACTCCTTTTCCCTTGCTTGGGTTCTTGACTCTTACGTGGTTTTTCATATCCTTAGTGAGAGCGTTGGTGATTAATTGACATTGTTGGAGATAGTAATTGAGGTTTGTTATATATATATATATTGGTGATAGTATTATGAGGTTAATGTGATGATGTGACTTATGGTATCGAGGAATAGATGTGATTGAGGTGATCTAGTTCCTGAGAGGTAGATTCCTCTAGGAGTGGGATGAGATTTGTTATATATATATATTGTATAAATATATATATATATATTGATGATGGTTGTGTTAGTACGCAAGGACGTGGGTGTTTTCCTTCCTGTGTTATCGGGGTGTAGGATTTGAGCCTTCCTTGGTACTATTGGTGGATTTTGTTTCCTGTGGATATTAGAGGTGAGTGTGTTTCCCTCTGTTGGATTTGGTGGTTAGCGTGGTGAGCATTGATGATTGTTAGATTTGACTTGGGTTGTTGTGTACCTAGTGTACATTGGTGAGAGTAGTGTAGACTACTGGTGTTGGGTACTTGGAGTACGAGTTTTAGAGACTCATGTTGTGTATTTATATATATATACGTGTAGATATATATATATATATTCCCTATATACTTATGTATACTCGTTTACGATAGTATATGAGCGTGTGACTTGGGTTTGCGTGGATGAGACTAGTTGGGCTATATTTATATCTTATTAGACGGTTTAGCTTTACCTAAACTATCAGAGGATGTGGTAGTTAGGATATCTTTTCCCACTGAGCTTATTTGCTCACGGAGGGAATTTCATTGGCCCCCCTGGTATTCCACGCCAGGTTGCAGGAAATATACGGCTATGAGCAGGATGCAGTGCAACGGCAGTTTCCTTTTATTCTTGTTACAGGTTTGGAGTGGTGCAGGGTGATGCGGTTACGGTTGCAGCACGACTGGGTTTGGGGACGATAGGTATACGCTTTCAGTTTCTCTACCCATTGTTATGGGATTGTTATGTATTCTCTTTTGGGAGCCAGTCTGTTGGCCTATCCCTGTTGATGTATCTTTTATTTCCTGTACTTATTCTTTCAGGATGTATTGTATCTATTCTGTACAGTTAGACGCTTTTCTGTATTCTTATTCGAGCATTTGTGGCTCTGTTGATGTTAGAGGGTTTAGAGGGGTTTTGGTTTCTTTCCATTACCTCGGCCCTAGTAGGATTGATGAATGTGGGGCTTGGAAGCCATTGTGATTATTGAATTGTTTTGGGCAGGTTATTGTGTTGTGATTGGTTGTCCGGATGTTCCATTTACAAACGGAACTCTGCCGGATTTTCGTTAGATTCCGCTGCTTAGTTTTATTGGTCATTTGGGTATGGAATATACCATTTCTATCATTAACCCATGTGTTTTCTTGGTTAATGATGTCTTAGTTGGTCATTCATATTAAGGATCACATCTTGGATTCCTTGGATGTCCCAGTTCGGGAGTCTTAGGGATTTAGGAGCGTGTCTGTTGGTATCTGAGGATACCCTTGTGTTTCTAGTATTCGTGTTGGCATGGAGTATATTCTTATTGTTGTTCCATGTACCTCTTTGTTATTGTTGACTCTAGTAGTCGCTTGGTTTGCGTCACCCTTTAGGGGCGTGACAGCATGGTATCTGGGCATTCATTGCAACCCTTTGTGGGTGTTTGATGACTGAATGTCTTTTGGTTCTCGTTTCTTTTTACTTCCGCAATCACTCCCTTAACTCTTAGGCTCGGGTTTCGGAGTCCTAGGAATTCATGGCGTGACAGTTGCGTTGATCCGTTGAGTAGTGGAGTCATCCAAGTACGGAATGATTCGAGAATTTCAGACCACGAGTATAGAAAGGCAAATCAGGAGTGATTTGTTAGTCTCTTATAGTGTCTGGCGGAGCAAGCGTGCTTCATGAAGTACGAGTGATTTAAGGGTTTTAAACCGCGAGTAAAGGAAGGCATATCAAGAGTGATTCTAAGTCTAAAACTCTCATAGAGTCTGTACTTGTTGATTCATAGTGCATCGGTACTAGAGTGTACCCGTGGTTTTTTCCTTGGAACGTTTACTTAGTTTTTCCACGTATAATTCTCTATGTCGTCTCTTGCTTTATTTTCTGCACTACATTGATGTTTACTTGATATTGCTTGAATTATGTGGTTTGAGAATTAGGGTTTTGTGATTGGATTAAAATTGACTTTTCCATAATTAAATATTAATTTGTCAATAAATCCACAAAAAGCCTATTCACCCCCCCCCCCCCCCCCCCTCTAGGCTATTTTCACCATCGTCTAGGTAATTTCATTTGGTATCAGAGCGTGGTTGCCTCGATTTAGGTTAACTACCTAGGGTTAGATCTTGAACTTAAATGATTGAATTTCTTCGTGAAAGAGGTTTTCTTGATAAGCCCCATGTTGTTGATAGGTTAAATAATGAGATTGATGATGATTGTGATGATTCGCTTCAAGCTAAGTATAATAAATTGCATGATCAGTACACACACCTTAGCGAAGTTTTCTCAAAATCTATTGGTAGATTTAAAAGTATTGACAAGGAAAAAGAATCCTTAAGAGAATAATTAATTAGCATTACCCATGACTTTAATCAACACATGAGTGATAAATCTGAATGGATTGAAAGTTTGAGAAAGTCTGAAAAAGAAAGGATTGATTTTTTAAAGCGTGTAGAAGATCTCAATAAGGAACTAACAGCTGTAAGATCTGATTTGATTGAGAAATCTGTGAAAATTGGAGATTTGGAGAAGAATTTGAAAGATGCTAACTCAGCTATTCATAGATGGTCTAGTGGAACTCTTGAGCTTGATCATATGTTGAGTGTAGGAAAATCTATGCGAAATACAAAAGGTTTGGGGTTTGTAGGAATACCGAATGATCATAATGTCATTCCCAAAACTGGTTTTGTTAAGGGATCTCATGTAGAATCGAGTTATTCTCAAGGTAAGTCTGATAGGAATTTTAATGCTTAATCTTATGTCAGAAAACCTGTTGGAAAAATGGTTCTTTTTACCTCTAAGGGTTTGAATAATGGTTTTCAAAAGTTTGTTCCGATATGCCATCATTGTGGAGTGAAAGGTCACATTCGACCTTTATGTTCAAAGTTAAAAGGAAAGACTTTGAAATTTAAGAGGAAATCGAGAACTCATAAAAGATCCAATGTTGAAGATCAAATTAGGGTTTTGAGTAAAGAGATAAATAATTTGTCTAACCATGCAAGTAAAACACCTAAGATCAGATAAGCATGGGTGAGAAAATGTGAGCTACATTATTGTGATGCTCATACATGGGTTAGAAAAAGTGAGCTACATTTTTGTAAGGCTCATACTGAACTTAGAGCATGTGACTCTAGGCATGTGAAAGGAGATAAGTCATTGGTTGATAATCTCAAGGATAGTGATGGTAAGAATGGTTCTTTTGATGAAAAGAAAAAGTCTAAGGTTTAGAAAAAGACACCATTGTTGCTTCTGGTCTACCTAGACTAGAACATGTTGATTATGATAAGGGTCGAAAGGCTAAATTGCTTAGCATTAGCCAAATATGAAATGATTATCAATATGTCAATTTCCGTCGTGATAAATGCATTATTAATGACTCTTATGGGAGGTGTACGTACATCTGATAATCGGTATCGCATATTTCCTAAATTTTGTACTAAAAAAGGTCTTGAGTTTATATCCACAGCTTCTCAATTAACAGACATCTCTATAAAATCATTAGATTTTCAAAAGCTTGTGCATCTTAGAAAATCTAGTGGCATGTTATCATTAGGATAAATGTCCTCATTTATATCATTCTAGGATTATCTTGCATTATCTTTTATCCTAGAATTGATACATTATCATGCATTGTTTTTATTTGTTTTGCATGTTTATTTTTTATTATTTTTATTTTTATGCATGCATTATGTTTTTGCTACTATTAGAATTATTCATGCATGCATCCTTATGACAAAAAGTCCATAAAAATTAAAGATAAAAACAAATTTCTTGGCATGTTGAGTTTGGCTAAGGGTACAAATGATTGTCATATTTCACTATATTCTCATATTTACTTTTATTATTATGCTTATGAGAGTTGGAGTTGTTAGTCTGACTTGAGGTTATGAGTTATTCACTTGACATGTTTAAGTATTTTTTTTGGAAATCATCAACTTTGGGTGCTTGTTTTACTTCGGAGATGACTGTAATACTTGTTGAAACTTTTAGTCTTTTCATCTAATCCGAATTGATATGTAGGTTCATGAGCTATGCTAGATTGATCTATGATTTGAAATACTATTTTCATGCTTATGAATATTGTGGTGATGTTGAAAACATGAAAAAATGAGATGTTTAAAATATAGAAATACAAAAAGTAGTTCTTCGATCTGAGTAACCGGGCCTCTTGCCTTAGTAAGGATTGAGTGTTCGCGTAAAAAGGGGAGAAGACTAATGAGCATAAATCCCATGGAAGAAGTTCGGGCCCAGTTGGTTAGGACTTAAAATCCTCGCTAGAAAGTCCGGAGCTTAGAAAGACAAAAAGGGATTTGGTGAAAAAGTAGAAAAGGTGCAAAGAATAAATTGTGTGACAATAGGGTATTATTGTTTTTATAAAATAAGCAATAAGGTCCAAGTGAATGATTTGATTTCTAGCTTAAGTTTTGGACTGAAGTATCATCACAATTAGTGAAGAAGATTATCAGAATTAGTACGTATTGCTTTCATCTTAGGTGTTTACTTGCACCTGAATATTTTTCATATATGCAAATGTTATGTAAAACTTGCCTTGTGACTGCTTATATCTACAAGGTATGTGTGTTAATTTTCTTCACTATCATGTGTATAATAGCTAAGTCAAATATGCGTATATGATGTGTTAATGACTAACTCATTGTCTCTACTGCCCTGCTCACATGGTTCTAAGAACAAAAATATTTTTTGGTTGTTTTGCATTTTACATTCATGCATTAGTCTTAAGTTTATTCATTGTAGAGATTTATGTTACTTGAGAATCTGGATATATTCTAATAAAGTACTTTATCTTAGTATTTAGTGATTGGCTTAGATTCTCTTGAGTATCCTCTGTGATCCTTTCCCTATGCTTTCTTCTTGAGGTTTTCCCTTATTTCTCTCGTGTACTTTGATTGTTTTTGTTGTTCCTTGTCATTTTAGTGACAAAAAGGGAGAGACATATTGAGTAAGGGGGAGTAATGGTTTTAGGGGGGGAAGTTTTGAGTAAAGGGGAGTAATGATTTAAGGGGGAGAAAGAGTGTGTGTTTTATGATCATTATGCTTACATGGAGTAATGATTTTAGGGGGAGAAGTTTTGAGTAAGGGGGAGTAATGATTTATGGGGGAGAAAGAGTGTGTGTTTTATGATCGTTATGCTTACATGGATATTGTGTTTTCCTTATGATCATTTAATATATTTTTTCCACACCTGCATTTAATGGTTTGTTCAGTGTTGTGGTTACAGTATTGGTAGACCGTCATGAAAGCAAGGTGACAATTTATATTTATGTTTGTCGGTGTGTGTTCATAGGTATAGATGTTATGTTGATTGTAAGGCTATATTGTAAAAACATGGTTTTGTCTCAAAAATGCCAAAGGGGAGATTGTAAGAACATTTATAGTATCATTTATGTTTGGCATGTTCTAGAAAATAACCATGTTGAGTGAATTGTCATGTTGAAAGTTTTGTGTATTTGCAATCGAGTCGTTAGTATGTTTGTTTCTATCTCGAGAGAGGAGTCAAGGGGTGTGTCAGAGCAAAAAAGAGCTAACGGAGGGCAAAAACATCATTTCAAGACATTGTCACTTCATCGGAGGGCAAAAATATCATTTCCAAACAGTATGACTTCAACCAAAAACATCGGGAGTTCGAGATGACCAGTATATCTCAAATATGAAAAAACTGTAAAAGATACGACATACCTACGTTAGCAGAGGCTGAAACAGGACAAATTGGTTCTGACCGACGCTGTGATTTTGGAGCTGGGAGGGGACCCTACGCCCAAGCGTAGGTCCCAATGCTTGGTCACGTGATCACTTGTTATGCAGGATTTGTTTCGGGGTGCTTTCGGATTTTACCAGTTTGGTCCCTACTTCGAGTTTTTAAGTGATCGACGATTTCAGACCTCTATGTATTGGCATATAAACATATTTACATTAGATTTTAGAGGATTTATCAAGGTATTATGAAATTACGGACGAGGGCAAGGTTAGGGTTTTCTATAACTTGGTCTATAAATACCAAGGTTCTACAAGAGAAGAGGCTACGATTTTTTACGATGATTTTTCATGAGGGTTTTTGGTGAGAGCTCTACAATATTCTATCGTTCATATTCTTCTACAGAGTGATACACATAGAGAGGTGATTATGGAGTGATCATACATATTTGTGTTTTCTCTTGTGTTGAGGTTCTCCAATCGTGTTTCTACACCAAAGTTCTATATGCACGATTGGATGAGTGGTTGCTGAAAAATCATCACATTGTCTATTGCAACGAGGTTGCATTGATCCGTTGAGAAATGGAGCCATCCGAGTACAGAACGATTCAAGGATTTCAAACCGCGAGTATAGAAAGGCAAATCAGGTGTGATTTGTGAGTCTCTCATAGTGTCTTGCGGAGTAAGCGTGCTTCGTGAAGTATGAGTGATTCAAGGGTTTCAGACCACGAGTAGAGGAAGGCATATCAGGAGTGATTGTAAGTCTAAAACTCTCATAGAGTCTGTACTTGTTGATTCATAGTGCATCGGTACTAGAGTGTACCCGTGGTTTTTTCCTTGAAACGTTTACTTGGTTTTTCCACGTATAATTCTCTATGTCGTCTCTTGCTTTATTTTCTACACTACATTGATGTTTACTTGATATTGCTTGAATGATGTGATTTGAGAGTTAGGGTTTTGTGATTTGATTAAAATTGACTTTTTCGCAATTAAATATTAATTTGTCAATAAATCTAAAAAAAGCCTATTCACCTCTCTTCTAGGCTATTTTCACCATCGTCTAGGTAATTTCAGCTCCAAATGGGCATTCCACTATCCCACCACTTTTCATCTCATTTAAAGTAATTTTCTCACCTAATTGGTCCTCAATTAAAGTAGTGATGAGATATGGAAATAGCAAGTGTGTGTCTTTTTGTTCTCAATGGGCTCCCTATTGTGCTCAATTTCATACCAACACTCCACCATATTATCATAAATCAATTCTAGTTTATTGACCCAAAACCCCTTTTTGAAACCATAAAAAATATGAACTATGACACGATATTGTTTTCCTTCTTGATTCATTGGGCATCTTTGCTTAACCAAAATCACATCAAGATACCAAAACTCGGGATGGAGCTCTATATTCTTAATCTAAAGTCTAGTGGGTGGATTCTCAAGTCCATTGCAAATATACTTTACCATCTTATGGAAAGAAGGAATTGGATATGGAATTCGATAAATTTTCCTTCTAGATCGTGGGTAATTCATGAGGGAGTCTCCAAACCATAGTGATAGCTTCGGGAAATACCCCAATAAGCCTTGAATTGTATCGCATGGTTGTACGTACTATCATCCATTCTCTCTAGAAACCATACTTCATATTGTGGTAGAAGTCACGTACTATGTTAGGAAATAATCCGCAAAAGAATCATCATTTGGAGTTGCTACCCTAATCTCTTCCGCATTCAAACTTCCAATAACCATAGTGTCTTACTAACTCTTAAGAATCGGATGTGAAATAAAACTACCTACTACTCTCCTTTTCTAAAAATATTGAATGAGTTGTGAAATAATGAATAGAGGAGGCCCTATATTTATAGATCTAAATCCAAGTCCTTTCTAGGAGAGGATTGATTGAGTTATGGCATAAAATCTGGAATAGAAAGTGTGGAATTGGAAATTCTTAAAAAGGTAAGAAGCTTTAATCCATAATTTTCCAAGGTTAAAACGGAATTCGTAGTTATGGAAACTTTTCAGAACTCTCTTTTACTAAATTAAAAATTACTTAAAATATATAAAAATACTAATTTACTATAGTCAAAATCCTATTTTGAAAAGAAAATATAAAATAATTCTTTTTTTTATATATATAAGAATAAGTCATAAAATATTTTTCAGGTTCCACTGAGTACTAGGTGAGGATTCTACCAATTAAATTTTAAGGGTATACATAGAAGTTTATATATAGTGAGTCTTCAAACCATACTATGAAATTCATATTTTTATCTATTAGTACCCTCAATTAATTAAACTAAATATATATATAGTAAAAGTATACATAGGAGTATATATAAAATAAGTTAGTGTATATATATATATATATATATATATATATATATATTTTTTTTTGTATAAGTATTAAAATTATTAAAATTATTTTTCTCTATATATATATTTTATATCTAAATAAAAATAATTGAAATAAATTAAAATATATATATAGTAAAATTATACATATGTATATATATAATAAGTTAGTATAGATAAATATATGTATAGAAGTGTGAAAAATAATAACTTTTTATATATATATTAAATAAAATAGATATATAAAAATTATACATATGTATGTATATATTAAATTAGTATATATAGATACTAAAATATTTTAGAAAAATAATTTTGAAAACGTACTCCCCTAAACATGTACTATTATGCATGCATAGGATTTTATCACAGGAGTGTAAATTTTCCTAATAAACGAATCTTCATTTAGAATTTAAAAGACTAAAAAATCTATCTAAACTTCTACAATTTCAAAAACTAATAAACTAATCCTAAAAACAATCCTTAAAATAAAAGAAATCATAACACATGCATAAAGAACAGAAAATCTAATTAATATACAATTCCGGATTACCGGCACCAATCTTTACCGTCTTTGGTAAGACTGCGTCTAATTGTACTATCCAACACTTTTTCTCTCTGTTACACATCCACCAAATTTTGGTCTAAGTTTGGGAAGTAAATCATTATTCACTGTCCATTGTGGATATTTAGTAATGAGCACGACATCAAGCAAATAATAATCATCATATACTTTCTCTCATTTGTCATGTTCTACATTCATCCCATGTTTAACACTTATGTCCAACGACTCTTCTATCAACGAATAAGGTAATGAGTCATTTATCACCTTGTTAATCCCATCAATTACATAGTGCTCATCCCCTCATTGTTTATCTTCAAAACACAACTCATCGAGACATTGGTTAAATATCGCTTTAGGTTCATATGGGGTCTCTTTTGGCTCTTATAGTAAAGGAATGGTTTGCGCACACTCGTCCTGTGAAATATCGCTCTCAGTTTCAAATCTTTCCTCAGATTCACTGTACCCATCCTCTTTATTTTTAAAATTACCTACCCCATGATTTGACAGTTCCTCTTTTCTCACATTGGAAGTATTTGCTAGTTGCCACATTTGGGTTTCTAAGCTAGATAAGGCTTGAGAATTCAATTGGAAAATTTATTTAAACTCTCTCAAGGCACTCATCAGTTCATTCTCCACACCAGTTGGTCGGGGCAGCAGATTTTGATTTTAAAACTGTAGTGGATTTTGATTGGAGGGTTGGAACAATTGGGTATTATTGTACTGAAAATACTGAGTAATAAATGGTTGTTAACTTTTATTGAAACTTGGTTCATAATTTTTAGTGTTTAGAAAGTTTGATGTGTCTCTAGTGTATGTGATCTCATCACAATTACGAGTGACTACTTCGATTTTGCTTAAAGATACTAAGAATTTTTCATTAGGACTATTTCGATTTTGCTTAAAGATACCAAGTGGTTGCTCTGATTTTTCTCACAGTTGCTAAGAAATTCATCTTCAAAATACAATGGCTCCGGACACAAATATGCATTTAACTATTCAAATAGGAATTGATTAGATGTTTGAGGATAATAATCTTGACTGTACGATTTATAACCTAATTCATGATCGAAATATTGTGGATCATCATTAAAGCTTTGGTATGGATTTCCTATACTTGATTGTTGGTATTAGAAATTGGGATGATTTTTCCAATCCTGGTTGTATGAATTATAATAGGTAACATTCGCCGAATTGTATAAATTATTATGATCAGTCATGTCTCCTATCGGTAGATTCTCTCCACTCGAATTATTATTTGATTCTTTCTAATAATCATAAAATCGTGGTTTTGAGATCCTAAACTATGTGTTTTGGCCTAAATTCATCTAGGCTCACTGTCATAAAGTCTTGTTTATTGGCCATTTTCCACTCAAAAACCTGTCCTCTTTTACTAAAATCGAACATTCTGACAGTTTACACAAAACTGCAATTTCTTTTTTGTTAGTAAATATTGTAAATAAACTATATGCTTTCTATATATATTTGTTTTCACATGAACAGAAGCGTTTCTAATCGATCACCAATCAAACCGAACAATTGAATTATTTTCCGATCGATCAGAGAACTTACCGAACGACCGATGATGCTTACCGATCGATCGTTGATACGTTATCACCCCTATTTATATTGTTTATATAATTTTAAAAAAAATCATTTTATTTATTCGGTACGCTCGGTCAATTTCAAGGTCAAAGGCTTTAAGGGAACAATTAATTGAACAACGACCAAGCATAAACAATAAATAATATTTAAATAAAACAATAACATGCAATAAATGAAAATTCCAACACTAATATATATTAAAATAAATAAATAAATTTTAATATTTATTTATTTTATTATAGTATTTATTATTATTATTATTATTATTATTATTATTATTTACAAATATTTATATATTTATTTTTTATTTTTTCTTATTATTATTATTATTTTAAATATATTTATTTAGTATACAAATATACATATCTATATATAGATATATATAATTTTATATATATAGTAATAAGATATATATATATATATATATATGTTATGCAAATCTGTATATTTTTATTATTATTTTTTTAGGAAAAGATTAGATTTTTATTTTTTCTTATTATGATAATAAGATATATAAGTATGTAAATCTATAAAAAAAAATTCCCTTTTATAAAAGATTAAATTTTTACTATAATAAGATATAATTATAAAATAAGATATAGTTATATAAGTAAACAAATTTGTAAATATATATATATATATATAGTTTTTTAGGAAAGATTATATTTTTATTTTGTTCTGATACTGTTATGATGTGATTGAACAATATATTTTCTGTCTATATTTATTTTTGAACAAACAAAGTTGTACCGAACGATTGCAAATCAACCGGAACGATTGGAATGAATCCTGAGCGATCAAAAAAGCTCACGAACGATCGAGGAAACTTACCGAACGATCGCTGATGATGTCGATCGATCGGAAATTGGAGTCCGTGAGTTTTCTGGAAATATGCAATTTCGGTAGTAAGTTGTCTCTGCAATAAGAAAAACACGAAAAAATTAAAAAAAATTTAAAATTGATACAATAATTCAAAGAACTCCAATATAATAATCTAAAATATTTGTTTGATCCTCGGCAACGGCGCCAAAAACTTGTGATCAGTTCTAGACGTGTGAAACTAATAGTGTTAAAAATAAAAAATTAGCACGATCCAGTTGTAACCTCTCAGTCGCAAGTACACGAGTAGTATATAGTATACTTGGGTAGAGAGGATATCGAATCACAGAGATCAAAGTCGTATTTCAAATAATTATAATGTAGCAAATTGAATTATATTTATAAAATTTGTTTGATTGGTTTGTTGTATTAAACTACTAAACATAAAATAAATTAAAGATAAATATTTTTTGTTTCACTTAAGATAAACAAGTCTAGGGTCGAATTCCAACTCCACCACTAGCCTTATAACATAGTCCTTTAATTATATTATTACAAGAGGGCGGTACAACTCATATGAATCAGACTAGTAACGCTACAAGCAGTTGCCTAGTCCCAAAAAGGATGCAATTGGTCTGTATTCGCTATAACCCATCTTCGATTAGTATGTCTGTTATAGGCATCTATACTACAACTACTCCTAAAACATGAAATTAAAAAGCACGCAAACAATAATATTTTCTAGGCATGGACTGTGTAAACCTAAGAGTTTATTATGCCAAATAAGTACCATTATGTAGAAATCGTTATTAAATCATGGAATTTCTTGCCCCATTGATAAAATACAGTTGTTCAAGATAAATTATTAATTCAGTCTCATCTTAAGTAAAGAATTAATAAATAAATCTTATTTAGGTGGTCTTGTTCATTCTTTCACTACATAATCATCATATAAGTGCCCTTCAACAGATTCCCCTCTTTGCAATAAAAATAAATAAGAGACTACATTACTCGGCTAGGGTTTTGTTGGAAACCATAGATACCGATTAGCCGCTCATGGAAATAGGAAACTCCATTGTTGATGAAGCCACCACCTTCATGATTGGATGGTTGGTTCTTGAGTTCTTGAGGAATGGAGCCTCTCTCCCTAGAGAGCGAAATTTTTATTGCATTCTATATTCTGTATTGAAAGAATGAAAGATATCTTTCTTCATGAATTACACCTGTATTTATAGGCAAAAGTTGGTGCAGATATGGCATGTCTTTGTTTACACTCCAAGAGGTCTTAGGGACTAAGTAATGGCGCTGAATGGATGATTTTGTCCCCTGATATACTTGTACACAAAGTCAGAATTCTACAATATATATTCGCACAGATTCCAAGCCAGCAACGACCGATCGATGGAACCTGCGATCGATCGGTGGCTCCTAAAATTTAATATTTATTTATTCTGCAAAATTGTGCTTCAGCCACTTGTACTCTGCTTTACTGACTTGTACCTTGTTGATTTGAGTGCAAATATCTTCTAATTGTTGTTCTGAATTCTGCATAATTGCTAAAAACCCCGAATTAACACATTTTTTCATTAGGGCCCTGAAAACACACTTAACACACAACTCTCATAAAAATACCAAATTAATAGAATAAAGAGACTAACAAGAGGTAAATAAACGCCCATAATACCAACTATTCTGGTCTCATCAATTACTACCTTTTGATCCGTAAATCGAGATAACTTTTCGAAGGAATCATCGAGCTAGATTAGAAGAGCTTCAAAGGAAGTTGGATTTTGAGATGATGGCGAACCATAATGCAGCAGTGCGACAAGCCCCAGCTATGTCCTCAAAAGGGTTCTATGCACCTTAAGCTCATGAATCGTATGCTAAATTTCCAGAAGATAAGGGGGTCAAGCATTATGAGATCAAATATAGTGTTATCAACATGTTGCCCAAATTTTATGGACTCAGAAATGAAGATCCATATCAACATATTGATGAGTTTATAGAGATGGCTTCAATTGCAAAAATCGAGAATCTTAGCACTCATGCGTTGCGTGCGCAATTATTTTCCTATTCCTTAAAAGAAAAAGTTAAAATATGGTATATCAATTTGGATAGGGATATAAAAATCCCTTGGGAAACCTTAAAATCTAAATTTTTAAAAAAATATTTTCCAATAGGTAGAACCCATGAAGCGCAACACGCAATTACCCATTTTAGAGAATTGCCTGGTGAGCAATTCCACGATGCATTGGATAGATTCAATGAAATTTTACGGAAGTTCCCCCATAATAAATTTGTTGAGCAATATATTGTGCGTAACTTCTATCTTGGACTTAATATGACTCATAAAAATTTGATAGATGAGCAGTGGGAGGGCAGTTTACACTGATGTCAGTAGACGAAGTCTTGAAGTTGTTTGCCAATGTAAGCGACAACTCGCTCCAACATGATTCTGAAATGCGTGTTAGGGATGGAGTCGGAGTCGAAAGGAAATTTGATAAGCTTTTTAGTGTTGAGAGAGATGATGACGTTAGAGACCAAGTATTCGCATTAGGATAGAAACTCGATAACTTCATTAATCTGAGTCAATCAACTCTGAGAGAAGTCTTAGCAATAGTGTAAGTCACTAAAATACCCTAGAGGGGGGTGAATAGGGTTTTAAAAATAATTTCTAACTTCTTTTTATTCTTACTAGAACATGCAACAAGGTTCAATATTAATTTACAAGGTAAAATATGCAATGAATAATTTCACTTAAATTCAACAAGCTCTTTACCACAATATAAATTAAGCATGCATGAACATAAAGTAAGGAGATAGAGATAGAGATATTGACACCGTGATTTTTACGAGGTTCGGTAACTCCTACTCCTCGGCTCAAAGAATCCCCTTCCTTGAGACTTTCCCGATCCTCACACTATGGCTCTTCCTTCAATAGATGGAATAGAAAAATCTTTACAAAAGAGCTAACTAGCTCTTCACACAATCAAGAGAACAATCCTCCCTTGATACAATGGGCTTCACTCACCCAAGATCACAAATTTGTGTATGCAATCAATATATCACTCAAGAAACAAAAACACTCAAAACCCTAAGGTTTTTATGGAAGATAGATCAATATAAGCTCCAGTATTTTTAGGTGATATTTCAAGAACTCAAGATATATATATTCTCACAATATATTTTCAATAAGAGAATAGGCTCAAGGCTTGAGTTTAAATCTTCAAAATGATAAGAGTGAAAAACGAGATTTTGATCTTTCTTGCCATCAAACGATTTTTCAGAAAATGCTTGAGAGAAAATTAGAGATGAACAATATTTGGAAAATTTCTCACACAAGAACCTTAAAGTTTTAATCCATATCTGTTTCTTTATATAGTGTAACACTAGGGTTTGGAGAGTGTATCTCACCCTAGACAATGTGGAGAATAGGACCTGAAAATCAGTAAGCAAAATCATTTCTTTTTGGGCAAAAATATTGTTTAGAAATACTTTTCCTTAAAATCCTGAAGCACCCAGTCGACTACCTGACGGCACCCTGTCGACTGCCTCCATGCTTAGATTTAAAATATGTTTCCCAACGGCTAGGGTCAGTCGACTGCCTCAAGAAGGCCAGTCGACTGCCTCAGGCAATAAAAAATGTTCGAAACTCTCTGGTTCAGTCAGTCGACTGGGTCCTTAACTGCCAGTCGACTGGGCACAGTCAGTCGACTGCCTCATGCAGTCAAAATGTTTTATAGCTCACTGGTTCATCCAGTCGGCTGGGTCCTTAACGGCCAGTCGACTGGGTCACAGTCAGTCGGCTGCCATTTCATGGCCAGTCGACTGGGTGACTCCAAAAACAATCTACAAGGTCCGTTTTTGATCCGTTTGAGTTCGTTTGATTTATTTCTTGAGCTTATAAGACCAATCAACACATAAGATACCTTGTTACAATATTCTCACCCCGACCTATCTACCCCAGGTCTTGAGTCCAGCTTTTGTTCTTTCTTTGATCTTTTTGTCCTTCTTCGAGTTTGCGCTTGAGTTTCCTTATCGCTTGTTGCTTTATCGATCTTCCCGAATCATTTACCTGTACTTGCTGAAACACTTAGCTCAAAGTTATATTAGTACCAAACACGGTTTTGAATGTTTTGTAAATATCAAAATAAGATTTATTACTTGAAATATAATTTCAAAGCCAATAAATAGGACCTGACTATTCCTAAAGTGAGTATCAGGGTAATGAAATCATTATCGTTGATGTGAATGCAGCATGGACCAACTCGAATGGTAATCCTTATTCTAATTCATATAATTTTGGTTGGCGTAATCATCCAAATTTATCATATCGTTCTCAGAATGTGAAGAATCCTCAACCAAGGTTCAATCAGAACCAACAGTCGTTCAATTCCCAATAATTATACAATAATCGTAATTTTCAGCCTAATCCTCAAGCAACACATCCTACTAATTACCAAACACAAAGAAGTCAAACCCCACCACCTGGCTTCTATGACAGTGATCTGGTAGAGACCTTAAGAGGCTTGCAGAACATTATGGGCTTTCACTCCCAAGCTATTTCTAAGTTAGAAACCAAAATGGGGCAACTAGCTAACACGTTGAATAGACGAGATGAGGGAAGATTGCCTAGTCATCCAGTGGAGAATCCAAATAGTAAATAAGAGATGGAACTTGGATCATTTACTGAAATACTCATGAGATAATCCAAGCTATCACGACTTTAATAAGTGGAAATGAGGTGGAGAATAGGGTTAAGCAGCAGTATGAAGAAAGGACGGGCAAGCGTAAGGCGGCTGAAGAGGTACAGAAAGATCAACCTCATGAGGAAAATATAGATCAAACATTACCAAAAGACCCGGTTTGGGCAAGTTATGAGGAGGTAGCACATTTTCCTCAATGTATTCAAGAGTCGACCAGATATGGTAAGCATAAAGACTCAGACATGTTGGACACATTCAGACAAGTCAAGATCAATTTTCCTCTCTTAGACATCATATCCCAAATACCCGCATATGCTAAGTTTTTGAAGGACCTCTATGCTTAAAAGAGAAAAAGTAGATCAAAGGTCCCGAAGAAAATTTTGTTGACTAAACAAATGAGTTCATTGTTATTAAGCAACACACCACCTAAGAGGAAAGATCCCGGTGCTCCCACTATTCCATGTGTCATTGGTGACCAGGAAATTAGTAGAGCTATTCTTGATCCAGGTGCGAGTGTCAACTTACTTCCATACTCAGTCTATCAGCAGCTAGGGTTGGGAGAGCTTAGTCCTACCTCAGTTGTGCTTCAATTAGCAAATAGATCAATTAAGCAGGCGAGAGGGATTCTGGAAGATGTCATCGTTCAAGTGGACAAGTTTTACTTTTCGGTAGATTTCATAATTCTTGATACAGAACCTGTCTAGGATTTGAAGAAACATATCCCTGTAATTCTCGATACGGCTAATGCATGTATCAATTGCAAAACAGGGGCTATGGATATATTTTTTGGAAACCTGAAGGTGCGGATGAATGTGTTCGATGCCAATCATCAACTCTTGGAGTCAGTTGAATGTTTTTATATTGACGAGATGGATGATATAGTAGAGAATTTTACACCGAGGATGCAAGAGAAAGATGAGTTAGAGTCATTGATGACTGGAGTAAGGTTAGAGATTAAACCAGATGACTGGGATGACCAAATAAGGATGAATAATGTGGATATTGCTATAATTCATACTACATTATACAACCAATCATGGAAAGTGCCGATTGAGCCACTTCCCACGCTCTCGAGTACACCACCAATACCATCTCTAATAACTCCTCCGACCTTGGAACTCAATGACTTGCCTGAGAAGCTGAAATATGTCTTTTTATGACCGGATGAGACTCTTCATGTAATTATATCATCGAAGCTGACAAAAGAACAGGAATTGAGTCTAGCCAAGGTCTTAAGTGAGAATAAACAGGTGATAGGATGGAGTGTTGCTGATCTTAGAGGAATAGATCCCTCGATTTTCATGCATCGCATACATTTAGAAGAGACTGCAAAACCATCAAAGGAAATGCAACAGAGATTGAACCCAAACATGAAAAAGGTTGTGATGAAGGAGGTTGTGAAGTTACTGGATGCGAGTATCATATACCCCATATCTGATAGTACATGGGTGAGCCCTACACAGGTGGTACCGAAGAAGTCAGGTATCACAGTTGTGCCCAACTCTAAAGGTGAGTTGATCCCACAGCGTGCCACAACTGGGTGGCATGTTTGCATTGACTATAGAAAAATCAACTCACACACTAGGAATGATCATTTTCCATTGCCGTTTATTGATCAAATCCTAGAAAGGTTGGCCAGATAGAGCTATTATTGCTTTTTGGATGGATATTCCGGTTACAACCAAGTGGCGATTGATCTTGCTGATCAGGAGAAAACCACTTTCGCATGCCTGTATGGTACATTTGCATAAAGAAGAATGCCCTTTGGTTTGTGTAATGCGCCAGCTACATTGATGAGACCAGAATAGTTGATATTCTGGGAATTAATATACCTCTTGTTAGTCTCTTTATTCTATTAATTTGGTATTTTTATCCGAGTTGTGTGTTAAACATGTTTTCAGGGCCTTAATGGAAAAATGAGTGAATTCTAGGTTTTTAGTAAATATGCCTGATTCGGAGTAATACTTAAAAGATATTCGCACTCAAATCAGCAAGGTACAAGTCAGTAAAAGCATAGTATAAGTGGCTGAAGCAATAAAATTCACGGATTAAATAAATAATAAAATTTAGAAGCCACCGATCGATCGGTGGAACCTTCGATCGTTCAGAAATCGCTGTCTTGGAATCTATACGAAACTATATTTCAGAATTTTGACTTTGTGTACAAGTATATTAAGGGGCGGAATCATCCATTCAACGCCATTTCTTAGTCCCTAAGTTCTCTTGGAGTGCAAGCAAGGAACATGTCATTTCTGCACCAATTTTTGTCTATAAATACAGGTGGATTTTATGAAGATAAGATATTTCTGGAACATCTTTTGATATCTTTTCATATATTCTAGAATATCATTGTTCATAAAAAGCCTCTCTCTTTAAGAGAGGCTTCCTTCCTCAAGAACCAACCATCCAATCATGAAGATAGCGGCTACATCAACAATGGAGTCTCCTATTTCCATGAGCGGCTAGTCGGTGTCTAGGATTTCCATGAGCGGCTAGCCGAGTAATATAGTCTTTTATTTATTTTTATTGCAAATGGGGGAATCTGATGAAGGACACTTATATGATGATTATGTAGTGAGAGATCAAACAAATAACCTAAATAAGATTTATTTATTGATTCTACTCTTAAGCTAAGATTGAATTAATGATTTATCCTGAACAACTGTGTTTTATCAAACAGAGCAAGAACCTCCATGATTTAATACCGGTTTCTACATAATGGTAATTATTTAACATGATAAAGTCTTAGGTTTACACAGTCCATGCTTAGAGAAGATGATTGTTTGCGTGCTTTTTAATTTCATATATAGGAGTAGTTGTAGTATAGATGCATACAAAAGTCATACTAATTGCAGATGGATTGTAGCGAATACGAACCGATTGCATCATTTTTGGGAGTAGACAACTGCTTGTAGCATTATTAGCCTGATTCATATAAGGTGTACCATCCTCTTACAATAATATAATTGAAGGAATACATTATAAGGCTAGTGGTGGAGTTGGAATTCAACCCTAGACTTGTTTATCTTGAGTGAAACCGAAAACAATTATCTTTATTTTATTTTATGTTCCGTAGTTTAATCAAACAAACCAATCAAACAAATTTTATAAATATAATTCAATTTGTTACTTTATAATTATTTTAAATACGACTTTGATCTCTGTGGTTCGATACCCTTTCTACCCAACTATACTATATACTACTCACGTACTTGCGACTGAGAGGTTAAAACTAGATCGTGCTAATTCCTTATTTTTAACACTATTATTTTCACATGTTTGGAACCGATCATAAATTCCATAGGTGTATGATGTCAATATACTCTAATATGGTAGAGAAATTCTTAGAAGTGTTCATGGATGATTTCTCTGTCTTTGGGGTAACCTTTGAGGACTATTTAAAACATCTGACACTCGTGCTAAAGAGATATAGAGAAACTAACTTGATTTTGAGTTGGGAAAAGAGTCATTTTATGGTTCAAGAGGGTTTAGTACTCGGCCATATAGTATCAAAAAGGGGGATTGAGGTAGATAAGGCGAAAGTTTAGCTTATTTTAAAATTGCCTCATCCTACGTCTATTAAGCAGATAAGATCATTTTTGGGCCATGCCAGTTTTTATAGATGATTTATTAAAGATTTTAGTAAGATCGCCCGGCCACTATGCAACTTATTAGATAAAGATGCGGACTTTGTCTTTGACGAATAGTGTCTTCGTGATTTTGAGGAGCTTCGTACACAACTCTTTATAGCCCTGATCGGCCCAAAACCTTGATTGGTTTTAATGACTAGGCTAAGACAATAAATAATGATAATAATAGTGCAAGTAAGCCTTGTAGATGTGACCTAGTTTTACATATCTCAAGTGCACGAATCAATCGTAGTATAGTATTCTTATGATAGGGTATATATCGTATCCAAAGAGACTAAGTTGTACTCTAAATTTTAGCAAAGTAATATTCTTGAATTGCTAAGATAATTTGATTTGGGTTTTCATTATTAACTAATAAATAATTAAAGTAAATAAAGCAAATAAAGATAGTTTTGAGATAGAGACAATAGAGATAGATTCTAGGGTATTTCTAACACCACCACTATACGTATAATATAGACTTATATTCATTCAATTGTGAAGGGCAATCCATCATATGTGAATCAGATATAGGGTTGCAATATTGGCAAACCCTAATCCCAAAAAAGAAACAATTCATCCGACTTGGCTACAATCCATCTTCGAATAAAGTGTGACTAGTGCATGCATCTACTCTACAACAACTCCTAAAACATTAAATAAAAATCATGCCTATATCATCTTCTCTTAGCATAGCCTATTTAAATCTAGATTACATGTTAATGACCACCATTGTGTAAAAAATAATAAATTAAGCATCCGAGTTCTAGCCCATATTGAATAATCATGATAGAGTAAGATTAAAATATTCATTCAAGCTAAGACAAGATATAGAATAAATAAAGAATCTCATATTGAATCAAATTGGTTCACTCATCTACACAATCATCACATATGTGTCCTTTAGTTTCCGTTTTTATAATTGAAATAAATAAAAGCTACATTACTTGGCTAGGGTTTTTAACAAAATCCTAGATACCCGTTTAGCAGCTCATGGTTATGGTGATCTCCATTGTTGATGTAGACAGCGCCTCCATGACCGTTGTTTCTCCTTTGCCGAGGGACACAATTCCGTGCCTTGATTCTCTGATCTCTGATCTAGAATCTCCCATTGAAAAGATGTAAGATAAAGGATATGAAGGGTAGATAGATAGATACAGAACTATGAACCCAACCCTTTAATTTATAGAGGTTGATCCAGTCATGTCTGAATGTGGATTGCTTTCTCTTCAAGTGAATCATTTCCTTGTGTGAATTGATGAGAAAGGAAGTGAGAACTGATAAATTATGGTAAAAATTGTCCTAAAATAGTCTGGAGTGCAAAACAAGTTGATCCTGGTCGAAACAGGCCTCACATGTTAAGTTGAACGCGGCTAAAGCTGATTTGGCTCACCGAGTACTCGGTGAATGTTCCACTGAGTACTCGGTGGCGCACTTGTCGCTGAAATCCGCATTATCCCGCGCCTTCCCGCGGGTTATGAGCTTACCGAATACTTCGTGGTTCTTCACACCAAGTATCACATTTTGTCTTATTTGCTCCATTTCTCTTCTCGGTTTCATTCCACTTCACTTCTTTTGCATCCTTGACATATTTTTTGTCCTTTATAGGTCTTTTATCCATGATTTCGGCTCTCGAACAATCTTGAGTCACAAATTTGGTTATTTCACAGGATTAAACTCGTTTTGTATGACATAGTCCTGAAACGTCTTAAAACACGCAAACCATATAAAAGCACTAATATAATGATATATGTAGACATAACAGTGTAGAATTAGGAGCCTTAAATGTACGATATTTAGCTCCTATCAAGCCCCCAAACTTTAACATTGCTAGTCCCTTAGCAATCAATTTAATAGAAAAAAAAAAAACAAAATTTCAAAATTCGTGATGATTGTGTTTTTAGTACAATAAATCAATACTAACTAACTAACTAACATTTTCTTTTGAGAAGGTATACGATTACACTTAACACGTGTAACAAGCCTTTTAAACCCCTCGGCAATACTGAGTGGACGAGTGAAGTATCGTGATGGTTAAATATACTACCCATAAATTCTTTCATCATTCTCGTATGCTCATGAAATCAAATACTTATCAATCAAGCCATGCTATAATGTCGTCAGAATAAAATGTATACAAATTATCCCCACACACTCATAAATAACAGTCTTCGTGAAATTATATTCAAAAGAATGGTCCTCATAGTGATGAAATAAAATCGTTAGTTTCTACAGCCGATCCACATAGTTTTCCGTGTTTTTGTGAACATTCTTTATGGTAGACTAAGCTCTCTTCTTCTACTTCACTGATCAAACTTTGCATGATATAACATATATAAAATATTTTATTTTCATCCCTTTTTATCTTTCTAAGTGTCCGGAATTTCCAGCGAGAATTTTTAGTCCCAACAAACTTGAGCCTGAGCTTTTTCCATGGGATTTATGCTCGTCATTTTTCTCCCCTTTTAACACAAGCACTCTGCTACTTTGTGGTAGGATGCCCGGTTACTCAGATCGAAGAACATTTTTTGCATTTTTATTTTTTTATATTTTTCATAGAAATAATTTTTATCTTTTCTCCATACTACTTACTTCTCCCCTTCTCCCCTTGTCATGGTTACAAAGTTATTTTTTCAACTACATAGTCAAAGGTTAATTAATTGTCCCATAAAGAACGTGTGCATGTGCTTATAGTTCAAAACTATCATTATCAGTTTCAATTTCACTCATCTATTCACTCATCTGGATCACATCTTAAAAATCAATTTAATCAAACTAGTACGTACTCATGAGTGGGGTAATTTCATACACAATATATTTCTATTCATAACATGTACATAAATCGACTCATATTTGACCTTAATCACATATTCTGAATGAATAACTTAATAAAAATATTCAAAATTTTCAAAATTTTAATTTTCTCATTCCCTTAAAAGCAGTAATTAATAACTAATTCCTCCCCCCCCCCCCCCCCCCCCCAAGCTTAAAGCGGACCATGCCCTCATGGTCTAAGAAGAACAATAAATAAAGGAAGAGATTGTTACCGCCCATGAAGTGTATTTCCGGTTGCTTGCGTTGTATTGCTTGTATCTCCCCCAAACTTGGTTTGAATGATCTATTAAAATAACAAAACACTATGCAATACCCAAGATCATATCAAGTAGAGAGATAATATTTAATAAACCGAAATATTATGTATACGAAAGAAATTTTAAAGGGAATTGAATTTTTATTAATAAAACAAACTTGATTTGGCCTTAAGGGCCTACAATCCTAAAAATTAAATAAAAATTACAGAAAAATAACAAACTAAATGCAAAAACAAGGATAGATACAATCCTTAATGGATTTGGTTGTAAAAGAAAATAATTAAAAACTAGAGAGAGAATTATATAAAATTTCTAATCATTGTTTTAATCCATTCCTTATCCTACTGATTTGCTCTATTCCTCTTTTTAGCCACATACAGTGAAATCTCCGAGCTCTAAACGGGCATTCCATTAGCCCACCATTTTCTCATCCTATTTAAAGTAACTTTCTCACCTAATTGGTCCTCAATTAAAGTAGTGATGATATATGAAAATGGCAAGTGTGAGTCCTTTTTTCTCAATGGGGTCCCCATTGTGCCCAATTTCATGTCAACACTCCGCTATACTATCATAAATAAATTCTGGTATAGAGACCAAAAATCTCTTTTTAAAGCAATAAATAGCATGAATAATTCGCGATATCATTTTCCTTCTTGATTCATTGGGCATGTTTGCTCAACCAAAATCGCATCGAGATACTAAAATTCGTGATTGAGTTTTATATTATTTAGTCCATAATTTAGTGGGTGCATTCTCAAGTCCATCGCAAATATTATCATTCCTTCTTCCTTGAAATCATACTTCTTATTGTGGTAGAAGTCACATACTATGTTAGGAAACGCCAATTATGATGCAATTTTATAAAGTGACTCCAATCGTCACTCCTTGATGGCTCGATCGGTACGCAAAAGTACAGGTTCTAAAGCTACACTCTTTCATAATGCATGCTCATACTTAATCTTATGATTTGCAAGAGAATCATCCTTTGTATTTGATGCCCTAACTTCATCCTCATACAACTTCCAATAGCCATGAGGTTGGGAAGATAAAAGTCTCACTCTCTTACTTTTGCTCTAAGAATATGTTATGCAAGGTATGAGTTTTATGAACACTAATAGGGAGTATTTATAGACTTGAAATCCCAATTCTTAATAGGAGAGGAATAAGTAAAATATGGAAGAAAATCTAAATAGGGAATAATAGAATTGGAAATTTCTTAAAAGGAGACTTACTGGAAGAATAAACTTTCAAACTTTGAAAAGGAATAAGTATTTTATGAAAACTTTTTTAGAACTATATTTTCCTAAGTTAAAAATTACTCAAAATATGACTAACTACTAAATTAGTATAGTCAAAGTCCTATTTTGAAAAGAAGTAATAAAACAATATATATATATATATATATTTAGAAAATAAAATATAAAAATTTTCCAGGGGTTGTCGAGTACTTGATGGAAATTCTACCGAGTACTCGGTAAATTCTGTAGTTGATTTTTATTATTTTATGTTTATATTCCTAATTTAAATTAAATAAACTAGATATATATAGTAAAATTATACATATATATATATATATATATGAAGTTAGTGTACATAAATATATATAAGTGTGAAAAGTAGTAAAATTCTTTTTTCTCTTATTTTGTTTTATATTTATATTCATATAGATAATTTAAATTAAGTAAAATATATATAGTAAAATTATACATATGTATATATATATATAAAATTAGTATATATAGATAATAAAATATTTAGAAAAATATTTTTGAAAATGTACCCCCCCCCCCCCCCCAAACTTATATTATTATGCCCGCATAGGAGTTCATCGTAGGGATGAAAATTTTTCCTCATAAACGAATCTTAATTTAGAATTTAAAATTTAAAAAATCTATCTAAACTTCTACAACATCAAAAATTATTAAACAAATCCTAAAAATATTCCTTAAAATAAAAGAAATCATAACACGTGCAAAAAGAATAGAAAATCTAATTAATATACAATTCCGGGTTACCGGCGTCAATCTTTACCATCTTTGGCAAGACTGCATCTAATTGTAATATCCAACACCTTTTTTCTCAGTTACACATCCACCAAATTTCGGTCTAAGCTTGGAAAGTGAATCGTTAATTGGTGTCCATTATGGATATTTAGCAATGAGCATAACATCAAGCAAATAATAATCGTCAATAACTTACCTCTTTTATCATGCTCTATATTCATCCCATGTTTAATCCTTGTGTCCAATGAATTTTCCATCACTGTACGAGGTGATATGTCTTCATCACCTCGTCAATCCCCTCAATTTCATAGTATTCCTCCCTTCCTTGTTTATCGTGGAGTTGTTTGTCGAGACATTGGGGAAATTGTTCTCTAAATTAATATGATGGCTCAATTGGCTCTTGTGGTAAGGGAATTATTTGTGTCCACTCTTCTTGTGAGATTTCATTCGTTACCTCAAATTGTTCCTCCATTTTATTGTAATCATCCTACCCATCCTCATAAGTTGTATCGACTAGACTAGTTTCCTTTTCATCACTAAGGGATCTTAGTTCAACTATACCTTAGCTCATTGGATCAACTACCGCTAGACGTGGCCATTCCTATTCTCTTCTATTTAAAACACTAGCTAGTTGTCCTACTTGGGTTTCTAACTTAGCAATAGATTGTGATTGAGAGTAGAGTAATTGTTATTCGGGTTCTAACGTGCTAAGGGCAATCAAAACTCTATCTTCAAAATTGTTTGACTAGGGAGGTGAACTTGGAATTAAATCCAAAACGAAGTCTTCATACTGAGGTTGATTTAAATCATACAAATAAAATTCTTGATTATCCAATTATAAGTATCAATTTTCTACCTTGTGTGTAATCTCCTCACACTTACGAGTGGTTGCTTCAATATTTCCTAGGGTCGCTAAAACCTTATCTTCAAAACTCAATGGCGCTTGGGAAAAATATTGATTTGACTCAAATTGGATTTTGCTAGATGGTTGAGGGTAAAATTGGAAATTTACTTCATGATTGTTGTAAGAACATTATGCGTAAGAACATTAATACTATTATTTGTGATTGGCATGTTCTAGACAATAACCATGTTGAGTGAATTATCATGTTGATTGAATTATGGAGTCGTGAAGGTTTGATCGGAATTGACAAGCTTTGTCAAATTCAAATCAAGCTTGAAGAAAGTGAAAAATACAAGAGAAATGAAGAAGAGACAAGTTTAAGTGAAAAATGCATTCTGAAGGCCTTAAACAACATTTTTCGAAGCCGAAACTTCGAGAAACATTCAAACGGAGTCGAGGGGGTTTAAACGATGCTATTCCCAAAAAAAGTAGTTTCCATGAAAAATTTTACGGACCATCTACGAACATAGTAGCTAAAAGTGGCTAGAAAGTGTTATTTTTACGCACCATCTACGGACAACCAAGGGAGCCTACGCACCACGCGTAGCCTAGGCCTATGCTCCGCGCATAGGGCACCTACGGGTCGCGCGTAGTTAGTGCTACGTAATGATATTTTGAAATTACAATTTTGACCCCGATTTGATTTCTCTTGATGCGGCTGTAACTCTGAACATTGATATATGTGATATATACATATTGAAGACCAAATCAAAGGGTTTTTGCTCAGTTTGATGTGAAATTACGAGAAAGGGTAAGCTTAGGATTTTTCCTCTACATAATCTATAAATACCAAGGTTTTCTATATATGAGAGGTGGCCTTTGAGCCATTGAGAGATCTCTACAAGTTTTCTACAAATTCATATTCTTCAAGAGAGATAGAGATACCAAGGTTTAGGGTTTGTTAGATTGTGTTTCTACATTGATTATCTCATACACGATTCAATGACCTAGATTCTAAAAAATCTACACACCGTCATATTACAACATGGTTTCTTTGATCCGTTAAGAAGCGGAGCCATCTGATTGCGGAGATTGAAGCAGGAGGTTTCGTGGTTATTTGATCCGTTGAGAAGCGGAGCCGTCAGAGTACAGAGATTGGAGCGAGAACTTCGTGGAGCGCGAGTGGATCTAGAATTTCAGACGTCGAGTGAAGAACAGCAAATTACAGCAATTGTAAGCTCTATTTTCATAAAGTTTGTACAAATTCTCTTATTCATAGTGCATTGATACCCAAGTGTATCTGTGATTTTTACTTGGAGTCTTTCCAATATTTTCCACGTAAAAATCTGTGTCTTCTCATGATTTATTTTCTGCACTTATATTCATAACTGCTTGATTAATCTAATTTGAAAATTTAAGGTTTTGTGACTAATTAAAATTGAATTTCCGCTAGATAATTTTAATTGATCATTAAATCGTCAAAAAGCCTATTCACCCCCCCCCCCCCCCCCTCTAAGTTGTTTTCTTTTATCGTTTAGGTAATTTCAATTGGTATTAGAGCATGGTTATCCTGATTTAGGTTAACAACCTAGGGTTAGATTCTGAACTTAGACGATGGAGATACCTCGTGAAGGAGGTTCCATATCTAGGTCCCCTTTGTTTGATGGCTCAAATTACGTGTATTGGAAAGCAAGGATGAGAGCGGTTTTAAAATCGTTAGATGAGAGAGCTTGGTTGGCCGTAGAGGTAGGATACTCACCTCCTAATGTGGTGGATGCAACGACTAATCAATTAAAACCAAACCCATTGAGTGAGTGGACTGTTGCTGAGAGGAATAATGTTAATTGGAACTCCAAGGCGTTGAATGCGTTATACAATGCTGTGACTACGAGTGAATTTAAGAGAATTTCCACATGCAAGATTGCTAAAAAAGTGTGGATATTCTCCATGTAACTCATGAAGGAATGTTAAATGTTGAACAATCAAAACTTTAAATTCGGAATTCTCAATTTGAACAGCTGAAGATGGAGGAGGATGAAGTCTACGCTGACTTTGAAGCTAGACTAACTGATATTGTCACAGGTTGTCACAATCTAGGTGAACCCATTCCTGAGATAACCATAGTGAAGAAAATTCTTAGGTCTCTACCTAAACGTTTTTTTATCTAAAGTCACTGTCATATCATAGGTCATGAGTCTTAAAGAAATTAAGGTTGAAGAATTGGCAGGGAACTTAAAATCCTATGACCAAGAAGCGGATTTTGAAAGGCTTGAAGTGCAATCGATTATCAAGGCTTCTTGGGGCAGTTTTTCAAGTGGAAATGAATGATGAGCCGTAGGAGCAAGGAATGAAGAGGAATCATAAGTGGATTAGGATATATAGGATTCATTTGTTTTTAATTTGGTAAATAGGTTGCAATTTTCAATTCTTAGTGATTATAGGCCCTTAAGGACAAATCATTGCAATTTCAATTTCGTAGGGATTGTAGGCCCTTAAGGCCAAACCATTGTTTATTTTGTATTCAATAAAATAATCATTCCTTGTGCTATATTGAGTAAGAATTTCTGGAAAGTGATAATTGTATTTCTTTTTCCCTTGCTATGATATTGGGTATGTGTGTTTTGTTTAAAATTTATGCAAAGGGCTCGATTCAAGTTTGGGGGGGGGGGGGGGGGGGGGGGGGCAGAACGTGCAAAAAGAGAGGAAATTCCGTAATCGCGTTTCAATGGTAACTATATTCTTTCTCATGCGTATGATTATAAACCATGAGGAAATGGTTTAATTTAATTTTAGGGGGAAGGTATAAGTAATATAAGGAATGATTGAAAAAAATTAAAAAAACTGAATTTTTTTGAGAAATTCTTTGCTTTTATGCATGAGTGTTTTTCATTACAAGTTGATGGAGTTTGTGTTTATGATGTATGAGTAGTATGTGATGTGATATTCCCACTCATAAGAGTAATGATTAGATTGAGTTAGTGAACTGATGTGATGTGATTTTACATGGGTGAATGAATTAGTGAAATTGAAACGGAGAATGACGATCTTGACCTATAAGCACATGCACATATTCACTATGGGACAATTAATTGATCTTTGACAATGTAGTTGAAAAATTAGCTTTGCCACTACAAAAGTGGGGAAGGGGAGTTAGTATGGAGGAAATTTGAAAAACAATTAATAAATAAAATGTAAAAAGTAGTTCTTCGATCTGAGTAACCGACATTCTTACCACAAAGTAGGAGTGTTCGCGTAAAAAAAAGAGAAAAATAATGAGCATAAATCCCAAGGAAAAAGCTCGGACCCAGTTGGTTGGAACTAAATATTCTTGCTGGAAAGTTCGGAGTTTAGAAAGATAAAAAGGGATGTAGTGGAAAAGATGGAAAGAAGGAGTTTTACATATAAAAAGGGCAAAGTTTGATTAATAAATTAGAAGAAGTTTGATTGATCTACTGTAGGAGAATGTTCACAAAAATACGGATGGTTTTCCAAATTGGGAGTAGAGAGTAACGAAGTTATTTACTTTAGTGGGGATCATTCTCAATATTAGCTCAAGATAGTTGTTATTTGGTAGTGAGTGGGAATGTTTGTGTAACGTCCGGTATTTTTACGTGTTAATTAAAACAATTATTTAAACAATTAAGTGCTTATGTGATTATGTGTTTAATGTGTTTACGTGTTTACCATGACTTATATGTTGTATGTGATATAAAAATTGTAAGTTGTATGTTATATTTTCATTTTGAGAATAATGAAAATTATTGAAAACGATTTCGGGAACGAAATGGCCAAGGATAAATGAGTAATTTCACATTTTGAGCACTTAGTGGAAAATATATAGATTTTGGCTAAGTGTTAGGGCATGAATGGCATGTTGGTAATTAGAAAGGATGACAAGGGGTAGAAGGGTATTTAAGAGTCTTGGTAGCACTCTTGTGAATAACCCTACGTTGGGAAAATATTGGTCATTTTACACTTTTGGAGTAGTGTCTCATTTCTAACCTTTGATCTTTTTTTCCCATCCTTGTTCTCAACCATTGGATCATAGGGCTTTGTTTGGTTGGCACTCAAATGCAATAATCCATTATTCATGGTCTTTCACTTGCAAGACCACTTGGTGGCATTTGGATTAAACCTTCAATTTGCTAGCTTTAACCTCAACCATTGGATTGTGAGAAGGTGAGTGGAGGATCTCTACAAATATCAAAGTCTTTCATTGCAAGACTTTGATATTTTCTCTACAACTCATATATCTCTACACTTCTCCTTCCCTCTTCCACTTCACCATTCCTCCTTGATTTCATCTCCTTCCACTTGGAGTTTAAGGAAGTGTTCAACATGGGAATTGTTTGGGTTGTTCTCCTATTCCATTTGCACTAGGTATTGGGGTAATTCTTTCATTCTCTTGAGTTTTACAACTTCAACCCTAGAATGTATCTTTGAGAATTTATGTGTTCAACTTTTGATATTTGGTTCCCTTCTCTCTTGAATCTTGTTAAGGGCCATAAATTGAACATTTTCACCAATTGTTTCGATTATTGAAAGGTTGGAGCTCATCTTATGATTTTTGGCTCATCTTGTGGAAGAGTTTGTGGTAAGTTCAAGAATCCCTTCTCTTGAATTGTGTTTTTCATAAAACCCTAAGTTGCTATCATTAGGGTTGGTTTTGTTTTGTGGTTGGAGCCACTTTGATAATTTCGGTTTATAGAAACACCATTGTAATATTTTTATTCATTGAATGGTGTATTGTAAGCTTGGAAGCTCTTCCCTTGAACACTTGAATTGATAGCTTACTTGGACCTCTCTTGGACACTCTTGAACTGGTTTGCTTGGAATTGAGGTAGGGGAAAAATGAATTGTGTTCGTCTTTATACGAGGGTGTGTGTGTCTATGTATGTATATGCCGTAAATATATATATATGAAAGTTGGGTCTTGACAACTTAGATGGTGATTTAGGCTCTTAAGAACATGATTATGTGATATAAATTCATGTTGTGGTTTATTACTTATTAAATATGAAATTGTAAGTATTGTGATGATGGGAGTGCAATATATGACCTAAAAAATGAGCATGTATTGTGAAAGAGCATGTTGAGAAGAATTGTTATAAATGTGAACTTTCTTATTAAATGTGAAATGATAAGCCTTTGTGATAATTTGGGTACAATATAATGCTAATTGATAGAAGCATGTATTGTGATGGTATATGGTTGTGATTGAGAACCTTCATGCATTTTGGGGTACATCATGTAGTGTCAAAAACATGGGTGTCGGTTTATACGGGTTGTGTACTCATGTGTGAGTAGTCTTATGTTGAATCGTCACAACAACTGGCCAGGGGGTGTTCCCAACCTACAGAAATAATGTGTCCGGGAATGGGGTATAGGGTGAGTCGTCTCATTCTTAAAGTTTCAAGTCGTCTCGTGCATTCGATATACGAATCTTTAGTCACGAGTCGTCTCGTGCAACCGTTTTCCTTGTTGAAAGTGAGAAGTGTCAAATCACTTGAAAAGAATTGATGCGGTACTCTTTCTCGTTGTAAATTAGTAGAGTGTGTATTCGTTAACATGAATTGGGCAAAGTGTGTAAGGTAAGGTGTGTTAAGTCATATTGCACTTACACTAACATATATGTGTGATTATGATATTGATATTGAGGCATACTATAATTGTGGATAATTATGTTGTGAGCATGTTGGGAAACTTATTTGTTGGGTTCGATGGGGTTCCGGATTGGCATGAGAGCCATGTGGAACAAGAGACCGGCCTAGGGTTAGTGACATGAACCTTGGTTGGGTTGAACCACTCGGACTATAGAGATTGAGGCGATGACGTTTCCTCTACTAGGCTAGTGAGCTCACCCCACGCCTTATATCTTTTTCAGGTGATGATTCCGTTGGGAGAGTTCCATAGTCTCTCCGTGAACGTGTGTAGTGGATCATACCTATTTTTGTTGGGCATTAAGTAGAGAAACATGTATCTTTATATTCCTTTTGTCCATGTAAATCAAATGTGTTAGACTACATCCTTTTGACCCGGCTAGCATGTTATCCGAGGAGTTATTATCGATGTGTATCCCTCAGAGCGCTACGCGCGGGGATTTATTTCTTATGCTGTATTTCGGTGCCGGAATGCTAGTTATGCCTTATTTTGTAAAACTATGACGTTGCATCGCCATGAAGTGTTTGGATATTAAAGTGTATGAATTTGAATGTTTTTATATTAAGATGTGATATGAATGATAACTATTTAATGTGGTTATTAGGTGTCCGGCCGAAAACGGCGTTTTTCTAGGTTTTCAAGCAAACCCTTTCGTTTTGAATGGAAAAACCCGTTTTCGCCCACCTCCGTAGCCCAGTAAATTTCTTTGTTTTAGAAATGATTTTAAACTCATTTTACAAAGATTTTAATCTTTAGAACCGGCGGTATTTAAAACGGAGACCGAGGGCAAGACGAATAACTTTATGAACATTAAATGAGTATTTTCGTTCAAAGTACATGTTGTGTTAAAATGACTTGAATCATGGATTAAATGTGTATCAATCAAATATAGGTAGGGGGAACATTTTAGTTGAGGATTCAATCACTTTTTTGGTCATTTTTTAAGTTTCGTATTGAAGTAATCGACTGCCGGAGAGCTAGCAGCCGACTGCCGGAAACTTGGCTTTACTGCTTATTTTTTTTAAGATTTGAATTAAGGCAGCCAACTTCCAAAGAGCTGGCAACTGACTTTCGTCCATGGGTAGCCGACTCTTGGATATTCAGCCCTATTTTGACCATTTTCGGAAATTCATTTCTCTCACCTCGCACCTTTGATTTAGGTCCCATTTGTTTCTATAGCTTTCCCTATGTCCAAATTTTTGGGATAAAAGTTCAAATAATTTATTTTCACTTGAAATGATTGTTTTACCCTTAATGAAAGTTGGGTACTTCAACTTTCTGTTTTGGTTAGCCATGTTCCGATCCATTTTCGAAAATTCGTTTCTCTCACTTCGAACCTCCGAATTAGGTTATGTTTGTTCCTATGGCTTATGCTAGGTCTAAACGTTGTATTTGTAGTTGAAAATTACTATTTTACCCCTGAGTTGACCATTTTACCCGTTGGTAAACATGGGGGCTTGGAATGATTCGTTCAAGGTGCCGAGTGTTTCGGTTTACCTTCTTTTCGATCCCGTGTGATCTATTTGGCATCTTTGAGATGTTGTATGTCTATTTTTACCCTTGTACGGGTATTTGACGACTTACAAAGATTTTATTTCATTTTTATTTCTTCCGCATTCACTCTCTTAGCTCTTAGGCTCGGGTTTTAGAGACCTAGGAAATTTGGGGCATGATAGTTTGTATCCATGTTATCTTATACATTATAGCATGACTTGGTTGATAAGTGTGTGAATGCATGAATGTGTGAGAATGAAGAATGGAGAAGTTGTGGATAGTATAGCTAACCCTTACGAGACTTAACTCATCCACTTGGTGTTGCCGAGGGGTTTAAAAGGCTTGTTACATATACTAAGTGTAATCGTCGACCCTCACGAAAGCAAGGGATTAGTGTAGAGTAGTTAGAATAGATAATCATCATGTGATGTTTTTAAATTTATCCTGTGTTCATTGCTAAGAGACTAGCAATATATAAGTTTGGGGGTCTGATGAGTGTCAAATATTATCCATTTTAGGCACCTAACTCACTATTGTTACGTCTTATCATTTCATTATTTTGTATTCTTATGCGGTTTGTGTGTTAAAGCGTGTTTCAGGAGTTTAACGAAGAAATTAACTAACTTTGGTGAATTAACCAAAGACATGCTTATATCTATCCACAAAGAGAGCAAAAGAGGAGTTTTCAAGCAAAAAGTGTCTCCCGAAGGGCAAAAATGATATTTTTCGGACCCGTAACTTTGGGAAACATACTAAAGGAGTCGAGGGGGTTCTAATGGAGTAATAATCAAGAAAAGTGGTTTCTAAGAATTTTGCTATGCTTGAGTTATACTTACAGTAGCTAAAAGTGCCTAGAAACAGCTAAAACTACACTCAAGCTATGCTTATAGAAAATGCCTTACGACTAAGCTACGCTTAAGCATAGGAATGGTAGGGGCCAAGCGTATGAAAGCTTGGAATTTGAGTCCCAATCCGAATTAAACTCTTTTAACATATCTTCGACTCCAACACCTCTAAACATGTGTATATGACATATTATACATCAGATTGAAGGTTTGGCTCAGATTTGAGGAGAAACACATCAAAGAGGAATCCTACTCAAGTGGGACAAGTTGAATACAAGTAAAACTCTTCTCAACCTCTTCTATAAATACTAAGGTCTGCTACAGATCTCAAGAGCTTCTAATTTACATAATTTCCAGAGCACTATCTCTGGAGATTCATATCATTCGAATAGAATGAGCCGTTCAAGACCTAAAGATCCGGAGAAGAAGATCATAGAGGTCATTTCTACATCAACGATGCAGTCACCCACCACCATGAGCAACTAATTCGGTATCTAGGGTTTTGTAGCAAAACCTAGCTAAGTAATGTATTTTATTTATTTGTTTCAATTGTAACGAGAGGAAACTATAACCACACTGTAATGATTGTGTAGATCTGTGATGGTAGTTATTCATGACACGGGATTTTATATTTATTCTAATTCTTGTCTTAGATTGAAGGGTTAAGTACAGAAAACACCCCTGTAGTATAAATATGGTGTGTATAACACCCTGTACTTTGAAAATGTGTGTATTGACACTAGCATTTTTGGAAAACGTGCGAACACCCCTTGCAAGTTTTGAAAATGCGCAAATCCCCCTTCTTTTCGGTCATTTGCAGCTCACGTGACTTTTATACTCTCTTAAATACCCATTTTACCCTTTTTCTTCTTCAAAATATACATCTAAATTTCGAAAAATAAATTTCAAAATCAATATATATAATTCAAATTCAAAATTTATATATATAAAATTCGAAACCAATATATATATATATATATAAAATAAAATTTTCGAAATTTATATATATATAATTCGAAACCAATATATATATAAAAATATAAAATTCAAATAGTTGTGCAAATAGAAGTATAAAAAACACAAGTGACCAAAGTACAATACACCAAAACAACATTTAAAGTCAAAGAAAGTATAAAATAGAAGTATATTTTCCCCGAATTTTATATATTGTTTTCCGAAATTTATATATGTTTTCGAATTTTATATTTTATTTTCGAAATTTAATATATATTTTTTGAATTTAATATTTTTCCCGAATTTTATATATTGTTTTCGAAATTGATATATGTTTTCAAAAAAATTATATATTTTTTGAATTTATATATGTTTTTCCTAATTTTATATAATTTTTTGAAATTTATATTTTTGTTTTCAAAATTTATATTTTTTTTGAATTTTATATTTTTTTGAAATTTAATATATATTTTTTGAATTTTAGATATTTTTTCAAATTATATATATATTTTCACGAATTTTGTATAATATTTCAAATTTATATATGTTTTTCGAATTATACTAAGGGCATATATGTTATTTAAAATGAAATGGGGTCAATTCGCACATAAATGAAAAGATTAAGGTGAAATCAAACCAAAAGGGTGTTATACGCACTATATTCATACTATAGGGGGTTTAACACACGCGACCCTAGATTGAATGAATGCATTATCTCAATCAATCATGTTATATTAAATATAGCGTGATTTTTTACACAATGGTGTTTAACACTTGAAACCCTAGGTTTATACAGGTCATGCCTCGGCGAGGTGATATAGACATGTTTTAGTTTAATTTTATGTTGTAGGAGTATATTAGAGTAAAATAGATGGCATATACTAGTCACACTCTGTCCGAAAATGGATTGTAGCAAATCCGGTGGATAGTATCCTTTTTGGGACGTATTCGACTATTTGTGGTACGATCTGATTTATGGTGATGGATCACCCTCTTGTAATTGAGTAAGTAGAAAAGCTATATTATGCGGTTAGTGGTGGAGCATGAAAACCCTAGTTTTTCTCTACCTTGAATCACAAACTTATTTAAATATTGTTCTTAGGTAATTTAGTTATAGATCTCAAACAAAACAAATCAAACATTTTTTAAACTATAATTCAATACTTTTAGATTGCTAGAGTGAATAATCCAAGTCTCTGTGGGATCGATATTCCCTTTCTCAAGCCGATTTGTGCTACAATACGATTTGTGTGCTTGCGATAAGTAAAACCTTATCGTCGTAAGGGGCCATTCTTAATCATTATTTTTAACCCCATTCAACGCACATCAATACATACGAGAATTCTCGAATTTATAAGGCTCGGACTAAGGTGTTTCATGATAAGCATATTCGTAAAAAGTCCTTTGAGCTCAGTCAGAAGGTTTGGTTGTTTAATTCCAGATTAAAGATGTTTCTCGGTAAGCTTCAGTCAAGATGAGACGAACCATATGAGGTTATAAAGGTTTACCCCCATGGAGCGGTGGAACTCGATGATCCGGACAAAGGGAAGAGATTTATAGTGAATGGTCAACGACTTAAGCATTGTGTGGAAGTCTGACCAGCTACGGGTGTTGTGGAATCGATCTATTTGATCGATTCAACACACGAGCTTGATCCTGAATGATGAAAAGTGGTGACGTCGCGCCAACGACATTAAACATTGGTACTAGTTGATGAAAGCTCATTTTTTAACCTAGCTTTGTAGATTATAGATTAGGATAGGCAAGTTAAGATTGAGTTGTAATGTTTTTGTTCATTGTGAGTGTGGTGAAGTATCTCATAGATCATACAAGATGTTAAGAAGGGGTTATGTGAAAAGATGCGTGCGAGTGGAGGGTGAAAGGAGATTGAATTTTTTGTAAACCAGTTGAGTCTTACGCATAGGTGCAAGCTTTGCTACGCATAGGCGTAGCAGCCCAGTAACCTTAGACGTAATTCACCCTACGCATAGGCGTAGGGTCTATGCGTAGGGTGTCGTTACAGAATCAAAGGTCGCGACCTCTATTATTTAATCGACTTCTATTTTGGTTATTTATCTCTCTACTCTACCAAATACTCTCAAATCACTCCCATTAGAACCCTAGTGCAATTTCTCATTGATTAATCCAACTTTTACATCCGTGTTTTAATCCTTCAGATTCACGTGAAGAACTCATAAGGGTTTCAAAAATCAATTTTGTAACACCCCGTGTTATTTTCCTTTTTCCTGAAATTATTTATAATTTTAATTCCAATAATGACGTCACTTGTTCATGACGTATTATTTATTCTTGGTATTTGATACCTGTAAATTTTTCGCGTTTACTTTTAAAGTCGACTGGACGACACTACGGTTTCTCCTTGACGACTACACGAGTTCTTATTCTCAATTACGCGGTATCGTTGCGGCGTTTAATGATTAGTACTTCGACTGGGCAAAGACACGTTGTAATTGATCGGGCTTGTTAAGTGTCCCGACGTTCGGGTTTCTACCCCGGTGTATTTAATTGGGCATCCCGTTATTAATTCGGGTTTGTGAGATTACGTTTTGGTGTTCCCGGTATTTTTCGGGATTTATTGTATATATATATATATTTAATTATATATATAGTTTTGGGGTCATTTCGCAATTACGGATACTTGAAGGGTTAGTTTCGCAATTATGGACATTTAGAGGGTTGTTTTGCAATTAGGCTATATATGTATATATACATGTATATGCGCATCTGTAAACGACGGATCCGTGCGTCTCTTCTCCACGACCACAGCCGGTGCCTTCTTCTTCATAGACGACCTTCATCTGCTCCTCACCTTCATCTTCACCTCCATGGCCGGCGAGAGAAGGAGAGAGAGAGAGAGTCGGACTGAAGAGGTGCAGGCCAGAGTCGACGGCCTGGAGCAGCGGCGGCTGAGCTGGGCGGAGGCGGCGGCGACCGTGGCTGGCGGCAGCTTGCACGGAGGAGCGAGTAGCTACGGCTGGTTCACGCAGCAGGGGCGGAGCAACGCGTGGACAGGGGCGAACTCAGCTGGGCTTCGGCCAATTTTCCGGTGACCTTCCGGTGATCGGTTTGAGCCGATTTTTGGTGAGTAGTTTCGTACCTACGTAGTATTCATTATACATTAATTTCGTGAATTTAGAATGAATGGTTTGCCCGGAAATCGCATTTATAGGTTATAGATTTCGTTTGGGGTATTTTAGATTTAACCCAATTAATTAACCGATTATTAATGGGCTTAGTATATATCGTATAGGTTGTCGAGACGGACATTTCGATATATTCGAAATAATTATCGGACGATTTTGGTCGGCGGGCTTCATATTCGGGCGCCAGTACTGTGTTGTTTCGGACTGTTCGGTAACGTATAATTAGGTGGGAAATTATATTTATCACTCCGCATTATTGAAGTAGTTTAGGGGTGCAAACCCTTATTTAATTTAATATAGAATATTAAATTGCTAGTTTAAATATCTATAAATTATTTAGAATCGGAATGGACTTAGGGATTAATTTAAGAAAATTTATTAAATTATTCCTATGTGATTAAATAATATTCTAATTTAAATTAAATAAGAATGGACGGCTTAGAAACCCTTACGAATTTAAATGGGTTATTAGAGATTCGAAAAGCTTAGACGATATGCTAGGATCCTTTTGGTATACGTGAAATAATTGTTTAAATTATTTTAAAAAGGTATGTTAATTAAAATTGAAAATATTTTCTAAGGAATTAGAGAAACTATATTTTGAAAACATGAAATGTATATGAAACTGTTTTCATATGATTTAAATGTTTTATTGTATTTTAAAGCATGCAAGGAGATTTTTGAGATTTATGTTGACATTACCATGTGGGTAATTGCTTAAATATGATGCATTATATATTTATGTTGAGTACAGGGGTATGTATCCGTTAACCTGTGATGGGCGCCGTGTGAATTATATGTTGGTATTTTCATAAATATGGTGTATTAAATATTTATGTTGAGGCCCGGGGTGCCTGTTGAGAATGTCGTGTAGTGTCAAATCACGATGTTGATATGTATGAGTTGTGTACTCAAGTATGGGTGTCTTTGTGCCGGATCATCACAACAACTGGCCAGGAGGTATCACGCCTACGGAACTAAAAAGCCGGTAAATGTGAGTTAGGAGTCCAGGTAGAGGCTCATGTTCTTGACTCAAGGGTAGTCATGGCGTACGGAGTTGCAAGTTGGGCTCTCGTACAACCGTCTTCCCTGTTGAAGTGATAGAGAGAAAAATCACTTGGGAAAGGTCGGTGTGGTAACTCTACACTATGATGAGTGGACAGAGTATGTATCCGTTGCCCTTGGGAAGGGTGTGTTGTGCGTGAGTATCACGGGGAGTGTTGAGTCACATTACACTGCATGTTATTTATGTGATCTCATTTAACATGTATATGTGCTATATTACATGTGTTGTTGGAGCATGCTATTTATGAATATTGTAAATTAAATTCATATTTTATAAATGCTCAGTAGAAAATGAATAATGTGAAACAAGACTTTAAATGAGGAAATCATTATAGTATAAATGAAACATATAATCTTTATACTTGTGTTATATGTTTTTATGCCCTTGAGGGAGGTTAAGTGCATTGACGTAGTAATCTCTGTGAGTAGTTGAGGCTAGTGGTGGATTGTGGAGTTGATTTTGATTTGTGGCCTTAGAGAGGACTGTTAATTGTTTTGTGGTTCTAGTTAGTTGTGTGATGTCTTTAGAGATTTGAGGTCAGTGATTGACTCAGTATCAATTGTGATTGAGGCCTTAGATAAGGCGGTTGATGTGATTGTGGGCTTAGTGGATGTGGTAGTATAGACCTTTAAGTGTTTTTCATTCTTTTGAGGAATGGGTAGAGGTTATGATTGAAGTGATTTCATTAAGTACTTAGGGTATTGTAGCGTGGTTTCTAGTGCTTAGTTCATTCCCCTAAGCATTTCTTGTACAGTGTTGGTATACTAGTACATGTCCTTGACTTACATGTCATTCCTTGAGTTGTCGGTTACGGTGTGGTGCCGAACCTCTTCCTCGTGGTGTCATTTGATTTGGTGGAGTTGGAACGGATGGTTGTCTTCCGTGAGTCCAACGTGTTGCTCTTCCTTTACTGTCCTCTCGAACATTACAGGAATTCATAGAGTTGTGTTTCTCTTATTTGACTGTCATTTCGAAAACGGTGTTTTCTAAACTCTTTGTATTTAAAAGGAAAAACTCGTTTTCGCCTACCCCCGTAGCAACTAAAAGTTTTAGTACTTTGTAAAATGATCTTAGGATCTTCTTTAAAAATATTTTCAACTTTTAAAAGCCGGTGATGGCAACTGACGGAGACCGGGGGCAAGACGGTCATTTTTACTATATGGTTTCTTAAAGAAAAACTATTTTATTACTTTTCTTGGGATTCTGAGATTTCGAGACTTCTTTCTCAATATCTCATCCTGTAGAGTTTTGAAAGGTGTTCCATTGTTTCACCTTTGCTTCCTATCATTTCTAAGTCTCGGGTATGAGGCTTGGTGTTGTTCAGTGCACACATATAGTGTTGCCCTTCCTTTCTTCTTGGTTTTTTGACGTCACCACTTAGGTGATTCGAGTTGTTCCACATGTTGTGGGCATGGATACCGAGTGGATTGGGTTCCTTGTCCGGGTGTTCTCACTAAACACTTGTTGTGTTTTAACCTTGACATTGTTGTCTCGGTTATCTGTTGGTTTAGCGTTAGGACTTCTTTCCCCTCGCTTTGGTTTCCTTGTTCAGGTGTTTTCACTAAACACTTGTGGTGTTCTTTAACCTTGACATTGTTGTCTCGGTTATCTGTTGGTTTAGCATGGGGAAGTCTTTTCCTTTGCCTTGCTTTGGTGACCTTGAGGTGGTCGTTCTTGTGAGTTGAGTTCATGTACTCTTAGTGATTTGATTGGGTGGTTTTCCTCACCTAAGGTGAGAGTGTTAGTGATGTGATTGACCCTATTGATGATAGTATCATGAGGTCGATATGATTTATGGTATGGTGATATGATTGAGGTGATCTAGCCTTTAAGAGCTAGATTTTCCTTAGGAATGGGATGAGGTTTGTTATATATATATATATTGTACATTTACAATATATATATATATATATATGGATGACGGTTGTGTTAGTACGCAAGGACGTGAGTACTTTTCCTCCTGTGTTATCGGGGAGTGAGTTATGAGTATTCCTTGGTACTAGTGATGGATTTTGATCCCTGTGGATATTAGAGGTGAGTGTGTTTCCCCTCTATTTAGATTTCTGGTTAGCGTCGTGAGTGCTTGAGAACTTGTTAGATTTGACTTGGGTGTCGTGTACCTAGTGTACGTTGGTGAGAGTAGTGTAGACTACCGGTATGAGTACTTAGAGTACGAGTCTTAGTCGTACCTTGTAGAATCTTGTTGTGTATTTATACTTATATATATATACGTGTATATATATATATATCCCCGTTATATACTTATGTACGGTAGTATATGAGCGTGCCTTGAGTTTTGCGTGGATGGGATTAGTTGGGCTATATATATATCTTGCTAGATAGTTTAGCATTACCTAAACTGCCAGAGGATGTGGTAGTTAGAGTATCTTTTCCCACTGAGCTTATTTGCTCACAGGGGAATTTCATTCGCCCCCTGGTATTCCACGCCAGGTTGCAGGAAATATACGGCTATGAGCAGGATGCAGTGCAACGGCAGCTTTCTTTTGTTTCCTTGTTACAAGTTTTGGAGTTGCGTTGGGTGATGCGGTTATGGTTGCAACACGACTGGGTTTGGGGACGATAGGTATCCACTTTCAGTTTCTCTACCCATTGTTATGGGATTGTTATGTATTTTCTTTTGGGAGCCAGTCTGTTGGCATATCCCTGTTGATGTATTCTTTAGTTCCTGTATTTATTCTTTCTGATGGTTATTGTATCTATTCTGCACAGCTAGGTGTTTTACTGTATCTTATTCGAGCATTTGTGGCTCTGTTGATTATTAGAGGGTTTGGAGGGGTTTTGGTTTCTTTCCATTATCTCGGCCCTAGTAGGATTGATGAATGTGGGGCTTGGAAGCCATTGTGATTATTGAATTGCTATTGGCAGGTTCTTGTGTTGTGGTTGTTGTCCGGATGTTCCATTTACAAACGGAACTCTGCCGGATTTTCGTTAGATTCCGCTGCTTTGTTTATTATCCATTTGGGTATTAAATATACCATTTCTACCATTAACCCATATGTTTTCTTGGTTAATGATGTCTTAGTTGGTCATTTGTATTAAGGATCACATCCTGGATTCCTCGGATGTCCCTGTTCGGGAGTCTTAGGAATTTAGGAGCGTGTCAGTTGGTATTGGAGGATGCTAGTGAGTTTCTAGCATTCTACTTGACATGGAGTATATTTTTATTGTTATTCCATGTGTCTCTTTGTTGTTGTTGACTCTAGTACTCGCTTGACTAGCGTCATCCCTTGGAGATTCGCTGATTCTCTAGATTTGAGTTTCGGGAATCTTAAAGGCGTGACAGCGTGGTATCAGATCATTTTACCCTTTTGTGGGTATTTGATGATTGAATTTCGTTGGTTCTCATTTCTTTTTACTTCCGCAATCACTCCCTTAGCTCTTAGGCTCGGGTTTCGGAGTCCTAGGAATTTGGGGCGTAACAAATTTTGGGGAAAATCCACTATTGGTTGATTTGATAAGATTTTCTTTCAATCTTTGTGTTTTTCGTTAATATTTATATCATTCTAAACTAGTATTGATGAACAAATCCAATCTTAAACAAGTTTTGATCCGTTCTTCAAAATTGTGAATATTAGCTTCAAGAGCGGGTTTGAAATTCAAATCCATTGCGTGTTTTAAGTTTGGGGGTTTGTTTAAACATCATGTTGGCCTTAAGATTTTAATCCAAAGGCAATTCCGTAATTTTGATGATAACAAATCATTAATGATGTATTTGTACTAATGGTTACAATGAGTATTTGTCCAAGCTTGTAAAAACAGGAAAATCATATATGGATCACACGGACAAAAAGATCATGGCGTTATCATTTAAAGCGAACGAGCAAAAGATCAAATACAAAGATATTGAAGTTCAAAAGGATCAAATGCAAAGATGTTGAAGCTTAAAGATTATCAATTCAAAGAGGATCAACCACTACTTGAAGATTGGGGTAGATAGGTTGGTGAGTTCTTAGATTTTAATTGTCAAAGTAATTATTTGAATTATTTTAGAACTCTAGAAATCTAAAATCATTATGCATAAAACTATTTTTTGAAAACAAATAAATGCCAAATTAATGCATTTGGGTCTAAGAATTAGCATACAAATTTTGTAAATTTATACAGAAAATTTGGAAAAAAATTGGAGAGTCAACTGACCCCATTTGCAAATTCAGCTCACCCCATTTAAGACTCAGCTCACCCCATTTAAGAATCAGGTAACCCCATTTTGGAACTCAGCTCACCCCATTCTCCTGATTTGCTTTACAACGGCTCTGTTGAATTTGGTGCAACTTTCCAACGGCTATATTGGCTCCTCCAACGGCTCTATGAGTCATCATATGCCAAAATGTAGAGTTGGTTTTGATATAAATAGGCTTAAACTCTTTCTACAAAAACTACCTCTTGTAATATCAAAAATACACTTTCATACACATTTTTGCATCAACACTCATATATTTTAAAAGTCTAGAGCTTCCATCTTGATTCAAATTCTTACTCTAGTCTTGTGAGCAAGAAAGCTATAATTGTAGAAATCAATCTTTGAGAGATATTTTTATTGTACAAGATCATTGTAATCAAAGGGTTGGTGTGACCCAAGTTAAGGCTAAAAGAGGGTGTTTTCTTAGCAAGGAGAAGTGGTGTGCTTCTTGTAAAGGTTTGTTCTTCACCCGTAAGAAGAAGTGGTAGGAGAAATGGCGTGCTTCTTGTGAAGGTTTTCTCTCCACCCGCAAGGAGAAGCCATAGTGGATTTGGGAAATCTCAAGAGAACCTTGAGCCGAGGACGTAAGAATCAAGGGGATTCTGAACCTCGCTAAAATCACGTGTCCAAGTATTTATTTTTCTCTCCGTACTCTTATTTGATTTATATTGCTTTCTGATTTTATATTATATCATCTAGCATTGCAATTATTTTTATCAAATAAAAAACCGAATTAAATTATATTGTTTAAGCTAAGACTCTATTCACCCCCCCCCCCCCCCCTCTAGAGTCATTTATCGGGCAATAAATTGTATCAGAGCAAGGCTCTAATTAAAAGGCTTAATCACCTTAGAGAAAAGATCATGGCTAACAATGGTTTTACATACATAGAGGGTCAATCTAACAATAGACCCCCTTGGTTTAATAGTTCAAACTATAGTTATTGGAAAACTAGAATGGTTGATTTTCTTCAAGCTATAGATTACCAAATATGGCAAGTTATTGAAGATGGACCATTTATTCCTATGAAAGAAATCAATGGCCAAAATGTGCCTAAAGAGGCAAAAGAGTGGAATGCAGATGACCACAAACTTATCTAGATTAATGCTAAGGCCAAAGTGAATTTAAATTGTGCAATTAGTCCAAATGAATTCAATAGGGTATCCACTTGCACAACGACCAAATAAATTTGGGATAAATTAGGAATAACGTATGAAGGAACTTCACGAGTTCGTGAGTCAAATATTGATTTACTAATGCATGAATATGAATTATTTCGCATGAAAGAAGAAGAATGCATTAATTATATGTTTTCTTGATTTACAAATATTTTGAATGGTTTGAAATATCTCGGTAGAACTATGTCTAACTCGGATATTGCAAGAAAAGTTCTTAGAAGTCTTCCGGCCAAATAGAATGCCAAAACTACCACCATCGAGGAGTCTCATGACCTTAATACGCTCAACATTAATGAGCTACACGGTTCACTTCTCACGTGGGAGATAACTCTCAAATCACGTGAAGAATAGTCCAAACCAAGGAAAGGATTAGCTCTTCAAGCCGCCTTAAAAGAAGCATTGATGGAGAGCGATAATCTCGAAAATTATGATGAAGAAATAGCTCTCATCACCCAAATTTTCAAGAAATATCTTCAAAGAAAAAGTCTTCAAAGAAGGAATCCTATGAGAAAGGAAGAATCATCTAATGAGGCTAGCAAAAGAGACACACCCATGTGCTTTCATTATGGAAAAGTAGGTCACTTCAAAGCCGATTGTCTTAAGCTCAAAAGCGAAAAGTAAAAGAAGAAAAATAAAAGAGTTATGCAAGCTACATGGGAGGATAATGAATCCAACATCTCAAATAGCGATAATGAAGTGGAAGAAATGGCAAATATTTGTCTCATGGCTTTCGATGACGAGGTATGTGATGACTCTCTTAATGATTATTTACCTTCTTATGACGATGTTGTAGATTCATATAATGAATTACAATAACTTTTTAAAAAAGTTCATGATGAATTAAGGAAAATGACCTTAAAATGTGTTTCTCTTAAGAAAGAAAACAAATTTTTATTACTTGAGCTTTCTAGTTCTAAAGATGAAATCATTTCACTAAAATAACAAAAAGAAAACTCTACTTCTTTAAATGATCTTATTAGTGAAAATATTTTACTTAAAAAGACCATTGATGATCAAACAAACATATTAGCTAAATTTACAAAAGGAAAGGAAAACTTGGCTATTATGCTTGGAAGTCAAACAAGTTTATTTTTCAAAAAAGGATTAGGATATGATCCATATCAAAAGGATGCGTGTTTATTAAAGAAAAGAAATCATTTGCATGAAACTTTCATTAAACATTCTTTGACTCATTTAAGGTGTAATTATTGCAAGAGAAATGAACATAGAATTTTTGAATGTTAAAAAAGGAATAAAAATATTGTTAGTCACTAAATTACCCTAGAGGGGGGTGAATAGGGTTTAAAAAATAATTCATAACTTCTTTTTATTCTTACTAGAACATGCAACAAGGTTCAATATTAATTTACAAGATAAGATATGCAATGAAAATTTTCACTTAAATTCAACAAGCTATTTACCACAATATAAATTAAGCATGCATGAACATAAATTAAGGAGATAGAGATAGAGATATTGACACCGTGATTTTTACGAGGTTCGGTAACTCCTACTCCTCGGCTCAAAGAATCCCCTTCCTTGAGACTTTCCCGATCCTCACACTATGGCTCTTCCTTCAATAGGTGGAATAGCAAAACCTTTACAAAAGAGCTAACTAGCTCTTCACACAATCAAGAGAACAATCCTCCCTTGATACAATGGGCTTCACTCACCCAAGATCACAAATTTGTGTATGCAATCAATATATCACTCAAGAAACAAAAACACTCAAAACCCTAAGGTTTTTATGGAAGATAGATCAATATAAGCTCCAGTGTTTTTAGGTGATATTTCAAGAACTCAAGATATATATATTCTCACAATATATTTTCAATAAGAGAATAGACTCAAGGCTTGAGTTTAAATCTTCAAAATGATAAGAGTGAAAAACGAGATTTTGATCTTTCTTGCTATCAAAAGATTTTTCAGAAGATACTTGAGAGAAAATTAGAGATGAACAATATTTGGAAAATTTCTCACACAAGAACCATAAAGTTTTAATCCATATCTCTTTCTTTATATAGTGTAACACTAGGGTTTGGAGAGTGTATCTCACCCTAGACAATGTGGAGAGTAGGACCTGAAAATCAGCAAGCAAAATCATTTCTTTTTGGGCAAAAATATTGTTTAGAAATACTTTTTCTTAAAATCCTGAAGCACCCAGTCGACTGCCTCCATGCTTAGATTTAAAATATTTTTCCCAACGGCTAGGGTCAGTCGACTGCCTCAAGAAGGCCAGTCGCCTGCCTCATGAGTCATTCGACTGCCTTGGATAGGCCAGTCGACTGCCTTAGGCAATCAAAAATGTTCGAAACTCTCTGGTTCAGTCAGTCGGCTGGGTCCTTAACTGCCAGTCGACTGGGCATAGTCAGTCGACTGCCTTGGACAGGCCAGTCGACTGCCTCATGCAGTCAAAATGTTTTATAGCTCACTGGTTCATCCAGTCGGCTGGGTCCTTAACGGCCAGTCGACTGGGTCACAGTGAGTCGGTTGTCATTTCATGGCCAGTCGACTGGGTGACTCCAATAATTGTTTTCAAGGTCCATTTTTGATCCGTTTGAGTTCGTTTGATTTATTTCTTGAGCTTATAAGACCAATCAACACATAAGATACCTTGTTACAATATTCTCACCCCGACCTATCTACCCTAGGTCTTGAGTCCAACTTTTGTTCTTTATTTGATCTTTTTGTCCTTCTTCGAGTTTGCGCTTGGGTTTCCTTAACGCTTGTTGCTTTAGTGATCTTTCCGAATCATTTACCTGTACTTGCTGAAATACTTAGCTCAAAGTCATATTAGTACCAAACACGGTTTTGAATGTTTTGTTAATATCAAAATAAGATTTATTGCTTGAAATAGAATTTCAAAGCCAACAATCTCCCATTTTTTTATGTTGACAAAACATTTCGTGTTTGCGCATAAAATGGTGTAGTATTAAGTGATACTCCCCCTCAATGTGTGCATCTTTCATTTTTATTTGCATGCTCCCCCTTAGTAAATATATTTTTGCAATTTCATACACTAGCATGGAGTCACACATAAACATGACTTACATACATGAAAGCATAATGCACGAAAACAACTAACTTCTCCCCCTTTGACAACATAAAAAGGTGGGAAGTGACGGTTGAAAATAATTTATCATGATAATACATCAACATCCAAAGCCATCCCAATTTCTCTACGAATATTTTTGGAAAAGGATTCCTCCGGAAAAGTCTTTGTGAAAATATTCGCTAACTTATTTTTAGTGTCAATAAAAACCAATACAATGTCTCTTTTAGCAACATGATCACGTAAGAAATGATGCCTAATCTCGATATGCTTAGTTCGTGAAGGATGAAAAGGATTATTTTATATATAAAATAACGTTTATAAGATCGTATTCAATGAGCACATGATTGAAAATAATCACATAGTCATATGCAAAAAGTTTGGGATTTCTTCCCCTATCACCAAGGAGCAAAGCTCCCCCTAAGAATGTGCATACAATCATATAGTCATCAACTAATTTTCTCCCCTTTTGACATCATCAATAAGAATAGATACAATTAAGTACAAGAAAAGAATCAAGTTGCATAAATGAATTGTGAGCATAGAATATATCATTTGAAGTAACACAAACTCATATTGTCCACACATTTCATGAATATGCTTAATATGATTTTCAAATTACAAATATAGCTTTGCATTCATGATGGCAATGAGAACATGCTAGCACAAGTCATCAATGATGACTAAAACATTTGCTTGATTTTCATAGACAAATAGGATATATGATCAACATATATTTTCATATATCAAGTACATGTATCAAGTGAATGACTCAAATGCAAAGTGACTTAATGTTCAAGTAAGTGTATTTGAATGAAAGTTCAAATCATAAGTATTCAACATACTATATGCAAGCAAGAAACACTCAATTACTAGATCATTTAAAATCACATAGTCATGTATGAAGATTCACTTAAAATCACATATGAGCACTTAAGAATAAGTCAACAACACATTCATCTTAATCACATGAAACTAAATAAACACATATGCAACGTCTAATCATAGAATGTAATGTGAATAGAGTAAAAATCATGATGATGACTAAGAGATGAATATTCTAAAATAAGCAAGTGAAAAATACATAAGACAAATGCTAACACATTAATGTTCAAAGACATTTCCATATTTTTATGAAAATTTACACAATGAGTTTTTTTTTTTTTTTTGGATAAACTTTGTGAAAATATTGACGAAGAAAATTATAATCATGAAAGTGATCTCAATATTTCTCATAAGTGCATGTCTTTGAAAGCTTTAATGTAATAACAAAGATATGTAATCTTCACAAGTGCTAAAAACACAAGATATATCTCTTATATATATGGTAAAAATGATTATCTAAAATAATAAGAGATGAACCAATATAATGAACAAAATAACATATAATTTAAACTCTTATTTATGTTACTAATCATCTAAGTCCAAGAGTAGTCAACCAAGGAAACCGTAGAGTCCCAAAACCAAAGTGTCAAAAAGTATTTGAAATCATATTCATGACACTTAAATCGATTTTATCCAAAAAGAAGATAAGTTCATTTATCATGCTCATTTTTAAATAGTTTGCATGTTTGTGATAAACGTCTTTTCACAACACATCAAATAATGGTAAACAGAATACTCCAATGTGAATCTTATAACCAAATATGTGATAAGTTATAAATGATAAACAACAAAAATAATGTTTATCAATATAGGTTCTAAACTAACCTTCATTCATAAGAAAATCACTTAAAGCCATTCAAAACACCCTCCTTGAGCATTTTTCAAGTTAAGCATGGCTTATGATAGTTTTAAAACCCATTTTCTAAAACTTATACATTCAAAGCATTGTGATTCTACATGAAAAAATTTCATTTTAAAATCATATGAGAATGCATTAGATAAAAACATTTCATGCAAAGAGACATGTGGCATTCTTAAAACTTTAATTTCATTCACATGTGCAAAGAATTAACTATATCCTCTTGGTTAAGATCTTGGAATAATTATGGTTAAAACCTTGGATCACCATTATTAGACTTAGATTGCAACATTATTATGCATTATAAAATATACAAGAATATGCATGTATGATAAAAATATAAAATATTAAGATATAGAAAGTATTATATATCATTGAGAAAATCATAATAATGCAAGAACATTAAACACATATGTCTTTCATGATATGTGCACATAAAACTCGTGAATCATGTTTTTCAATAAACATTCAAGATAATAACATTTGAGCACAATATCTCCATCTTTTCAACATGTTTCCTTCAAAGAGGAACCTATAGTACATTTTCATAATAAAGATCCAAACATATATTAAATAGTTTCAACCAATATTCCAAGTCATCACATATTCCTTAACCTCATTTGCATTAGATAGATCATTCAAAGAAAATATGCTCTCTTGAGGTTTACTAGTGTGGACATATTTGATTAAACATCACTTCAAAATTAAACACCTCAAATAAATGTGCAATATGTCATGTCAAGAGAATTTAGATAAAACACTAAATTCATGAAAGCCCATGAACAAATATCAAGACATAACTACTCGAATAATCAACCAAAATCAAGTGAACTAGCTTTGATGGTCTAGAGTTGGACATGATTATATTCTTTACAATTCATGCATGATCAAGACTTACTTTCATATATCCAAGTCATTTCAAAGCAAGCTACTATCAAGAATTCATCAAGAGCATAGTTAATTGCATGAACCAAGTAGCCAAACACCCTTATTACCAATCATCACATTTATTCTATGACATATCAATAACGATTCAACATACTTGAATAAGCATAAGTTTGTCATGTTTAATCTCATCAATGAAAGCATATTAGTAATGGAGGTTAGAAAATGTGTACCATGGTGCTAGCTTTACCCATTTTACATAGAGTTGTTTCTAGATGATTTGTATTGTCCACTCATTTTGTGAGAGACCTTGATTTCATCTCCCCTTTTGAGTTATATCATCACAATTGAAGAATCAATTGATCTTGAGTAAGGAATCAATCCACACCTACAAAACACACTCAAGTGGTTTTCTTTGGTACCCTTTTTTGCTCTAGGATCCATTTGTGTTAGCACATTTTTAGGCATAATTCATTATAAGCACATTAACACAGAATGAATGATTTTCAACAACCATTATGCTTCAATTGAATTGATCATTTAAGAACATTATCATGAAGTTCATTTGTCAATTCAAATAGTAAAATATGCTCATGGTTATTTATCAAGTCAATGAACCAATATGAAATTAGTAATAGGAATGAAACGCCATTTCATATATGAATCATAGAAAACAACCATATGCATCATTCATGTTCAATTATCAAGAATTGACAAGAAGACCAATATAACTTCCCTTTATTAGCAAAAATAAATTATATGCCATTTTTCAAGATTTGTAAATCTATAGCACATAGGAAGATTCATTTCATTTCAAAATTCTTTGAACATTTGAAAGAACAATGAAAAGATATTTCCATAAGAGTCACCCTTTTTCAAATAATTTCACTCTAAATCAATGTGACACTTTTCTCATGAAATTTCAAGAAACAAAAGAATGTGATACATGAATAATGATCATTTATCAATCAATGAAAACATTCATAAAGCAACATAGTATACAAATTTTCGTTTCTTTTAGCATTTGACAATTGATTCTCATATTTCTTAACTAAGCATGCATTGGTCCTAAAAATAACGTCATAACCCTTGTCACACAAGTTGACTAATGCTAAATAAGTTATGCTTCAAACCATCAACCAAAAACACACTATCTATAGAAAGTGTTGAAGATATACCAATCGAGTCAATCCTTATAATTTTGCCTTTAGAGTTGTCTCCAAAAGTTACGTTTCTTCCTTCATAAGTTTTTAGATAAATGTATTTTGATTAGTCTCCCGTCATATGCCTTGAGTATCCACTATCAAGAAATCATTTTTCCTTTAAGGCGGACTTCAAGCACACCTACAAAACAAATTTAAGTAACATTCATTGGTCCCCAATTTATCTTGGGTCCACTAGGGTTAGAGAGAGATGCAATAGTTCCTTTCGGAACCCAAATCGTTTTTGGTATAACATTCTCCTTTCTATGTAAGCATGCAATGGTTCTTTTTGGAACCCAAATCATTTTTGTTATCACTTTATTCTTCCTAAGTAAACATGCATTTGCCTTATGTCTCTTTTTCTTGCAATAATAACATGTAACATGCTTATGATCATTTGAGGTTGAGAGAGAAGATTATCTTGAAAAAGTATGCCTTAATGATTTTCTTTTCTTCAATAAGAGTGCATCTTTGTTGAATGCATCATACCCTAGACCACATTTATCAAATGATCTTCTTTGTCTTCCCAACATAATGCTAAGGTTCTCTTTTCCTTTTGTAAATTTAGCTAAGATATTTATTTGATCATCTATAGTATTTTTCAACCTATTATTTTCCTTTTCTAGCTCAATGCTTTTGTCATTGCATGAAACTTCTAAGTTGGAAGTAATAGAGCTACATGAAGATTTAGCTTTCTTAAGAAGAATATGTTTTCGAGCTAACTTTTCAAATTCATCATATAATCTTTCAAAGACATCTTGTAATTCATCATAAGAAGAGAGAAGTTCATCATATGATAATTTATCTTTATCTAATGTATGTGAGTTTAAATATACCTCATCTTTATTTGCCATGAGACAAGGGTTTGCCATTTCCTCACCATTTTCTTCCTCATCCGAATCATATGAGTCATGATCATCCCATGTAGCATTGATATCCATCTTGTTTGGCCATTTCTCATTCTCCTTTTTTAGCTTGAAGCAATCATTTCTATAGTGCCCCGACTTTCCACAATTGGAGCATGTTGGAGGCTCCCTCTTACTAGGCTCGCCCCTTTGCTCGTTCTTCTTTATGAATCTACCACCGTTGGCTTTCTTTTTTTGAAGAAAACTTTGTTGGATGAATAATGCAATGTCTTTATCCACTTCTTATTTACTCGGCTCATTTGCTTCATTTTTGGTAGAGGCTTACAAAACCACGCCTTTTCTTAGCTTGGTGTCTTATTCACGAGATTTTAACGTGATTTCCCAAGTGAGAAGAGACCCGAAAATCTCATCGAGGCTCATTGTGCTAGGATCATGCGCTTCTTTAATTGCCGTCACTTTTGCATCCCATTTAACCGGAAGGCTTCTAAGGACTTTGCGTGCCGCATCGGATCTAGGAATAATTCTACTAAGATGCTTTAGTCCATTCAAAATATTAGTAAAACGAGACATCATAGAATTGATATTTTCATCTTCTTTCATGGCAAATAGTTCATATTCATGCATAAGTATATCAATTTTAGATTCTCTAACTTGAGTAGTTCCTTCATAAGTAATTTCAAGTTTATCCCACATTTCTTTGGTCGTGGAGCAAGTAGATACTCGGTTAAATTCATTTGGACTTAAGGCACAATTTAGATTAACCTTAGCTTTGGCATTAAATGACATAAGTCTACGCTCATCATTATCCCATTCGTTAGACAATTTGGGAATAGTTTTTCCATCAACCACTTTGGTAATAGTAAAAGGTCCATCGACAATAACTAGCCAAATTTGATAATCAATAGCTTGAAGAAAATCTATCATTCTAGTCTTCCAATAGCTATAGTTTGAACCATCAAACCATGGGGGCCTATTGTTAGATTGTCCTTCTACATGAGTGACCATATTTGAGGCCATGATCGTTCTCTAAGACGGTTAAGTCTAAAACAAGTAGAGATTAGGCTCTGCTACCAATTGTTAGTCACTAAATTACCCCAGGGGGGGTGAATAGGGTTTAAAAAATAATTCCTAACTTCTTTTTATTCTTACTAGAACATGCAACAAAGTTCAATATTAATTTACAAGATAAGATATGCAATGAAAATTTTCACTTAAATTCAACAAACTATTTACCACAATATAAATTAAGCATGCATGAATATAAAGTAAGGAGATAGAGATAGAGATATTGACACCGTGATTTTTACGAGGTTCGGTAACTCCTACTCCTCGGCTCAAAGAATCCCCTTCCTTGAGACTTTCCCGATCCTCACACTATGGCTCTTCCTTCAATAGGTGGAATAGCAAAACATTTACAAAAGAGCTAACTAGCTCTTCACACAATCAAGAGAACAATCCTCCCTTGATACAATGGGCTTCACTCACCCAAGATCACAAATTTGTGTATGCAATCAATATATCACTCAAGAAACAAAAACACTCAAAACCCTAAGGTTTTTATGGAAGATAGATCAATATAAGCTCCAGTATTTTTAGGTGATATTTCAAGAACTCAAGATATATATATTCTCACAATATATTTTCAATAAGAGAATAGACTCAATGCTTGAATTTAAATCTTCAAAATGATAAGAGTGAAAAACGAGATTTTGATCTTTCTTGCTATCAAAAGATTTTTCAGAAGATACTTGAGAGAAAATTAGAGATGAACAATATTTGGAAAATTTCTCACACAAGAACCTTAAAGTTTTAATCCATATCTCTTTCTTTATATAGTGTAACACTAGGGTTTGGAGAGTGTATCTCACCCTAGACAATGTGGAGAGTAGGACCTGAAAATCAACAAGCAAAATCATTTCTTTTTGGGCAAAAATATTGTTTAGAAATACTTTTTCTTAAAATCCTGAAGCACCCAGTCGACTGCCTCCATGCTTAGATTTAAAATATTTTTCCCAATGGCTAGGGTCAGTCGACTGCCTCAAGAAGGCCAGTCGACTGCCTCATGAGTCAGTCGACTGCCTTGGATAGGCCAGTCGACTGCCTTAGGCAATCAAAAATGTTCGAAACTCTCTGGTTCAGTCAGTCGGCTGGGTCCTTAACTGCCAGTCGACTGCCTCATGCAGTCAAAATGTTTTATAGCTCACTGGTTCATCCAATCGGCTGGGTCCTTAACGGCCAGTCGACTGGGTCACAGTCAGTCGGTTGCCATTTCATGGCCAGTCGACTGGGTGACTCCAATAATTGTTTTCAAGATCCGTTTTTGATCCGTTTGAGTTCGTTTGATTTATTTCTTGAGCTTATAAGACCAATCAACACATAAGATACCTTGTTACAATATTCTCACCCCGACCTATCTACCCCAGGTCTTGAGTCCAACTTTTGTTCTTTCTTTGATCTTTTTGTCCTTCTTCGAGTTTGCGCTTGGGTTTCCTTAACGCTTGTTGCTTTAGTGATCTTTCCGAATCATTTACTTGTACTTGCTGAAACACTTAGCTCAAAGTCATATTAGTACCAAACACGGTTTTGAATGTTTTGTTAATATCAAAATAAGATTTATTACTTGAAATAGAATTTCAAAGCCAACAAATACCATTAAAACAATTTGGACTATCAAAGACACTTATGTTAAAACTTCTAACCCCAAAGGACCCAAGGATATTTAGATACCAAAATTAGTCACCTGATTGTTTTTTAGGTATGCTTGATGTCCTCCTCTTCCAAGGACAAATGATTCATTTATAGTGGATGCTCAAAACACATTACCGGAGAAAAATCAAAATTCGGTACCATTTTCTTCGAGACCATGTCTCTTAAGGTAATATCGAACTTGTTTTTGTCAAAACTAATGACCAACTTGCGGATATTTTTACAAAACTCCTTCAAGAAGATCAGTTTTGTTTAATCCGAAAAATGCTCGGCATGGCACAAGAATTTGAGGTTATTTAAAAAAAATAATAAAAAAAAATCAGTCAACCGATTTTAATTCAGCTAAGCTGAGTTTTTATGTGCAACTTGTCCAAAGCTATTGACTTTTCCTTCTTAGCCGAGTCTTATTTCCGTTTCATCCGAATGTTTTAGGGAGTTTTCAATTAAAACAAAATTGTTGGGACAGACTTTAGGGCTTTCTCTCTAATCCTTGTTTCATCTCTATGTCCCTCATATCTCTCTATCACCCAAATCCTCATCACCATCTTCACCAATCCGCACCACCACCATCTCCAATTCGCACCACCACCACACCACAGCAGCGACCAAACCACCGCACCACCACAAAGCTCCACCATCTCTGCCTCTCTCTCTCAACTGAGCTGCTCCACCACCACACGTATCCACTAGAGCAACCCTCCACGACAGTGAACCAGCACCGCCTCTGCCGCAAACCGTCTAGAGCCATCCACGGCCGCTTCTCCCAGTCGAGTCCGACGACCCTGCTCTCTCCTCTGCGACCGACCACCAAAGCGCCGCCCCTCCTTCGCGCAAACTAGAAGAGTCGCTTCGCGAACAACCGTCGACCTCCATCTCTGCATCAATGGTGAAAATCATTTACTGTGATTTATGTACATATATATACATATATATTGTGATATTTTGGTATATATATGCACTTGAGTTTTTGTTGTGATTTCTAAATAAATTCTTAGCTTTGATCAGAAAATATCCAGTTTGAATATGATTTCTCCTTGTTTTTGTGCTACTGCTTAAATTGGTCTGGTACAAAACTGTGAATTTATTTGCCCATTTTTATCTTGTGTTTGGTTTGTCTATGAACAATCAGGAAGAAAATTAGGGGATCGAAATATCTACAGTTTTTTACAAGGAACTTTGTCTGAGTTTCTGAAATAAACTTGGGGATATTTGAGGCTTTCTTTGATTATAAAATTTTGATTTGGGGATTTTTGGAGATTTGAATACATTATCGAAATTCCTAAACAAATTTTTGTATCAAGATTTTGGTTAAGATTTTAAATGGGGATATTTTCGAAAAATTGACAAATTTCAATCAGCATTCAAAAACTTTGTGATTTTACTCCTCTTACTTTCTCCCTTATAAACTGTGAAGTCTGAGTTGTTAAATTGGAGTAGTTTTCAATTGTGAATTATCTTACAAATAGAACTAAAAACTGACTTCTCTGCCTTGATTTGAGAATTTAAAGGTTTTATAAATCTTGGTATTGCCATCTGAATTGGTTTATTTGGAACACTGCCAAATGAAAATGGAGTTTGAATTGCAAATTGGGAATTTTACAGTGTGATTAAAAATTCAGGGACATTACAACTTGAATTCAAAAATGGAATTTTTTTTTCAAAGAAATCTGGCTTTTCGGACTTGGAGTCTAGTAACTCTCCACCCTTTTTGAGATGACAAAGGGGGAGAAGAAATGTGTGAATCTTTTGATCAATATCATGTATTCGATATGGTACTTGTGATAATATGATTTTTGACATGCTTATGACAATGTGATGCATGAATATGCCCTGTTTACTCTTAAAGTTTTTATCAAACTTATGCATATCGACAGGGGGAGATAATGATATCTTTAATTCATACTGATAGGGGGAGAATTTTGATAAAATTCAAACCTTCTTGATATTTATATATATTATCTCTATGCACACATTAATATTTTGTCATCATAAAAAAGAGAGAGATTGTTGGCCTTAAGATTTAATCCAAAGGCAATTCCGTAATTTTGATGATAACAAATCATTAATTATGCATTTGTACTAATGGTTACAATGAGTATTTGTCCAAGCTTGTAAAAATAGGAAAATCATATATGAATCACACGGACAAAAAGATCATGGCGTTATCATTTAAAGCAAACGAGCAAAAGATCAAATACAAAGATGTTGAAATTCAAGATGATCAAATGCAAAGATGTTGAAGCTTAAAGATTATCAATTCAAAGAGGATCAACCACTACTTGAAGATTGGGGTAGATAGGAGGGTGAGTGCTTATATTTTAATTGTCAAAGTAATTATTTGAATTATTTTAGAGCTCTAGAAATCTAAAATTATTATGCATAAAATTATTTTTTGAAAACAAATAAATGCCAAATTAATGCATTTGGGTTTAAGAATTAGCATACAAATTTTGCAAATTTATACAGAAAATTTGGAGACTTAGCTGACCCCAATTACAAATTTAGCTCACCCCATTTGAGAATCAACTAACCCCATTTTGGAACTCAGCTCACCCCATTCTCCTGATTTGCTTTACAACGGCTCTGTTGAATTTGGTGCAACTTTCCAACGGCTATATTGGCTCCTCCAACGGCTCTATGAGTCATCATATGCCAAAATGTAGAGTTGGTTTTGATATAAATAGGCTTAAACTCTTTCTACAAAAATTACACTTTCATACACATTTTTGCATCATCACTCATATATTTTCAAAGTCTAGAGCTTCCATCTTGATTCAAATTCTTACTCTAGTCTTGTGAGCAAGAAAGCTATAATTGTACAAATCAATCTTTGAGAGATATTTTTATTGTACAAGATCATTGTAATCAAAGGGTTGGTGTGACCCAAGTTAAGGCTAAAAGAGGGTGTTTTCTTAGCAAGGAGAAGTGGTGTGCTTCTTGTAAAGGTTTGTTTTTCAACCGTAAGAAGGAGTGGTAGGAGAAATGGCGTGCTTCTTGTGAAAGTTTGTTCTCCACCCGCAAGGAGAAGCCATAATGGATTTGGGAAGTCTCAAGAGAACCTTGAGCCGAGGACGTAAGAATCAAGGGGATTCTGAACCTCGCTAAAATCGCGTGTCCAGGTATTTATATTTCTCTCCCTACTCTTATTTTATTTATATTGCTTTGTGATTTTATATTATATCATCTAGCATTGCAATTATTTTTATCAAATAAAAAATCAAATTAAATTCTATTGGTTAAGCTAAGATTCCCCCCCCCCCCCCCCCCCCCCCCCCCCCACCCCTCTAGAGTCATTTATTGGGCAATAATTTGTATCAGAGCAAGGCTTTAATTAAAAGGCTTAATCACCTTAGAGAAACGATCATGGCTAACAATGGTTTTACATACATAGAGGGTCAATCTAATAATAGACCCCCTTGGTTTGATAGTTCAAACTATAGTTATTGGAAAACTAGAATGGTTGATTTTTTTCAAGCTATAGATTACCAAATATGGCAAGTCATTAAAGATGGACCATTTATTCCTATGAAAGAAATCAATGGCCAAAAGGTGCTTAAAGAGGCAAAAGAGTGGAATGCAGATGACCACAAATTTATCTCTATTAATGCTAAGGCCAAAGTGAATTTAAATTGTGCAATTAGTCCAAATGAATTCAATAGGGTATCCACTTGCACAACGACCAAATAAATTTGAGATAAATTAGGAATAACATATGAAGGAACTTCACGAGTTCGTCGTGAGTCAAAAATTGATTTACTAATGCATGAATATGAATTATTTCGCATGAAAGAAGATGAATGCATTAATTATATGTTTTCTTGATTTACAAATATTTTGAATGGTTTGAAACATCTTGGTAGAACTATGTCTAACTCGGATGTTGCAAGAAAAGTTCTTAGAAGTCTTCTGGCCAAATAGAATGCCAAAACTACCACCATCAAGGAGTCTCATGACCTTAATACGCTCAACATTGATGAGCTACACGGTTCACTTCTCACGTGGGAGATAACTCTCAAATCACGTGAAGAATAGTCCAAACCAAGGAAAGGATTAGCTCTTCAAGCCGCCTTCAAAGAAGCATTGATGGAGACCGATAATCTCGAAAATTATGATGAAGAAATAACTCTCATCACCCAAATTTTTAAGAAATATCTTCAAAGAAAAAGTCTTCAAAGAAGGAATCCTATGAGAAAGGAAGAATCATCTAATGAGGCTAGCAAAAGAGACACACCCATGTGCTTTCATTGTGGAAAAGTAGGTCACTTCAAAGCCAATTGTCTCAAGCTTAAAAACGAAAAGGAAAAGAAGAAAAATAAAAGAGTTATGCAAGCTACATGGGAGGATGATGAATCCAACATCTCAAATATCGACAATGAAGTGGAAGAAATGGCAAATATTTGTCTCATGGCTTTCGATGACGAGGTATGTGATGACTCTCTTAATGATTATTTACCTTCTTATGACGATGTTGTAGATTCATATAATAAATTACAATAACTTTTTAAAGAACTTCATGATGAATTAAGGAAAATGACCTTAAAATGTGTTTTTCTTAAGAAAGAAAACAAATCTTTATTACTTGAGCTTTCTAGTTCTAAAGATGAAATCATTTCACTAAAATAACAAAAAGAAAACTCTACTTCTTTAAATGATCTTATTAGTGAAAATATTTTACTTAAAAAGACCATTGATGATCAAACAAACATATTAGCTAAATTTACAAAAGGAAAGGAAAACTTGGCTATTATGCTTGGAAGTCAAAGAAGTTTATTTTTCAAAAAAGGATTAAGAATTAGCATACAAATTTTGCAAATTTATACAGAAAATTTGGAGACTTAGCTGACCCCATTTACAAATTTAGCTCACCCCATTTGAGAATCAGCTAACCCCATTTTGGAACTCAGCTCACCCTATTCTCTTGATTTGCTTTACAACGGCTCTGTTGAATTTCGTGCAACTTTCCAACGGTTATATTGGCTCCTCTAACAGCTCTATAAGTCACCATATGCCAAAATGTAGAGTTGGTTTTGCTATAAATAGGCTTAAACTCTTTCTACAAAAACTACCTCTTGCAATATCAAAAATGCACTTTCATAAACATTTTTGCATCATCACTTATATATTTTCAACGTCTAGAGCTTCCATCTTGATTCAAATTCTTACTCTAGTCTTGTGAGTAAGAGAGTTATAATTATACAAATCAATCTTTGAGAGATATTTTTATTGTACAAGATCATTGTAATCAAAGGGTTGGTGTGACCCAAGTTAAGGCTAAGAGAGGGTGTTTTCTTAGCAAGGAGAAGTGGTGTGTTTCTTGTAAATATTTGTTATTCACCCGTAAGAAGGAGTGGTAGGAGAATGGTGTGCTTCTTGTGAAGGTTTGTTCTCCACCCGTAAGGAAAAGCCATAGTGGATTTGGAAAGTCTCAAGAGAACCTTGAGCCGAGGACGTAGGAATCAAGGGGATTCTGAACCTCGCTAAAATCGCGTGTTCAAGTATTTATATTTCTCTCCCTAGTCTTATTTGATTTATATTGTTTTGTGCTTTTATATTATATCATCTAGCATTGCAATTATATTTATCAAATAGAAAATCGAATTAAATTCTATTATTTAAGCTAAGGATCCCGTTAGACATGCTTATGAGTTTGATTCGGTGTCTGGGGTGATTTCTCATTATTCTTGTAGGACATGAAGAGACACCCGCAAACTAAGAACGCCGGATGGGAGAGTACGTCTAGGCAGAGGTGTAGGTCTCTCCTGATCCGACGCTTGAGCCTCCGGATCATTCTGTGTTGTCGACTCGTGCTAGATGTCGTATGATACTAGCTTATTCTGACGAGGAGTTGGATACCCATGTTGACTCCACAAATACACGTACTGTGTCGCAACCAGTGGCATAGACATCAGTTTAGTCCGAGCAGGGGTCGTTGCATTTCAATGCACCGGTAGACCCCAAGGATACAGTAGAGGATCTAGTGGACAGAGGTTTGAAGATGGGGTATGTTATAGAGCAGACGTACCCGGTTGTAGAGCTACAGGATGAGGTGGTACCTACTTGGGGGATTTAGTGCGTCCGAGATAGGCGGTTATTGCCTATTCTAACACCACCTTCCGAGTTGGTGTGCCCTGAGTTGATTCAGGAGTTCTGGATCAATATAATGTACTATAGGGGGAGTACCGGACGAGGATGGAGGTGAGAGGGGTTCAGTTTGAGATCACTCCGGCTAGTATTGCAGAGGCATGGGGGATTCCGCATGAGTGTCCATAATATCTATTGGATAGCTTTCTCCCACTACCCGATCCATTCCCAGAGTAAGCAGATATAGTCCGAGATCAGTGCGAGGGGCACTATGGAGATGATTGTTGCAACTGTATGAAGAAGGCTTATTAGCACCCCAAGCTTTGGTTCCTGGACACAGTGATCCATTCACAGTTTCATCCGCACGGGCATAACAATCAGAGGCAGCATCATTTTCTTCAGAATTTACATGCCTTCGAGTTCGAATATTGGATCTCTATTCCACAGGTGCCGTGGTTTGGCCTGTATCAGCATTATTTTGATATACGGAGTGCTACCAAGATTGCCCAAAGAGGGTATGAGGTTCGCTTTTCGACCCTTGTGATGAGACTTATGACCGATGCTGGGGTGGAGGTTGAGGATGAGGAAAATGTTTATTTCGCGGGTATTTATCTCCCCCACCTTTGGAAGAATCTGTGGTCGAAATTGAAGGGCCCTAGAGTGCTTAGACGGATGCCGGTACCCAGAGTTGCTGTTGCACCTGCTGGAGTCGATGCAGTGCCACCTCAGGAGGAGGAAGTACATGTTGGTGATCTTACAAAGGCCATAATCTGCTAACAATGATTTCCGAAATAACTTTGTAAACAGTAATAGGTCTGAACTGCAGCATGGACATTAGATTGCCTTGTTCGTTAAGCTTTTGAAGCAGCTCTTTCCGTATATCGCAGCTCTGCCCGTGCATTGTATAGGCCTATAACTACTTCTGATCATGCTCCTGCTGTCATTCGAAGATGGGCTCGCAGGTGGTACTGAGCTGTGTTATGAATCTGCTGATGAAAATTCACCTCTCCTACCACCTTTGGTAGGGAAATCCTTCTCTAGGAAATCACCTTTTATTTTATTTTTTTAATGTTTTATAATATTTCTTATTCAAAATTCAGATCTAACTAATTTTAACATGATTATTATTTGATTCTTAGTTAAAATAAAATAATTAATGGTTAGAAAGGGAAAAAATGAGTGAATATTAAGTGACATGAAATACAAAATGGTGGAAATAATAATTTTGAGTTAAAACAAAAGTACGATCATATTTATTTAGATTTTAAATTTTGAGAATAAGACAATTATATATATGTTTATGAATTTATTTTATGTAAACGGAATGGTAGTTTTTATAAAGCACCCAAATCAATTTAACTTGTGTTTTCAATACTAAGTATATTATGTAACATTTTAATAAAAGAATTACTTTAATATTCTTTTAAACATGTAATAAATATCCTCATATTGACCTCCTGCCTAAGGCTTCTCAATTTTTTTATGATTTCATATCGACCCTAACGTTACTAAATGTTATTTTAATTTCAACTAAAAACACTATACAACAAAAATGTTGTTCTTATTTTTGCAAAAAATATAAAATGACAAAAATAAAAGATTACCAAACGAGGCCATAGACAACTACAAGAGTTTTGAAAGATCAAACAATACTACTTACTCATTTTATCAGATTTATGGGTTAATATCTACTAGAATGATTTGAATCAACTGAAAAAGAATAACAATAATATGCAAAACTTCAGAGAGACTAGGATCAACAGAATTTCACCTCTTTTTTTTTTGAGGTTATTTGCAATGACACCCCCTGAGGTATTGGTCAATTGCAGGTAGATGTTGGTCAACGCACTATTTTGCATTAACACCCCCTGAGATTTGTAAAGTGTTGCAATGACACTCCTTGGAGGTATAAAATGACTTTAGTGCCATTGATTAATTTAATTTTCAAATGAAATCTCTAAAGTTACCCCCATACCAAAATCCTACAATTTTCCCATTACACCAACCGTCTTTATCATTACACTCTTATTATTAAAAACTTTACAATAAATAAATAAGATATACAACATATATAATTTTATTTTAAATATAAAAATTAAAAAACATCAAAAATATTTTTAAAAGTATATTTAAAGGTAAATTGTACCAGTAAACAAATTTCATTGATAATAATACTAAGAAAATTCCATTATTTAATTACTGCTCTCAATTTTTAATATATTACTATATAAATATTTCTCACAAAAAATCTAAGGGTTATATCTAATAACCATTATATGTATTACATATCTAATAAAATATATATAAATTTTTATGTACGAATAGAAAAAAATTATATATTTTTATACTGTTTCTGAGGTATATAATACCTATAATCGAATATCTTATTTAGATATGCAATAACAAAGAAAATTCCATTTCATTATGAAATTTGATAATATAATGGTAAAATATCTTAGATATGTAATACCTACAATGGGTAAAGTGTAAGATATTTTAAATAAGATATTATATTATATTACCAATTTTTATTTAAATTAATGATTGACAATAGTATAAAAATATATAAAAAAACAATTTTGTATTCGTACATAAAAATTTATATATATATTATTAGATATGTAATACATATAATGGTTTTAGATATAACCCTTTAATGTTTTTTAAGAAATATTAATATAGTAATATATAAAAAAAATTAAGAGAGGAATTTTAATAATGAGATTTTCTTAGTACTATTATTGATGAAATTTTTTTAATGGTATAATTTACCTTTAAATATATATTTCAAAATATTTTTGATATTTTTGAATTTTTATATTTAAAATAAAATTATATATATTGTATATCTTACTAGTATTTATTTATTGTAGATTCTTTAATAATAAGAGTGTGATGATAAGGGTGGATGGTGTAATGTGTAAAGTGTAGAGTTTAGGCATGGGGGTAACTTAGATATTTCACATGAAAATTAAATTAATCAAGGGCACTAAAGTCATTTTATGTCTCAAATGGATGTCATTGCAATACTTTACAAACCTCAGGGGGTATCAATGCAAAATAGTGCATTGACAAAACATCTACTTGCAATTGACCAATACATCGGGGGTGTCAATACAAATTACCCTTTTTTTCACATAAATAAATATCTTAATTATATCTAACACTTAAAACTATTTTTTTAGGTGATAATTATGAATAAGGCTGCAAATGAGCCTAGCCGAATCGAGCTTTGAAGTATTCGGGCTCAGCTCGGCTCATTCTGAGGAGAGCTCGAGCTCGGCTCAAACTTGATAAAAATATGAAAAACAGAGCTTGAGCACGGCTCACTCAAAGCTTGATCAAGCTCGAGTGGCTTGACAAGCCACTCGGCAAGCCGTATGACTCTTAGCTCGATAAGCCACTATAAAAGTGACTTATTAATTTTTTTTACTAATTTAATTATAATTCATGCAATTAATACTTGATATTAATTTATAGAAAGTACCCAAACACTTCTGTTGGCTTCGAAATTAACAGTCGGACAATAATACATGATTTGATGATCACATACCATTTATGCGTGTTTGGTACTAATAAAAATTGAGTTATATGTTTCAGCAAAAGACAGGAAAAGAATACTCGGAAATGAATGCTTAACAACAAAAGCGAAAAATGGAATTCAAAAGAGCAAAACCATTAAAAGACAAGATGGTCAACGAAAAGCTAAAATTGAAGACTCAAGACCGAGGTAGATAGGTCGGGGTACGAATACTGTAAAAAGGAATTTTATGCTTTGATTAGTCCTATAAGCTCAAGTGATCACAGAACTGAACTTTAAACGAAACAAAAATGATCATCTCAAGTTGTCGGATTTCACCCAGTCGACTAGCCAAGCCATGGCAGTCAACTAGCAGTGACCAAGTCGACTGCCAGTATTGTACTGGTAGTCGAGTGGAACAGTCAGAGATTTTGAGAACATATAATCGCATTAGGTAGTCGACTGGCCATTTAAGGCAGTCGACTGGATTTCTTGAGGCAGTCGACTGGCAGTGACCGTTGGGAAAAATAATTTTAAACTCTGATTGGAGGCAGTCGATTGGGATTGTAAAGGCAATCGACTGGCTGACCCAACTTTTGACAAAAAGTTATTTTTAAAAATATTTTTGCCCATTACTTGGTGTATTATTCTCTCAACTTTTTCAAACTCACTCTCCTACTCTTCAAGTGTGAGATTCACTCTCTCAAACCCTAATGTGCCCTATATATATAATGAGATGAGTATTTTGGAAAAATAGAATTCTAGTGTGAGAAATTTTATAACTCTTTCATCTTCATCATTCTCTCTAGCACACTTTGAAAAAGTCATTGAAGGCAAGAAGTAAGAAGCTTGATTTTCAACTAAAATCTTTTGAAAGCTTTAAACTCTAGTGTTGGTTCTTCTTTCCAGCACTCTCTTAAAAATCCATTAAAGGCAAAAAGCAAGAAGCTTAATTTTCAATTCAAATCTTTTGAAAGCTTTAAACTCTAGTGTCATTTCTATTCTCTTGTGCATACTTGTTGAAAGTATTCATTTGAGAATATTCATTTTGAGTTCTTGAATTATCACTTGAAAACACTTAAGCTTATATTGATTAATCTTCCATAAAAACCTTAGGGTTTTGAGTGTTTTTATTTCTTGAGTGATATAATGATTGCATACACGAATTTGTGATCTTGGGTTAGTAAGACCCATTGGTTCAAGAGAGGATTGTTCTCTTGAATGTGAGACGAACTCGTTAACTCGTGTGTAAATGTTTGTTATTCCACCTGTGAAGGAAGAGCCATAGTGAAAGGATCGGGAAAAGTCTCAAGAATGGGTTCTTGAGCCGAGGAGTAAGAGTTACCAAACCTCGAAAAATTGCGGTGTCAATCTCTCTATCTCTCTCTATCTTTGTTTCCTTACTTCAACATCTTGCATGCTATAGTTATTTCATTATTTTGCATGATATATTAATCTTGAAATAAATTTGTTAGATCAACCAACTTGAATCTTCAAATTGGAACTATTGCTAAGTTATTGATCTAAGTAATTATCAAGTATAGATTGATTTAATTTTAAAGAATTTATTCAAACACCCTATTCACCCCCCCCCCCCCCCCCCCCCCCCCCCCCTCTAGAGTTAATTAGTGAGTAACAACTTCCACTCCTTCTAAAGGAAAGAAGATATCCATAGGCATAACACATCCCTAACTTTTACTAAATGGTTAATTTCAGTAAACCCCCTTGTGGTTTCAAAAATTATCACTTTACCCCCTCATATACAGACAACCCCCCTGCACTTATCAAATTATATCAGCTTGCCCCCTTCCCTATAATTTTAAACCAAAATACTCATGCGATTTGATGAAAAATGATTTAAAATTCAAAAAAACATATAAAATTTGAAAAAACCATATAAAATTCGAAAAATATATATATAATTCACAAATAAATATATAAAATTCTTAAATATATATAATTTGTAAAAATATATAAAATTCATAAAACAATATATAAAATTCGAAAAAATAAATAAAATTTGAAGAAACAATATAAAATTCAAAAAAAGATAAACAATTCGAAAACAAAACATATAAAATTCGAAATAATATATATATAATTTGTAAAAATGATTTAAAATTCTAAAAATGATTTAGTGATTTAAAATACCACTAGGATTTAATGAAAAATGATTTAAAATTTAAAATATATATATATAATTCAAAAAATATATATAAAATTTGAAAAAATATATAAAATTCGAAAACAAAACATATAAAATTCGAATATATATATATAAAATTCAAAACATATATATAAAATTCGAAAACATATAAAAAATGCTAAAGAAACATATAAAAATATATATATAATTCATAAAAATATATATAAAATTCGTAAAAAATATATAAAATTCGAAACAAATATATAAAATTCGAAACTTATATATTATTACCTGTATTCTCTTGTAACCTTAATATATTCTTTTGTTTTTACATCTTCTTACTTGTTTTTCGAATTTTTATATGTTTTTTTGAATTTTATATATCGGTTTATGAATTTTATATATTTTTACGAATTTTATATATATTTTTATGTACTATATATATTTTCTAATTTTATATGTTTTATTTGAATTTTATATGATTGTTTTTTAATTTTATATATTTTTTCGAATTTTATATATTTGTTTCGAATTTTATATTTTTTTTTCAAATTTTATATATATTTCAAATTTTATATGTTTTTTTTAATTTTATGTTTTTTTTTTAATTTTATATATTCTTTCGAATTATATATATATATTTCCAATTTTATATATGTTTTCAAATTTTATATGTTTATTCCGACTTTTATACTTTTTTCAAATTTTTTATATTTTTTTTACGAATTACATATATATATTTCAAAATTTATATGTTTTTTTGAATTTTAAATCATTTTTCATTAAATCCCTAGGGTATTTTGGTCCAAAATTATAGGGAATGGGGCAAGCTGATACAATTTGATAAGTGCATGGGGATTTTCTGTATAGGAGGGGGGAAAGTGATATTTTTTGAAACCATAGGGGGTTTACTTAAATTAACCATTTACTAAACAAGCAATGTGGGTTAAATTATTAAAGTAACCACACAAGTTGTTTAAGGAGAACAATACGAACTCACACTTTTCAAATGTCAAAAGAAAGCTCTATTTCTAAGCCTACCAATACAACTGTTATTCCTAAACTATCAATGTGGGACAAATTTCAAGTTTTCGTCTCTAGTTATGAATGGACGTGTAATTTAAAGCCAAAAAATATAACACAAGAATGCTAAAACAAAAGTTTCCATCTCTTAGTTTTAACATTTTTTATCCATTTTCATGCTTGAGAGCTTTCTTACAAAAGTCTTTTAATTTGTTTGTATAAAATAGTTTAGATTTAGTTATAATGTAAAATCATTGTTCATATATATATATATACACACACCATGTCTTTTAATTTGTTTATATAAAATATTTTAGAAATGAAATAGGGTTTACTAATACTTAAGCACAATTGGGGCTAAATCCAATATATGACTCACTTTTAAAATAATTTGTCTTTAGATAGGTAAGAATTATGTATTATATAATACATAATATAATAATTTATAATATATATATATAGATAGGTAAGAATTATGTATTATATAATACATAATATAATAATTTATAATATATATATATATATATATATAAGTTGGGAAGTTCTTAACGAGCCTTGTTCACGAGCATGTTCATGAAAATGTTCACGTGCTTTGTTCGCAAACATTTTCGAGCCGAGCTCATAGTTGTTTGAGTTTGGTTCATATATGAAACAAACTTGAAAAAATGACTTGAGCTTAATTCACTTATTAAATAAACAAATGCGAACCGAATTTTTATCAAGCTGAGCTCGAGTTTCTTGCGGGGTCTTTGGTTTGTTGGTTTGCAGCCCTTGAATATAATACATTGTAAGACACCAAATGACATGTGGCTTTGATAGGTTGTCAAAACTTCTTTCGGGCCTGTTTGTTTACTGGTTATGGTCCCATTTTTCTGGTCTGGTTATGATTTTTTAAGACCAGACCATATTTGTTTTGCATTGGTCTCAAAAAATATAATCAGACCAAATTGAACCAAAATGACATTTTTTAGGACCACAATTTTTTGTGGTTCTATTTGGTCTGGTTATAAAATCTATCCAAAATCTAACCAAAATGTCCTCCAATAATTGAACCACATCTAACCAATATCTAAACCAAAACACAAAAATAAAAAAATAAAATGAATTAAATCATACATAAAAATAAAAATAAAATAAATAAATATAATAATAAATAAATGAATAAATATAAATAAAAATAAAATAAATATATTTATGAATAAAATAATAATATAAATGATAAATTAAATAAAATATATTTAAAAATTAATATAAATAAATGAATAAAAAATAAACAAAATAATGAATAATAAAATATATTTATAATAAATATATATAATAAAAAATAATAATATAAATAATAAATTAATAAAATATATTTATAAATTAATTAAACGAATAAATAAATAATAATAAATGATCAATTAATAATAAATATAATAAAATAAAAATAATTAATAATAAACAAAATGAATTAAATAATACATAAAAAATAAAAAATAAATAAATAATAAGCAAAATAAATTAAATGATTCAAAAATAATAATAATAAATGATCAAATATAATAATAAAAAATAAAAAATAATATAAAAAATAAATAAATAATATATATTTAGAGACAAATAAAAATAAATGAATAAATAGTAATAAATAATAAACAAAATGAATTAAATAATATATAAAAATAAGAATAAATAAATTAATAATAAGAAAATCGAATTAAATAATACATAAAAATAATAATAAGAAAAATAAATTAAATAAAACATAAAAATAATAATAAATGAATAAATATAATAATAATAAATAAATAAATGAATAAATAATAATATAAATAATAAATGAATAAAATATATTTATAAATTAATTAAAATAAAAGAATAAATAATAATATAAATAATAAATTAAATGAATTATATTTATAAAAAATGAATAATAAAAAATTTTAATTAAATAATACATAAAAATAATAATAAATAATAAACAAAATGAATTAAATAATATATAAAAATTATAATAAATAAATATATATTATAATAAATAATAAATAATAAAAAAATAGTAAATAGTAAATTATAAATAATAATATTTTTAAAACCCAAAATATCAGAGTGCATTATTTACATACTATCGACAATTGAAATTGTTATGTAATATTAGTGTGTGACTTGTGAAATTTGTGTTATCATAATTTTTGTATAATAAAAAATGTGGCTTGTATAAACCTATTTGTTGTTATATTTGATAATTGGAGTGCAATAATCATACTCTAAGAAATTTTTACAAAATCAATATAACATTATTATGTAAAAAATACATAATAAAAATCAATCAAAAAGACTTTAACAAATGTTTATAAATTAAATATGTGGGTTTTAAGATTATTACATCATATAAAGTATATTCAATATTTTCACAGTTTACTAGAAATTTAAGATCAGACCAGTTTGACAAACATGGTCTGGTTCCAATTTCCTCAAACCAAAACTATCAGACCAGACCGCTTACCAAACAGAATTTCAAAACATCACCCAAAACATACCAGACCGGTTACCAAACGGGGCTTTCATGTTCTACAATCTTCTTCTTCGATGTTCTGGATTTTCCTCAACATATTTTTTAACCTTGAAAACTGAACATAAGATACTATATTATTGACCACGTGTCGAGTAAACATTTGTTAAAAAGGCGATTATGAGATACAGATAGGAGAACTGGAATAGATAAATAGACGTGGCCAGTCCTCTGATTGACACGTGTCCTGATTAGTTTTGCCTAACTCAGATTAAAGTTTTGAAAAGGGTCTCTTAAAATATGTACCTTGGCCCGTAAAATTTGTAAAATTTAAAATAGGTTAATTTCACAAAACCCCTTTAAAATATATTATCAGTAAATCCCCCTATGATTTTATTTTGCATCAACTAACCCCCATCCAGTTCAGAAAACTCTCCTGCACTTATCAAATTGTATCATCTTGCTCCATTCCCTATAATTTTGAAATTGTCAGTATTGTTTTTCATAATTTATGTTATGTTGATGTATGTTTTATATATTTTGAATGAACAAATTTATGGAACCGTGGTTCAGAACCGAACCGAACACTTATTTTATGGTTTGGTTCATTAACTAATGGTTCCGATTCTGGTTCATATTTTCAAGGAACCGTTGATAATGATTTGGTTCCAATATTTTCAAGAACTGTACCAAATCGAACTGTGTGCAACCCTAACCATATCTCTCTATTTTTTTTTTTTTTTTTTTTTTATCTGGTATTTTATCTGAATAAGAGACTCAGATACCTAATATGCTTCTATGACTGTGAGAGTTTGAATTCTCATCCTTTCCCTTTTAAGAGATTTATCCCCTATTTAGTCACATTTTATCTCTTTAAATACATATTTATATATACTTTTGGCAATATTCACTTACAAAACTTGAACATCCACCATTCACTTTTAAAAATAGGGTGGATGCACAAACCTTTTAAATGATACAACTGTATCACTTTCACTTTTTTTTTTTTTTTTATATCAAAATTTAAGTTTTTCAGGAACAATCCTTGAATTCTCACAAAAACACACAAAGTTTATCTTTTCGCTGATGTGATTCAATACAATTTAGACACATTTAAAATCTTCTAAAGAAATAAGATGCTCATGAAATCTAAAAAAAGAGGACTTGGCCTTAAATTTTGTAAAATTATTTTAGTCACCTGTTTAAATTATATTAGATCACAAAATGAATAATGAATTGTTGATCTTTTTGTTTCTACACTTTGGTATAAGGGATGATGAGAAATACCTCTTAAGAACCTTTTAATGTTGTGTTTGGTATGTAAGAATAGAATGGAATGGAATACTCATTTTAGCCATTCTCTTGTTTGATAAGTATTATAAAATTGGAATGATCATTCTCTTGGAATGAAAAACCATCTCGGAGAATGAAAATCTATTCCATTAGTCAACCCCTAATAAAATAAAAAAGAACATTTTATTCTCTAGTTAGTGATGCTCCAACCAAACATAAAAATGAGAATGACAATTCGGCCCTGTTTGGTAGGTTGTTTGGTAGGTGGTCTAGTCCCAGGTGGTCTGGTCTGGTCTTGCGTTTTATGGGACCAGACCGTGTTTGGTAGCATTGGTCCCAAATTTTTGGTTAGACCAAGTAAGACCAAATCAGACCAAAATGACCTCATTTCAGACAAAAAAAAAAAGGTGGTTCCTGGTGGTCCGGTCTGGTCTTATTAATAAAATATATTTATAAATAATTAAAAAATAAATAATAAAAAAATTAATAATAATAATAAAAAAATTAAATAAAACATATTTGAAAAATAAAATATAAATAATAAATAATAAAAAAAATGAAATAAATAATACCTAATAATAATAAAAAATGAATATAATAATAATAAATAAATGAATAAATGTATAAATGTATAAATATATTTATAAATAATTAAAAATTAATAATTAATAATATAAATAATAAATTAAATAAAACATAATAATAATAAAAAATGAATAAAATAATAATAATAAATTAATAAAATAATAATAAATTACATAAAACATATTTTAAAATATAATAAAAAAAAATAATAAACAAAATGAAATAAATATTAACAATAAATAAATATAATAAAAAATAATAAATAGATATAATAATAAATAAATATAATAATAAATAATAAGTAAATATAATAATGAATAAATACTTCATAATAATAATAAAAAATGAGTATAATAATAATAAATTAATATTAAATTAATAAAATATATTTTTAAATAATTAAAAATGAATAAATAATTTATAAATTAATTAATTAAATAATGAAATAATAATAAATAAATAGAATATATTTATAAATTAATATATAAATTAATAAATAATAATTTAATATTATAAATAATAAAATATATTATAAAGTGAAGAAATAATAAATAAAGAAATAAATAATACGTAAATAAATATTATAATAAATAATAAATAAAGAGTAAGACCGGACCGCTTACCAAACAGACTTTTTCAGATCAGATCAGACCAGACTAGACCGGACCGGACCAGACCAGACCAGACCAGACCGAACCAGAAAGACCGTCTAGCAAACATGGCCTTCCATTCTATTAACCTTCTCTTCTCATTCTCATTTTATTCTCACATTCATTCTATTCCATTCCTGCTAAAATTATCTTCCCAAACTATCAAATTTCCCAACATACTTTCTAAATTTAACTTTGTTTGTTGCTTGCCACAGTGAAACAACACCTTTCCCTAGAAATATCAATCACAAAAGCTAGTAAAAAAGAAATCCAATTTTTATTACCTTATATTAGTTTATCGTATTTCCCCTATATAAACAATTGTTTTCCTCCCAGATATTTTTCATCTCGTTATCAGTCACTCTCACCGTATACCACTTCCATGTCTCCCTCTATCAAACACGCGTCCCTTACTTTCTCTCTCTACCGCTTCTCTTCCGTCTTATATATATATATATATATATATGTATGTATAATTTCCCGTATTATTATCAATCACGTTTCGCCAATGTATTGCGTAATGCATCTTCCAATGCCTTTTCTCCCCGTTTGTTTCTCGGGAAAGTGTGGGAAAAGAAAAATATTTTTCTCAACGCTGCCTTCATCTTTTCCGACATCGGAATTGCGTATGTGCTTATATTTTCTGAGTTTGTGCTCTAAAATTAAATCAGATTGTCCTTGTAATTGATCGTTGTGATCTGTGTTCTGACATGTTCTTCTTTGTTTTTGAAATATTTGTAGATCAACGTTAGATGAACAGTGGATCTTCTTGTTGATTTCACTATCTGGTGCGTATACTGATCTTCATCTTATGTTTATTGATATTGATTCTGAGTGTTCTATTATTGTTTCTTTATAAATTTTCTGTGATGACTTTAGCATATGAATATTTATGTTTGTTCATCATATTCAACTGGCATTTCATTACTTTGATCTGATTTACACTGTTTCTATTTATCTATCAACACTTGAGAGTGGTCTTACTAGATTTCTTTTTAAGTTTTTGTAACCATTCAGATTATCTCGCTAGATATAAATGGTAGAATAATTAAGTAACAAGCAAAGCTCTCAAATTTTTGGTGACAGACTTTTGAAATAGTTATGTGAGGATTTGAAAAAGACGATTCTTACTTACTGGTTAATTTATTATGATTGCACAAATTCCTTTTTCGTCTGTAATAGAATATTTGGTATATGAACCGGTCGAGTAAGGTATTTGAATGTATTGGTAATATAGTTGGATAACTAACACGATTTTTGCTTGGGGGATTGAAATATGTTTAGTAGAGGTTTTTTGTTGCTGTTTGATTTAGGCTTCGTTTGGACGGGCAAGAGAGAAAAGAAAAGAAAGGATAATATTAGTTATAAGAGAAAAGAAAAGAAAAGAAATGATAGCTGAAATTTGTATTTATGTTTGGATAAATTAGGAAAGAAAAGAAAAGAAATGATAATATTCGTGTTTGGTAAGGATAAATGAGAGAAAAGAAAAGATAGTATCATAACTCATTTACTTTATTACCCTTTTAATTCAATTATGTGTTTTTAAATATTGAGGATATTTTTGGCATTTTAAAAATTATACTTAACTTGCTATCCTTTCTCTCCAAATCTTCTCACTTTTGGAAGGATAGCAAGTGAATGATTTGGAGGGATAAGTTATCCCTCCAAATCTCTTCAAATCATTTATTTTCTCTTATAAGTGGTAACCCAAACTCACAACTCCCTAAGGTTTGACGTTTTCTTGGATAAGGAAAATTATGCAGCTCCCTATTTTAGGGATGGACCTAGTCTAGTGGAGCTAGAGTGAAAGAGTTAATTTCTAATTAAACCCGATACCATCTTCTTAGTAGAGAGGGTTTTGTACCTATGAGGACAATCACTTGCATAAGGTGTATCTCTGGATGCTAAATGATAAAATTAGGAAAAATAGACTTAGATGGTCTATTCATAGTCAACGTAGATGTGAGGATGCAGTCAATAGAGAAGTGTTAGTATGCCTAGAAGGTAGGCAGCAAAGCGGCCAACCAAATATTACATGGAATGGAGTTATTATCGAAGTTCAAAGGGCCCCATTTACATGGGATTAATGCAAGTATGATGGTATAGTATATCTTAAAAACTAAACACTTGCCAAATTTAATTAAAATGAAAGTAGACACTTGAAAATAATTTTAATGTAGATATTGCTGGAGGTGCCTTACTTATTTTGTTCTACCTCAGGTTGAGATTAATTAACCACAATTTAAAGGCTTAAATTTTTTGTTGCAATTCTTAATTTCGTTATCATATCTAAGAAACTAAAAGAAAGAAGCCGGTAACCACATTATATCTTGTACCTAATAAGAATATTATAACATGAATCCTGCAATATGAGTGGTGTTTCTTTCTGAGGTCGCCGGTGTCTTGCCGACGACCCTTCTACATACTTTCTTTGTTTTCTTTTCCCCTTTTTTTGGCCTGGTGTGTTGAAATCATACCTAGAGGTCACATCTCTCCCTTCCTTCTTCTAGGGAGGAGAGGTAAAGGACGCGTGTCCGCCGAGAGGCCGTCGTTCTATGTTGATGAGGAGTCTATTGAACGGAGAAAGGAGTATCTTCTTTCGTATTTGATGGGGCGATTTGATGGCTCGGGGGTGGAGGAGATGGATAAGGTGGAGGAATGGGTAACCCATCTCCTCCACGTAACTCTCTACACCCTCTCCACGGATAACCCAGGTCGACCCAAAGGCGATCCATGCTTTACGGATCCGGGTTTGGTTAGCGACTCGGACTTGATTCTTGATGATTTTGATCGTGCTGTGGAGGATTCGACTCAGCTTTTAAAGCCGACTTCGATGGAAGGGGTGTCGTCTTCAGTGGCGACACGATTGCAAGTGGAGGTCGATGGGTTTGAGATGGCTTCTTGTCGCCGCAACAAGGTGACGATGCAAAAGGGTGTGTCACGCATTTCATGTTTGGCCCAGAAATTCGCTTTTGATCATCGACAACCTGGTTTTATTTGGCGCAACTCTGATCAGAAGGGAAAGAGGATGGTGGATGGGCCTCGCCTTGTTCCAGTGTTGAAGACATACTCTTTTGGCAGTGATTGGACAGCTATGGGGACAAAGATTTGTCCTGTTGAGAAGGGTAGTGTAGGGGAAGACACTAATCAGAGGCGTATGGATGATTCTGGTAAGATATGGGCTGATTTAGATGATGGTTTTGTATCGGAATATTCCTCTTTTGATGGCTTGGAATCAAGCAGTGAATGGGGGTGTTTGGCTTGTATGTAATTCTTGCAATAATGGGAAGACACTGATCAGGGGTGTGGGGATGAAGATTTGTCCTGTTGAGAAGGGTAGTGTAGGGTAAGACACTGATCAGAGGCGTATGGATGATTCTGGTAAGATATGGGCTGATTTAGATGACGGTTTTGTGTCAGAATATTCCTCTTTTGATGGCTTGGAATCGAGCAGTGAATGGGGGTGTTCTGCTTACATTGATGGGTGTGATTCTTGCAATAATGGGAGGGATTTGGTGCTAAATGAGAAGGTTAATATGGAGGGTGGTTGTTTAGACTTGGCTTTGGGTGGCAATGAAGGAAATGAGGAATGCTTGATGAATATGAAGGTGATGGACAATGTTTTGCTCGTCGCGGTTGATTGTTCGGACTTTATTTTCGAGGATTGGGTTAAAGAAAATGAGGTGGATGTGGCTTCCATGTTGGGGGTTAAGTTTGGGATTCATAAAGCTAAAGGGGAGGATATGATTTGGCAGTAGTAGATGATAAGGTGGAGGAAAATAGTGGTGAGGAAAGGGCCTTGGTGGTTCATCGATCATCGTCGTATTGGAAGGGTGAGAGAGGATTGTGTAACTTGGTTTGTACTGATAATTATGATGGGTTATGTAGTGGATCGCGGGGTAGCGAAGGGGGAAGGAGTGGGGGAAGAAGGAGGAGTGAGGTGTGTTAAATTGTTTCCTTATGTTGTTACGAATTGTTTCATGGAACGTCCGGGGTCTTAATAACCCGGAGAAAAGGAAGATGGTTAGGTTGGCTCTCGGAAAATGGAATGCTAAGGTTGCTTGCTTACAGGAGACAAAGTTGGATGTTATGACTGACAGATTGGTCGAAGCTTGTGGGGTAATCGGTTCGTGGAATGGTCCTATTTGGCTTCCAGTGGTGCTTCAGGGGGTGTGATTATGTTATGGGATAGGAGGTGGATTTCTCGAGTTCTTGTTCGTTTTCTATGGTTGAGGATGGTTTTTCTTGGGTATTGTCAGGAGTATATCGGCTTGGGATGATGGGGGGAGGACAGAGTTGCGGGAGGAGCTTAGGGAGGTTAGGGAGGTGTGGAGTTTCCCTGGTGTATTGGTGGGGATTTCAATGTTGTTCGGTTGCCATCGGAAAGATCTTCAGGTGGATGGTGGACTAGGGCTATGATAGGCTTCACCGAGTTCATTGATAGGCAATCGTTGCATGATCTACCTCTTAGCGGTGCGTCCTTCACTTGGTCCAGTTGCAGGGATACTCCAACTTATTTTGGTATTGATCGGTTTTTGGTGTCTGGGGATTATGAGGGGCATTTCCCGGGTGTTATTCATCGCCACTCGATTCACTTCCGACCATGTCCCTATTTTTCTAGATTGTGGCGGTATTTCTGCAAGGAAATCTCCATTCAGGTTCGAGAACATGTGTCTTAGGGCCGGGGACTTTCAACAAAGGTTGTTGGAGTGGTGGGCTTGCCCTGTTATACCAAGTTCTTCGAGTTTTTTTTGGCTTCAAAATTGCGCATTTTGAAGTCATCGCTAATTACATGGAATAATGAGGTGTTTGGCAACCTAGTGTGGCGCATGAATGTTATTTTAGCAGAGATTGATGATATTGATAGATCTGTCTTGAGCCGGGGGGGGGGGGGGGGGGTTGATGAGACTATGAGATTGAGGAGGGTGTAGTGCTTGATTGATATTGAGGAGATTGTTATTCAGGAGGAGATTTCGTGGAGATAGAAATCTCGGGCTATATAGTTGAAAGAAGGGGATCGAAATACAAAATTGTTTCATCGTTTGGAGAATGATCGTAGGAGAAAGAACTTTATTGAGAGCTTGAGTGTGGAGGGTTATTTGCTTTCTTCTTCTGAGGAGATTTGCTTGGGGATTCCTTCATACTATCAGAAATTATTTATCGAGACCGAGAGTTGGAGGCCGAATTTGGATGGACTTATGTTTGATTCTATTGATGAGGGGGACCGAGATAGGTTGGAGATTCCGTTCTCGGAGGAGGAGGTGTTGAGGGCTCTGAAGCAATGCAATGGAGATAAAACACCTGGTTTTGATGGGTTTACAATGCGTTTTCTCCTTGAGTGTTGGCCTATTGTTTGGGAGGAGGTGATGGCTATGTTTAGTGCTTTTTATGAGGAGGGATGCTTTGTGAAGTCTCTTAATGCCACTTTCATTTCTCTTTTCCCAAAAAAAGGAGAGGTGAAATACATTAAGGATTTCAGACCCATTAGCGTCATTGGGTGTGTGTACAAGTTGATTGCGAAGGTCCTTTCCTCTAGGATGCGTTGTATTTTGGATGGGGTTATTTCGGATTCACAGAATGCTTTTGTTGGGGGCCGTCAGATTCTGGACTCTGTCATTATTGCTAGTGAGGTCGTAGATGCTAGGATTCAGAGTGGTATTCCGGGGGTGTTGGTGAAACTGGATGTGGAAAAAGCGTATAATCATGTGCATTGGGGATTCCTCCTTTATATGTTGAAGAGATTGGGATTCGGGGAGCGGTGACGCATATGGATTCTATTATGTATTTCTTCGGCTCATTTCTCTGTGATTGTGAATGGGTCCGCTTCGGGATTTTTTGGGAGTTCACGTGGATTGAGGCAGGGCGATCCCCTTTCTCCGTTGCTTTTTATTTGGTGATGGAGGCTTTCAGTCGGATGATGACTCGAGCCACGGGGTTGGGACTTTTACGCGGATTTAGGGTGGATGTTGCTGCTTCCCAGTTCGTGGATATTTCTCATTTGTTTTTTGCCGAGATACTCTTGTCTTTTGTGATACGGATGAGGCTCAGTTGCGGCATCTTCGGTGTATTCTGATTTGTTTTCAAGTTGTTTCTGGTTTGAAGATTAATACTAGCAAGAGTTCTATGTTTCTGGTGGGTGAGGTAGGGCAATGTGACGGCTTCGGCTACTGCTCTTGGTTGTAGGGCGGATTTGCTCCTTTCGGTGTACTTGGGTTTGCCGTTGGGGTCATCTGGACAGAGACTGTCGTGTTAGAATTACGTGGTGGAGCGTGTGGAGAGACGTTTGGCGGGATGGAAGCGGTAGTATCTTTCCAAGGGTGGGAGACTTACCTTGGTAAAGAGTAGTACGCCATCCAACCTTCTTACCTATATGCTATCATTGTATCGGATCCTTTGTGGTGTGGCGCAGCGGATTGTGAGGATTCAGAGGCGGTTTTTGTGGGGTAGAGGTAGGGAGAGTCGATCTATCCCTTTGGTGCGATGGGAGACTATTTGCCGACCCTTTCAGGATGGAGGTTTGGGTATCCGCCGTCTGAAGCCTTCTAACAAGGCTCTTTTGGGAAAGTGGTTGTGGCGTTTTGGGGCTGAGAGGAACCGACCGTAGAGGAGAGTGATTGCCTATCGTTATGGAGAGGCTCGAGGTGGTTGGTGTTCTGAAAAGGTCAGGGGTCGGCAAGGTGTGGGGGTTTGGAAGGACATCCGGAAGGAATAGGATTCTTTTGCTCCTCATACCAGCTTCAAGGTGGGTGATGGCTGTTGTGTTGGCTTGTAGACAGATTGGTGGTGCGGGGAGGGCCCTCTCGCTTCTTCGTTCCCTCAGTTGTTTAGGATTGCTTGGGATCGTCATGCTTCGGTAGCCGACTGTTATCACCTTGATACCGGGAAACTTATGTGGGATGTCCGATTCGTGCGACATTTTCAGGACTGAGAGTTGGAGGAAGTTTCTGATCTGTTGGAGCTCTTGTATTCTCTAACTGTCGGGGGAGGATCGGACTCTCTGGTTTGGAGATCGACATCAACTCGGAGTTTTTCGGTCTCTTCTTTCTTTGGTTGTCTCTCGCCAATGGCGGAAGTGTTTTTTCCTTGGAGGGCGGTCTGGTGCACAAAGGCTCCTCTCAAGGTTACTTTCTTCACGTGGTCGGCGACATGGGGTTGCATTCTCACATTGGATATTTTGAGATGGCGGGGCATGTTTTTGGTCAATCGATGTTTTCTATTCAGAAGGATAGAGAGTCTATTGATAACCTCTTTTTGCATTGTCCGATTGTCTATGATTGTTGATGTCTTCTTCTCACTCTTTTCGGGATTCAGTGGGTGATGCCGGCCTTGGTTCGTGATATTCTGGCTTCTTGGTGGAGTGCGCCGGTTGGGTCTTACACTCGATCTTTTTGGAGGGCGGCCCTTCTTTGCCTTTGGTGGAGTATTTGGTTGGAACGTAATAGGCTTTGTTTTGAGGGAGTGGAGTCGTCCTTGGGGGTGATTAAAGATGTTTTTATATCTAGTTTGTTTAGTTGGGTGGAAGGGCATAATTGTAAATCTTTAGATGAGAAGATAGAGTTTTTGGGTTCTCTTAGACCTTGGGGGTTTATGTTAATGGTATGCTCCCCCGTTTGGGTGCTTTTTTTCTATAAAATACTTATAAAAAAAAAAATTCTTAATTTCGTTATCGACATATAGCTGAATCCTAATGCATCAAGGATTGTGTATTCCCCCCCCCCCCCCCCCCCCCCCAACCTCGAATGAAAACCCCGTGGTAAATGGAATTTTTGTTCTTCTCAACATAGCTATATCTGCGAGGCCTAAAGGCTGAGAGAACTCAAAAGATCCAACATTTTCCTCCGTAGATATATAAACCTTTATGGAGCCATCCGAGGACTCAATCCCATTAAAGCAATGTATATTGTGCTCTAACCATAGACACCATCAAAGGCAAAGGGGGCGCTGCCCTCCAAAAACACGGGCATGGGATTCCATAAAACATCTTCTCGAAACACCTCGGATAAAAGAAGGCATGCCCCACTGAATACCAAACATAATAAGAAGCATAGGCAAGGCAACAAGAAGAAGATGATTAATGGACTCCCCATCACTCTTCCACATGAAACATTGGTTAACCAGAGTCAACTTCTTTAGCCTAAGGTTAGCTCATGTAAGGATTTGACCCAAGGTGGCGTTCCACTCGGAAAAAGCCACCTTGAGAGGAACCTTGGATCGCCAGACCACCATTCAAGGAAGGGTAGACTATGCTGAGCTGAAAGACATCGGAACAAGGACAAGACAATAAACCTTCTATGGGAGGACGGCCTCCACACTAAAACCCATTATTTAATTATATGACATAATGTAGGCAATTCTGCCTTCATGTATTTATGTATGCTTTTTTGTCTTTTCAACTATCCATCTCAACATTCATAATTATTTTACATTAATTAAGATGCTTCATTAATGTACTATGGCTAATAATTTTATCAATTAGGAAATGGACAACGCTCTTATTAAGAGTAGTGCTAGGATAAGGGGAAGATAAAACCTAATATGGGTTTAGATAGTTAGTCAAAATATATGGTAATTTGAGGTGACTGTAAATGGTGTGAATGACCAAACAAGTTTATGCGCCCGTCTCCTTTGCAATGGGAAAAATCGTTTATTGAGTTCAGTTTAATTTGTGTGTCTACATGCTAAATACCTGGTATGATATATGTTGTGGTTTGGTGTCTGTTTAGTTTTGATATTAGATTTATATACCAAGTTTTAACCACTCGCAATCGCATGAATCTTTGAGAATAACTCCCTATTGAGGGTATCAATCTCACAGGGACTAGGGTGCCAAATCATATTAGTATTGACTTGTTATCCTTGAATTAAATAAAAGTGAACTTTGATTATACTAGATTGAATTAATGAAAAAAGAAAATAAAATAAGATTGTTTGAAAATATGGACAATTATACTAGGGAGATGACATCACCACTAGTCTTGTAATGCATTATGTATTCATTCAGTCATAGGGCAAAACATCTCATTCATGAATCAGTCTAGTGCGGCTATAAGCTCGTTCCTAAGTCTCCAATAGTATACAGTCAATCCCGATTAAGTGCAACCCATCTCCGGTTAGTGTGCCTTGTGCATGTGAACTATACTAATTACTCTAAATCATGTCTAATTCATATTTCCTTAGCATGAGGTGACAAAACCTTGAATTTCATGTTCATTAAAAACCATTGGGTAGAAATCATATTCATAACCACAGAAACACATACGATTGAGCAAAGATTATATTCCATCCATTTTAAATCAAGAGTAGGATTAAAAATTAAATTATATATAAAATAGTTTCATTCATTCAATTCCGCATATAAATTATACGAAATCCTCTAATTACACAGTCATCATACATGGGTTCTTTAGCTTCTCCCTATAATTGAATAAAATACAGTATACTTAACTTGACTAGTGATTGGTCAATTCCTAGTTATCGGTTTTGCTGCTCATGATAGGTGGAGTCTGCACCTTATATTTGGAAACCATTATCTTGTTCAATACGCTTTACTAAATTTGGAAAATCTTCTTCTCCTTTTCCCTTTGCTCTCGATCTCTAGTAATAATTCTCATTATTTTTCAGAATTGATTCTCCTCTCTTTTTCAACTTCCTAGAGCCCTCATTTGTCTTGTTCTTTGTGTTAAAGTCTTTCTCTAAAGTCATAGCTTTGTTTAGACCGTCGAAGCCCAACCGTGTATCTATTGAAACTGGCCCTGGGATCGTTCCTAGGAGAAGTAGATCGACCCCCAACTTAAACTACCATTCACCAAGTGAGATTGATCGCACCATCAAAGGATCGATCGTACAACTAATTGCTATTGTGTGATCTCTGCTCCTTGTTCACCTTCTGTTTTGCTCTCCTCTGCCTATGGCATTTCTTTGTTTTATCCTCGGCCTTGCTTGACTCATCTTTTCTGTGTTTCCCCGAACATCATTTCGAACTCAACTTCCCTGAATTAACTCGGTTTTCTCGTAAATTACCTGGAATACACCAAAATAGACAAAATACATTAAAGTAACCAAGTAATGCAACTAAGAATCCTAACAATGTCGGAACAGTGGCTTGTACAGTACAACATTCGAGACCTATCAATATCTTTTAAGCTTGGTGTCTATATCTGAAGATCTGTAATTTATGAAGATCCAACACTTAAGGGACACTCGCATGACCATACGGTATGTAGGTATGTATTTTTATGGTTTGAATTTATATGTGCAAATATTGTTCGCTTTGCACACTCTTCTTTAGGTATCGCTCTGTAATGATGTAGACGCGTTTTGAGTGAAGTTGTAAGCACTTAGAGAAGAGTGTGCAAAATGGACAATATGTACACATGCTGGAGCTTGTTATGACAAATGGTATCAGAGCAATTGAAGGCGTGCATAAGAGGGGGTGATTGTGGCGTCTTGTGTCGTCTCCAGAAAAGGTTGGTTGAGACTTGTATGCATGAACAACACCTAACTATGTAGGCGTGTATAAAAATCATATGCAAAGCTAACAATATCTACACGGTGGCGGCGAGCTGTAATGAAAGGTATCAAAGCCAATCTTAAGGCGATAATGAGGGGTGTGCAGAAGGCCATGTGGATTACGCTACTGAGGATTCTCAGTGTCAAGAAGGTGTGACGTCTCGCATCGCTTGGTGGAGAGGGTAGTTGAGACATTTATGTATGGACTCATTGATTATGCATATGTGTTTTGAGCAAAATACGAGTATCTAAAGGAGATTATTTAAAGCAGACAATATTTATACAAGTTTGGGTGTGCCGTGGACGATGGGGGATTGGTGAATGTATACAAATTTTCCCGCAGACAAAAAGTAATGAACTATACTTATATTCTAAAATATAGTAAAGTACATAAATATTGAAGTTTATAACAAAATTTGCTAATACAATTTCTAAGCTTAAAGCTAAGTTTGATACGGTGGAGAGGAAAAGAAAGGATACCATTAATTATGACAAAGAAGAAAGGAAAGGAGAGGATAGAGTCAATCACTTCCGCATTTGGTTGATTAATGAAATTAAAGAAAGAAAGTAATACTAATCATGTTTTGGGAAAGAAAGGAAATAATACTAAAAGATGGAGTGATCTCAATTCATTTGCTTCTTTTATAATTATTAGTTAATGAAATTTATTATAATACCCTTCTCCATAAATATTGTCTTTCATAGAATAGTGGCGAGTTTGGTCTCTAGCAATCTTATGAACAATACCAGGAGGAGATCTCGTGGAGACAGAAATCTCGGGCTATTTGGAACATAAAATTCTTGCATCGTTCGGCGAATGCTCGTAGTAGGAAGAATTTTATTGGAAGCGTGACAGTGGAGGGTTCTTTGCTTTCTTCTGAGAAGGAGATTCGCTCCGGTATCCCTGCGTTCTATCAGAGGCTGTTCACTGAGAGCGAGAGTTGGAGGCCGAATCTGGATGAACTTTTGTTTGACTCTATTGATGAGGGTGATCGAGATAGGCTAGAGAGTCCTTCCTCGGAGGAGGAGGTTCTTAAGGTGTTGAAGCAGAGCACAGATGATAGAGCTTCTGGTCCGGATGGTTTCTTTATGCGGTTTTCTTCTAGATTGTTAGCCTACGGTTCGGGAGGAGGTGATGGCTACTTTCAGAGCCTTTCATGAGGAGGGTTGCTTTGTGAAATTGCTTAATGCTACTTTTATCTCTCTCCTTCCAAAAAAAAGGGGGGATTAAAGACATTAAGGATTTCCGACCCATTAGTCTGGTTGGGTGTGTGTATAAGCTGACTGCGAAGGTACTTGCATCTAGGATGCGTGGTGTTTTTGATGGGGTTATTTCAGATTCACATAATGCTTTCATTGGGGGTCGTCAGATTTTGGATTCCGTTATCATTGCTAGTGAGGTTGTGGATGCCAGGATGCAGAGTGGCACTCCGGGTGTTTTGGTCAAATTGGATGTGGAAAAGGCATATGATCATGTGAAATGGGGTTTCCTTTTGTATATGTTGGAGAGACTGGGTTTTGGGGAGAGGTGGCGTCGATGGATTCAGTTTTGCATATCTTCGGTTCGCTTCTCGGTAATTGTGAATGGGTAGCCTTCCCGTTTTTTTGGGAGCTCTCGTGGGTTGAGACAAGGTGATCCCCTTTCCCCTCTTATCTTCCTTGTGATGATTGATGCTTTTGGTCGAATGATGACTCGAGCCACGTGGTTGGGTGTCATTCGCGGCTTCAGGGTAGGTGATGTTGCTCAGTATGCTGATGTTTCGCATCTCCTCTTTGCCGATGATGCATTAGTGTTTTGTGACGCGGATGTGGCGCAACTACGGTATCTTCGATGTATTTTGGTATGTTTTCAGGCTGTCTCTGGTTTTCAAATTAATATTAGCAAGAGTTCTCTTTTTCCGGTTGGCGAGGTGGGCAATGTGCCGGCATTGGCTTCAGCCCTTGGCTGTAGGGCCGATCAACTCCCCTCGGTGTACTTGGGCTTACCTTTGGGGTCTTCTGGGCAGAGATATGCTTGTTGGGATTCGGTGGTTGACCGTGTGGAGAGGCGACTGATGGGTTGGAAACAACAATATCTTTCTAAGGGTGGGAGACTTACGTTGGTAAAGAGCACGTTATCCAATCTTCCCACATATGCACTATCACTTTATCGGATTCCTTGCGGTGTGGCTCAGCGGATTGAGAGGATTCAACGACCGTTTTTATGGGGTAGTGGCAGTGAGGATTGTGGCGCTTTGCAACCGAGAGGGATTGTCTATGGAGGAGGGTGATTGTTTGTCTCTATGGCGAGGCTAGAGGCGGTTGGTGTTCTAATGTGGTCAGGGGTAGTCGCCGTGTGGGGGTTTGGAAGGACATTCGGCAAGGGTGGGACTCATTCGCCCCTTTTACCAGTTTCAGGGTTGAGGATGGCCGCTGTGTTCGTTTTTGGACGGATTGGTGGTGTGGTGATGGTTCTCTTGAGTCTTCCTTCCCTCAGCTGTTTAGGATCGCGCGGGATCGTCATGCTTCAGTAACCAACTGTTATCATCTTGATACCGGGACGTTAGTGTGGGTTGTCCGTTTTGTGCGACACTTTTAGGACCGGGAGCTGGAGGAGGTCTATGATCTGTTGGAGCTATTGTATTCGCTGACCTTTGGAGGTGGATCGGACTCTCTGATTTGGAGGTCGACTTCGTCACGACGTTTTTCTGTCTCGTCCTATTTTAGTTGTCTCTCGCCGAGGGCGGACGAGCCTTTTCCGTGGAAGGCAGTTTGGCGTTCGAAGGCCCCCCTCAAGGTTGCTTTCTTCACATGGTCGGCGGCGTCGGGCTGGATTCTTACTTTGGATACTTTGCGACGGCGAGGCTTGTTTTTGGACAATCGGTGTTTTATGTATAAACAAGATGGAGAATCTATAGATTACCTCCTTTTGCACTGCCCGATTGTCTACGACTGTTGGTGCCTACTTTTCGGAGTTCAGTGGTTTATGCCGGCCTCGGTAGGTGATGTTTTGGCTTCTTGGAGGAGCGTGCCGATTGGTGCGCATGCCCGGCCTTTTTGGAGGGTGGCCCCCCTCTGTCTTTGGTGGATTATATGGTTGGAACGCAATAGGCGTTGTTTTGAGGATATAGTGTTCCCGGTGAGGGCGGTCAAAGATTTTTTCATTTTTTGTAACATTTTTTGTATGTTTAGTTGGGTGGAATGACGTAATTGTAGATCTCTAGATGGGAAAGTAGAGTTTTTTGGATCACTTGGCCCTTGGGGGTATTTTGTTTAAGGGATGCATTCCCCGTTTGAATGCTTTTGTTTATAAAATTCTTACTTATCAAAAATATATATATATATATATATATAAAGCGCTCAAAAGGGGAGCACATCCTAATACAGGGAACCAAAGCCTAAGGATTATTTTTGCCCTCCAGTAAAATCAGATGCCTTTTGCCTCATTGGGATCCGAGCCATCAGCGAGGTACCAATCTTTGTTTCAGTACTTACCGGACAATGGATACGTCAACCTCTCTGAGATGCAGTTTATTAGGGTGCTTTTGTGATCTGGATCACAGAACCCAAAAGTAGTATATTTATTCTAGAAAAAAATTTAGGGTTCCAGAATGTCCTCCAGTAAAATCAGATGCATTTTGCCTCATTGGGGCCCAAGCCATCAACGAGATGCCAATCTTGAGGAGCTAGAATTCTAACCTTGTTTCAGTACTTACTGGACAATGGATACCTCAAACTCTCAGAGATCGCAATCCCCATTGACGGTGTGGAAAGTGAGTTTTTTGGGATCTTTTTCAGTACTCTTGCTGTACCCATTTTGGCTTATGAAATGACATGGCGTTTAACTATTCCTATTCGCTTGCTCGACATTCCTTTCAGAGTTTACCACTCTTTGTAGCTTCCTTATTGTTGGTTTAAAGTCAAAGTAATTGTAGCCTTTTTACGTAGCTTTTCCTAGCCCAAGCGCAAGAGTGTCTTTATCAGTGAGCAATGAGTTTCAATGTACAGCCTTTCTGTACTTAATAAATTTTTTTTTCTTGTTGAGGAAGAACCCGAACCCAACATCCTTTATATATATATATATATATATATATATATGTTATTATAATTGTTTTTTGTTTTTCAATATTTAGTTATTTTAATTCTTCCCTAGTTAGTTTCATTTGAAGTTCAGGTTCTTAGGTGCTCTGTGATCTGGATCACAGAACCCAAAAATAGTATATTTATCGAGGATAATATCTAGGGTTCCAGAATTTCTCCCAATATTTCCTCTTTTTTTTTCTCCGGATCCACAAATTAACGGAGACTTAAGATTAATACCATGTCAATAAATTAGTAAAACAATTAAAATAATTCTGGCAAAAGGAGTTCTTGGAAAAACCTTAATCACTGGAATGTTGCCATTATATATATATATATATATATATTTATTTGAAAGAGAAAGTAAATATTTTACTGACACACAAACGAGAAATTAACAAAACAAAACTAAAAGACACCATCCTTAAACTAACTACGCACCCTTGTCAGCTTTGGCAGCAATAGCAGCAGCTTGTCCCTGGAGGCTACCTGTCCTCCTGGCAGCAATAAGACCAACCTTTTGCCCAGACGGTGCATCACAACGGACACTGCTGGAAAGACCTATATGTAAGTTATTCTTCTATTCGTATGGTGAATATCATGGATATTGAACTTCTAGAAAAATACATGCATTAGAATTTTGAGGCAGCTCAATCAGTTACAAAAGGGAAGAAGCCATTCTCAAATACCTTAACAAGGTGACTCATGCTCATGCTTTTAAGCACGGTTAGGAGAATAATAAAGTATCTCCAGAACAATGATAATAATTAGAAGAAACTAGTCTCGCATTTTAAACTGGGGTATTACATTCTAACCTTCAAGCTAGCAATTTAATGGTACGATGAGCCATTTCAGTCCTTTGCAGATATTTGTGGGCCCACAATCTATAAAGGAACTTCATTGCAAATTCATAACTGATTTTGCATATTGTCGCTGGGGACAAAGTTGTTAGGATTAGAATGTTAGACGTTTTGGTCCTCTTCAATGTGATTCTTTTTTGTTATTGCTAAACTTTTCTAGGTCTTGTATTGTGCGGCTTTTCTACGTACATTTCATATGAATATACTCTATCGAGTTTAAAGTATTTAATTTGATTTTTCTTTTTAAATGTCTGATGTAGCAACATGGCTAAAAATATTGAAAAGTTTGTTTCCTAATTTGTGAGTTTCTTTCTTGGATATATGCTGGAATTCTTATTGAGTTTATACTCATAAGCCATAGCCAGCTATTTAGTAATGCATAAAGTGCCGGCATGACATCTCACATGGAGGACTAGGGCCAGGGGTTTGGTTCATCCTTAATCGAAAAGGCTTTTGGTTGTCGTAGGACCTGTCTTCTCATATAATGAGTCAATTCCAAGGGTTTGTATTGTTTATGAATTGTGGTAATGTCAGATAATAGATAATTCAAGGGTTGCCTGAGTTTAGTTTGCATGTATTTGTGATAACTTATAGCTACTGTTGATTCATATAGATATAAAATATGCAAGTGATATGCTTTGCACTTGTAATGATACAACACATCATTAATTCTCTTTGCTGGGTGTGACATAAATTAGTAAATTTATACATTAGTCTGACATTATTCGTGATCTTTGTGGTGGCCTGTTGAATGTTGGTGAGTTATTCTGTCGGTTTATTCATACTCTGGCATTGCAGTAGATAAAGATTTTGCATGCTTTCATTATATATTATTCTTGAGTCTGAAGTATTCTATATGTGCATCTCAAAGTATGATGAAGCATACCAAAATAGCAAAAATGCACATGACACCTAATGTGCAATGTTTTCCTTCGTAAATCTATTCTAAACTTTAAATGCATTGCCAACTTCTGTGATCACCTCTCACATGTTGAAGTTGATTTCATTGATAATATAAAAAATATACTCTTTGTGCAGTACGCTCCATATTTATACACCACTTCTTACTAATAGAAGTACATCTCTAGAATAACGGGTCCTTTTCTTGACATCCGTTCACAGTCAATCCTCCTCCTTTAATGCAGTTATAATCTGATGCAATTTAACAGAAATAAGTAATGGATCAATATTCTGGCCGTTTTGGTACATTAACTGAAATACGTAAATGGCTGGATGAAAGATTACCCCAGTTCTGTAGCTTTTGTTGGTATTTCACAGTTTTGTTCATGTGGCTGGCATAGCTGGAGATGCACTGGTGCATTTAAGTCTTCTCTGATGCTCAAACTGTTTCGAATAAGGGAATTTTTGTTTGCTCCATTTTCATCCTTTGTCCCATAAACCTGGACGCAAAACATTTTTGTGTGGGTGCCAATGAAGTACCGTTTGGCATAGGTTTAATGATTGCAAGAGGAGTTTGTTTTGTAGTCTAATTGTTGTTAATTTGGTTACACCTTTACCTTTTTATGCAGTTCCAAATTTTCTTGACGAAGTAGGTTTACCTTCTGATACAGTTCCACGTTTTCTTGGTGAATAAGGTTTCCCTGCAACAAAGCCAATAAAATTTAGACAGTTGAACTGGAATTATTCTTCAAGGGGAGAGAGAGAGAGAGAGAGGTTATAGTGTCGAGTTGACCTTTTGGTTTAGTTCTTGTATGTCATCATATAAAATTTGGTCCTGCAGAGTTCAAAAGCAAGTTTTAAAGAGTAATCGATGTGTTGGAGAGTGGAGTATGGGGAAGGTGATAGGAAATGAATTACTTCAAGAGATGAGTTTCAAACCTTTTTCGTACGGACACCCCGAAGGCTCATTTCTAGCTGGTTCTCCAAATTCTGTAAATCTTTGACGTTCAAACCAGAAAGATCTTCTCCCATCATTCGCCTGTTATTTTGAAATTAGTTTATGTAATTTATGAGAAGCTCAATAGAATGCAAATCTAAAAGAGAAGCTCATGAGATTCACTCAATGTAAGGCGGCACCTTAGGATCTTCTGATATAAAGATTTAATATGAGTCAAATTAATATAATGAGCAAATGTATTGGAGTGGATACAACTGATCAAACAATGAGCAGAAGGATTGAACAATCCATGGAGAAGCAAATTGCATTAGGGGCAAATCTATTGGGGTGGCGAACCTGGAGATTCAATTGCAGAGTTTGGTGCTATGTTACCCGGACTTGGGTACGGGTGTCGGACTCGGGTACGTGTCTAGAGGTCGGATCCGGCTATATATCCAATTATTGGACACGGGGACACGGAATAAAAGTGTCCAAAAAACAGACACGGGTACTTGGACACGGCTGATAAATATATATTTTTTATAAATATATATATGTATAAATAATAATTTAATTGTGCAAGAGAATTGAGAAAGTATTTTAGTTAAGTAGAATATCTCTTTAACTAGTGATTTGTTAAAAAGGCCCATATATGTGTTAGTCCATGTTAATATTGGGTCAATCCATCAATAATTTAATGTTATTTAACAAATTTGGCCCACATCAATTTTTTAATTCCTAATTAAAATTTGGGCCGAAGGTTTTCCAAGCCTAAAAGTAACACCTATTTAAAAATTTGGGCCCAAGATTTTTCTAGCCCAAAAGTCTTATATGTGAGATATAGTGGTGGTTCAAGATACCCAAAAGTCAATGTATTATATTTATATATATATATGAGATAAAGTGGCCTCACGTGGCTCAAGATAAGATTCAAATAAACTTTGACTAAATTAATGAGAGAGAGTAGATTTGGGTAGGTGAAGAAAGAGAGATGAGAGAGATAACATAGAAGAACCCAATAGATAGGAAGGAAAGAGAGAGCCCGACAATCATGGATGATGGAAAGAGAGCCGACGACCACGGCTGACTGAAGAAAGCCGCGTCCGATCTGAAATACAAGGGTCCGACCCGTATTCCGCGTCCGTGTCGTGTCGACACGGGTACTCTACCCTAAGGTGCCGAGTCCAGGTAACACAGGTTTGGTGTGTATTTGTCAACAGATAACTAGGGCATTCTAAGGTGGGGATTTGGTAGCATGCTTGTACTATATCTTTCTCACATTGGACTGTTCGTGTCTAGAATAGTATCATGGTTTTTCCTATTTTGCATTTTTGAAATTTTTGTCTCTTAGCTCACACTGTTCTTATTGATGGTTTAACTAGATTGTGTGCATTAGTTGATGAAATCAAAATGAAAACAAAAATTTCAATCACAATTAGATCTACAAGGGTATGCAAAGCCTTTTGGAGATCCTTAATCCTTGTCATACAATCGTTTGGTTTTTTGAGATGTATGAAATCAAGTTCAAAATCAATAGTGAATCTACAAATCATTTTCTTTTGCACTATCCAGTTGCCCATGACTGTTGGTGTTTGCTTCTTGGCCTTTTTAGTATTATGTGGGTTATGGCGGCCTTGGTACGTGATGTTCTTGATGCCTAAAGGGGTTGTTTTGTGGGGTCTCATGTTCACGCTTTCTTTTTGGAGAGTTGTTCCCTGATAGTGTATTTGGCTTGAGCGCAATTGGCGCTGCTTTGAGGGGATCAAGTACCCAACCAGATCCATCAAAGATTCCTTTATTTCTTCTCTTTTTTATTGGGTGGGGGTAGATATTGTAAATCTTTAGATGATAGTGTGATGTTATTGCCCGAATTTGGAATCGGATCGCGTTGACCAGAAAAGCCCCCCAGGAAATCTTTTTGGCCCGTTTTCCTCTTATGGGTCGTGGGCCTATTTAGTCTCTTTTGTAGCCGGTTATAAATATATGTACAATTAGGGTTTGGAGTGGTTGAGAGAAAAAAAGAACCCTAATTTGCAGAGAGAGCGATAGGGTTTCTTGTGGTTGTATTTGTAATCTCCTGTTTCTTGCATAGTGAAAACTTTCGCCGATGTCTGCCAAGGATTTAGGCACCACTTGTGCCGAACCTTGTAAATCTTTGTGTGGCGTACTAAATTTTCTGTGTTAATTTCGCATAATTTGGTTTGTTTGTTACAATAGAAAAGATTGACTTTTTGGGTTCTCTCGGCCCCGAGCCCCCCTCCCCCCCCCCCCCCCCCCCCCCTTTGTTCTAAGGGACGCACTCCCCGTTTGAGTGCCTTTTATACTATTCTTATAAAAAAAAAAGGTTCAAAATCAAGCCTTTTATTTGGAAGTTCCATTTAGGGAGAGTAATTGGTAATATGCGAATTGAGAATTTTATTGGATTCACTTTCTTAAGAAATCTAAAAATCAAACTGTTAATCTAAATGGTGCAGAATGTTATGTGCAACGAGACGGTTTTATGTGACAATAATGCTAAAGAATGTGAATTTCTTATGTTATGATGTGGCGAAATTTAAGTGGTTGTATGATGGGTGTTTTGAATAGTCAACAATAATTGGTGTGGCAGCCTTTGGCGTACTTGAAGAGACAGCCTTTGGCACGCTTGAAAGGGCAGCCTTTGGCTAACTTGAAGAGGCAACCTTTAGCTTACATGAAGAGGCGGCCTTTGATGTTAAGGAATGAAATCTGATTGGTTTAATTGGTAGCTGATCATGGCAGCCTAGTTTCCTTAACTCTTAAGCTCAACACCACCTCCTTTAGGAAGCTATATAGGAAGCTTCATTAACCTCCTCAGCATGCCTATATATAGGGCAGATTACTTCATAGCTTAAGAGGACAAGTTGAGTATAAGATAGAGTAGTCAAAGGAGAAAAAAAGTGAAGAGTTATGGGATCAGAATTGGAGTGGAAAGTGAGTTGAGTCTAAGGTTGAGTTATGAGATTAGGCTTGAATGGTGTTGATATTAGTGGTTGGTGGTTGCACTGTAAGCATGCAATAGTCCTTAATTCTCAATGATGTCGTAAGGGTGCTCTACACTGTAACAACCTTTGCTGATGAGTTATGTTCTGGGCTTGGGGTACATGGTTTGGATTCTTAGTGGGACAAGTGCATGCCAGGAACCTAACACGAGGACATAAAACTCATCATCAAGCAAGTGCATCACTAGATAAGGAACTGAATAATCTTATTTAACATATATAGAAGCCTTTGCCAACATGCTATTGCATGGTGAACAAAATAGTTGACTTTGCTTTATGAAGGGTTGTTTTGGAATTCCCATAACTATGGTAGGTCTCAGCTTGGTGATGGTTGGGCGTACAACCGTACATGAGTATTAGACTGCATAATGTAGCATATTGTGACCCTTGCATCGTTTTCAGATGTTATGACATTGCAAATGAAACTGAAGTGATGTTGAGGGGAAGGTTATGAGCTATTGTTTTGGAAGAAGAGGGTGCCTTTCGGTATATAGTTTGAGCTGGCATAAACAACTCGTGTAGGGTTTGGCTCATGTGAAACAACTGTTCGCAAGTTAAAGTGTTCTGTTGTGTGTTTGGCAGTGTTGTTGAGGTTGAGTCCTGATGAGATGGGCTCTTTAGATCTCCATGGCTGGAATTAGCCCCATGGATGGTGCTTCAGAGGTGATAACTATAGCCTTTAAATAGTACCTCCTTACTTAAGGTCGAACATGGATTTGATCCCAAAGAGGCTCTCTTATATCTTTGCTTGTAGCATTTATTTGGTTCAATGAATCTCCCTATATTGCCAGGTTTGAATTGGGACCATTGGTTGCAGAGTGCATGAGCAATTTAGAAGTTGCAATTACTAGCCACCAATAGTCTGTTGCTTGACAAGCAAACTTTCTCCGATCTTCTTTTCTTGGTGGCTTGCACACCTCTAACTTAGTCATGGAATGTAGACATTGGTTTGACATACATTCAATGAATGAATTTTCAAAGCTCATTGGATCTGATAGATTTCGGGGTTAAATTAGTGGTAATACAATATGGTCTCTTTACCTGCTTTTTAAGACACCTGTTGTTGGAGACTTGGTGGCGGTTCCTAATGCCATACCTGTTGTTGGAGACTTGGTGGCTGTTCCTAATGCCATTGCATTTGAAGTTTCTACTGTTTTTTCGAGGAGATTGTGTGCTCATCTCTCACGACTCAAGTTTGAGATCTAGTTAATAGAACTTTGCTGATATGTATTAATTCTCAGCAGACATGAATCTTGGTTGTTCTCTGAATTAGGGGATCTGCCGAAGGCAGTGGCAATGCCATACACAAAAGGGAAGATTGTTGAGAGTAGAATCTTTTAAGGACAATTCCTCTTTTGCATAGATTTTGAAGCATATCATTTGAGGAGCTGTTTCAGTAGTTTAGGGATCCTCAGTCGTGTGCTTTTTGTATGAGCTTGGGAGCAGGAATGAATGCAATAACAGGTGAATCTTAACAGAGGCATGGGTTGATCTTCCATTGGGTCAACCATTGTTACTGGGCAAATTTATTATTGTCTCACTTTATTTGTATATTTGCATTACTTAAAATTTTCAGTGTAATTTAGAATGATTTTATCTTTTCTTGGTGTGCGTTTCAGTGCAAGCTTCGAGTTTCTTTTAGTTCTCCTATACTAATTTCAGATTATTTAATAAAAGGATTGTGAATTTTACTAAAATTTATGATATTTTGTTATCGCATTACTAGATTATACGATCTAAAAAAATAATAAATTCATGTTCGGATGAAATGTTTTTATAAAATATTCTGAAAGTTTATAAAAACGGAGAAATGTTTTTATAAAATGTTTCAGAATGTTTCCTCAGTTTATGTTATTCTTAATCACATTACCAGCTTACTACTATTTAAAACAATAAATTCATGTTGGGAGGAAATGTTTTTCACCGATGATCTTCTTGCAGATTCTGTAGTTGTTGCCTCAGCATTGCTGCCTCCCTCTGCCAGATCTATTAAAGTACAACAAGATAATCTTAGAAATTATAAGCAGATAGATCTAGATAATAATCACAAATATGTTTTATATGGGAATGAACCAAATTCTCAGAAGATCAAGAGGAAACATCGCTTGAAGATGATGCTCTTACCCACACTTTGTGCTTTGCTCGTAATTTATAGCATCTGAATTTAATTGAAGTGAACAATTGGACCTCAAGGTATAATATTGTACTACATGAGTGGGTAAACAAATTGCAGTATGGATAAAAAGTTCAATAAGTAAAGATATAGCACATCTCCCCTTGATCCTAGAGTTTCTCTTTCAATCTTTAATTCAACACTCATGCATCTTTCAGTTGGTTTATTGCATCAACCACCGTCTCATTCGGAAAATGTTTTGCCAATTCCACATATCAGTGATGGTAAAAAGATAGTGGTTTAACCAAAAGGCCTAATGGCCCAACAGTACTAGACCCTTACTCTCAAATGGGAGGTCTAGGGTTTGTGTGAGTAAATGCTTAATTTTCAAGGGAAAAAAAGGTAGTGGTTAATATCACTTTGATGTATTTATACAATTGTTATATCTGTGATATATAAAGCCAATATATGTTATGCACCATCAACTCTAGAAGCTTGAGTCGTTAGAGAGGTGCAACTATAATTTTTAAATCCTTCAACACGTCCCCTTATGTGTGACCTTCTTTTAGTGTAATATATGTTTTGGATTTTAACTTTCAAGGTGACATTGGGGTTTGTACTCGAGACTTTTGGCTTTAATACCATCTAATAGAAATCTTAACCTATTTGAGAGAGTGTACTATAAATGTCTAAGTCCTTCAATAACATACAAATGTGTAATAGAGATTAAGGTGTGCCTAAGGTCACGGCTTGATTCTTGAGTCATTGTGACCAAGCCACGAGTATTGATGATAAGGCCGAAAAATGAGCTACAATGACTGGGAATTGGTTTTTGGGAAGGGGCATGTGGGACATAAGATCGTACCACTTCATAGTTTAGGCAAGTTGACTCAGTTTGGTTCAAGGTGCGTGCTAGTCTTGGACTTCACTATGAAGAAGGGAGTTGGTCAACCCTGCAAACTGGTTGGGAGCTAGAGTCGTTCTCCTTACGAGGTCACGGTAGACCGAAACCAGTTTCTGGGCGATCTATAAAGGTGTAGGACATGCAGGGCTGACCATGCCGTCCCAAGACAATGTGAGGGGTATGGTGCTGCATAGGCAGCCGGTGCGTGGAAAACTCTAGGCCTGTGGCAAATGGTATCAGAGCAGGACATGTGATAAGGTCCCTGTAAGCCCCTGTTATCTCCAATATCTCCTTCTCTTTTCCTGTTGATCTATTAGATGTCCCAATTCTCACTTGGCGACTTCTATCACTCTTATGGCATTTTCCTTTAGTAAACAATAATAGTAGTGTTTACCCTCCATATTTGTATGCTTAAATTGGAGCATTATAAGTGAAAAATGCCATGTTTCATCTATGTTGCCATTACTATTGTGACTGAGAATACACTTGTTTCTGCAATAACTATTCTTATCACAGTCATGGTTGTAACATACATGTCCTTTATTAGGTGCATCCATCTTTGTCCAACTACTTTCTTTTCTAACATCTATTATATTCTTTAGTCCGTGGGCTTCTCTAAATGCCTCATACAGGCATATGAACCATATAGAACTTTTTATTTTTTAAAGGGCGTTCAAAGGGGAACGCATCCCATTACATACAAATATAAATGGCTCGAGGGCCGAGGAAACACAAAAAAAAATCGATCTTTTTCTCTATAAATTTACGCTATCTATCCTTGACCCACCAAAAGAGAAGAAATAAAAACATTGTTGATAATCCCAATAGATGACTCTGCCCGATCAAAACATCTACTGTTGAACTCCTTCCAGTGACACCACCAAAGGCTAACGGGAGCCCCCTCCAAAAATCACGAACGGAGAGGCTAACATAGGTTCCTCTCCAAACATCCATCACACCTCTAACTGACGGAGGAATAACCCATGGAACACTGAAAAATCTAGAAGACTCCAATAATCGAAAGCAAGAGGACAATGGAGAAAAAGATGATTAATTGTCTCACTGGCTATCTTGCATATGAAGCACCTATTAATGATCACCATATTCCTACGTCGGAGATTATCCAATGTAAGAATCTTTTTTATTTTTTTGATAAGTAAGAAATGATATAAAAAATACTCAAACGGGGAGTGCGTCCCGAATACGAAGGAAACTCCTTAGGGCCAAGAGAACCTAAAAACTCTATCTTCTCATCAATAGATTTACAATTGCGACCTTTCACCCAACAAAACAAATTATAAGCAAACAAATCCTTAATCACTCTCAATGAGGACTCTACACCCTCAAAACATCGTCTATTTCACTCCAACCAAATGCTCCACCAAAGACAAAGGGGAGCCACCCTCCAAAAAGGCTGAGCGTGAGAGACTACCCGCACACTCCTCCAACGGGCCAAGACATCACGAACCGAGGACGGCATCACCCATTGAATCTTGAAAAGGCAATACCTAAAACACCAACAATCATAGGCAACCGGACAATGCAATAGAAGGTGATCCACAGACTCCCTATCCTTCTTGCATAAAAAAACACCGATTAACCACAACCATGCCCCTCTGTCTCAAGACATCCAATGTGAGAATACGGTCCCACGCCGCCAACCACGTGAAAAAAGTGACCTTGAGTGGCGCCTTTAACTTTCAGACCGCCTTCCAAGGGAAATCCTCATCCGTCCTGGGCGAAAAACACCCATAAAATGAAGATACTGAAAAACTCCGAGAAGAGGTAGGAAGCTAAAGCAGAGAATCCGCTCTAGAACTAACTGTCAAAGAATACAAAGCTCCAGAACCTCAGAGACCTCCTCTAACTCCTAATCCTGAAAGGGGCACACGAAACTAACATCCCACACAAGCCTTCCGGTATCGAGATGATAACAGTCGGCTATGGTAGCATAGCGATCTCGAGCGATCCTAAACAACTGAGGAAAAGAAGAGGTGAGAGATCCCTCTCCGCACCACCACTCCGTCCAGAAGCAAACACACAGTCCATCACCCACCCTGAATCTGAAGAAAGGAGCAAATGAATCCCATCCCTTCCAGATATCTTTCCACACCCCCACTCCTTGACAACCCGGAATCTTAGCGGAACACCAACCGCCCCGAAACACCCCATAACAAGAAGTAATCACCCTCCTCCACAAATGATGCCTCTCGGCCCCAAAACGCCACAACCATTTACCCAGCAAAGCTTTGTTGAAAGGCGCCAACTGACGAATACCTAGCCCCCCCATCCTGAATACGACGACAAACCACCTCCCAACGCACCAATGGGATGGACTGACTCTCCCTACTACCACTCCACAAAATCTGTCTTTGAATCCTCTCAATCCGTTGAGCCATGCTACACGGGATCCGATAGAGGGATAAAATATAAGAGGGCATGTTGGATAAGCGTATTCTTTACCAGGGTTAAACGCCCACCCTTGGAAAGATACTGCCGCTTTCAACCCGCTAAATGCCTCTGAACCCGCTCAACCACCGAGTCCCAACAACACTGTCTCTGCCCCGACGTCCCTAAAAACAAACCCAAATACACCGAAGGAAGCTGAACAACCTTGCAACCAAGAGTTGTAGCTAACATCGATACATTACCCACCTCTCCCTATTGGAATCAAAGAACTCTTGCTGGTGTTGATCTTCAAATCAGACACAGCCTGAAAACAAATCAAAACACACCGTAGATACTGCAACTGAGCCCCATCCGCATCACAGTAGACAAGCGTAGCGTCAGCGAAGAACAAATGCGAAATATCCACAAACTGAGAAGAGGTATCTCCCACCTTGAAACCTCGTAAAAGACCCATCTTCGTTGCTCAGGTCATCATCTGACTGAACGCCTCCATCACCACAAGGAAAAGAAGAGGGGAGAGGGGGTCCCCCTGCCTCAGACTACGGGAACTCCCAAAAAAACCAAAAGGGGATCCATTAACCAGCACCAAAAAATGAATCGATGAAATGTAAAACTGAATCCACCTCCGCCACTGCTCACCGAATCCCAACCGTTCTAACATATAAAGAAGGAAGCCCCGATGAACATGATTATAAGCCTTCTCAACATCTAACTTCATCAAAATCCCCGGATTGCCACTCTGAAGCCTGGCATCAGTAACGTCACTAGCAATGATAGCCGAATCCAGAATCTGTCTGCCCCCAACAAAAGCATTCTGGGAATCCGAAATAACCCCATCTAAAGCACCGCTCATCCGAGAAGAAAGAACCTTCGCAATGAGCTTATACACATAACCCACAAGACTAATAGGTCTGAAATCTTTGATATCTTTCACCCCCCCCTTTTTTTTGGGAGAAGAGAAATGAAAGAGGCATTCAGGGACTTCACAAAACAACCATCCTCATAAAAAACATGAAAAATACCCATCACATCCTCCCGAACAGTGGGCCAACATTCGAGAAGAAAACGCATAGTAAATCCATCTGGACCAGGAGCTTTATCCCCATTGCATTGCTTCAACGCCCTCAACACCTCCTCGTCAGTGAACTGAGTCTCCAACCTATCCCGATCCCCCTCATCAATAGAATCGAACATAATTCCATCCAAATTCGGCCTCCGGCTTTCACTTTTAGAAACAATCTCTGATAATACGTTGTGATCCCCAAGCGAAGCTCCTTTTCGGAGGAAAGGAAAGAACCCTATACCATCCAGCTTCCAATAAAATTATTCCTCCTACGTGCATTCGCTGACCGATGAAAAAATTTCATGTTTAGATCCCCTTCCTTCAGCCATATAGCACGTGATTTCTGTCTCCACGAGATCTCCTCCTGGATAACAATCTCCTCCAACTCGGCCAAGCACTGCTCCCTCCTCGATGGTATAACTGAATCCATCCCCCCACTCAAAGTAGCTCTGTTAATATCATCAATCTCTGCCAATAACACATTCATATGCCAGACAAGATTGCCAAATACCTCCTTGTTCCATGTGATGAGATAAGATTTCAAAGTACACAACTTTGCAGCCAGAACAAAACTCGGGGAACCCGACCGAACAGTACAAGCCCACCAATCTGACAACCGCTGCTGAAATCCCTAGCTCTAAGCTACATGTTCTCCAACCTGAATAACGACTTTCCTTTGGCAATACCCCCACGATCCAAAAAAATTGGGACATGATCCGAAGTGAACCGAGTAGCAATGGTCTAAATCTCATCCGGAAAATGCTCCTCCCAATCCCCGGACACCGAAAACCGATCAATCCGAGATAAAGTCGGAGACACCCTGCAGCTAGACTAAGTGTAAGAAGCGCTAACAAACGGTAAATCATGCAGCGACTGCCCCTCGATGAACTCGGAGAAACACACCATAGCCCTAGTCCACCAACCCCCATAAGATCTCTCCGAAGGCATCCAAACCACATTGAAATCCCCATAAACACACCAAGGTAAATGCCACCCCTCCCTAGCCTCAACAAGCTCCTCCCACAACAATGACTGCTCCCCATCATCCACAAGCCCATACATTCCCAAAAACACCCAGTAGAAACCATCCTCCACCATAAAAAATGAACAAGAAATTGAAAAACGCCCATTACGCATATCCCGCAATGAAATCCACCTCCTATCCCACATCACAATCACGCCCCACGAAGCACCACTCGGCTCCAAGTAAGCCCAATCCACAAACCGATTACCCCACAACCTCTGAACCACTCTGTCATTCATGTCATCCATCTTTGTTTCTTGAAGACAAATAATATGAGCATCCCACTTTTCGAGTGCTAACCTAACAATCCTCCTTTTCTCCGGGCGATTGAGGCCTCGGACATTCCACGATTCAATCCTTAACTTCATTTGGAAACAACTATCACCCCCTCGTCCCTCCTTCTCCCCGCACTCCTACCTGCCTCCTTATTCCGCGCCCCACCGCTTATCCCATCATAATTGACGGTACACACCAAATTTCGCAATTCCCTTTCACCCTTCCAATAAGAAGAAGAGGAACGATGAACCACCATAGCCTTATCCGCGTCGCCCTCCTCCTTTTCCTCCGCTAATGCCAATAACAAAGTTTCCCCTTTTGCCTCGTTGTTCCCAAACCCAACCCCCAACTTGGTAGCAACATCCAACACGCTATCCTTTACCCATTTAGTAGATAAAACATTCAAACAATCAACCTCCACGGGCAACACATTCTCTATCACCTCCATATTTAACCTACTGTCCACAACCACCAACGAACCAGAAGACTCATTCACACCTAAATCCCAACTCAAACTGCCATCAACTACATTACCAACATTGTCATTGTCCTGCAGCCCCGAAACCATACCATCAATACCAGGAAGACATCCCTTCACACAATGAACCAGACCCTGCATTCCTTCACTAACTGAGTCCACATAGCAATCAGAGTCATCAACAGACACCATGTCACATGCGAAACCGGAGAAGTCATTGGTAGTAGGTAAAACCACTGCATCCCCTGCGCCTCCATGCCCACTATGACTCGCCACCTCACCAGCATCTACATCCACGATGTCACACCTCGCCAGAAAGAGTAAAAGCCCTTCCACCTCCTTCTTACCCTTGTCAACACTATCAAAAAAAGAACGCAACCCCTGCACTTAGTCACCCCCCAACGACGAACAATCCGAATCAAACATATAGCTTCTTTCGCTAACCAACCCAGACCCCTCCTTAGAAGGAACACACTTAACCCCATGCCCCGAAACAACCTCAGTAGCAACAACCGGCTCTTTCACCATAAAAAATCAAAGGCCCTTCCACTTTGTTCTTCTCTTTCTCCTCCCAGCTACACCAACGACCACGTTTAGGTCGACGAAACCCAGGATCAAACCCTGCGCCACCATGTTATGACGAGCCTCTACCGGCGATGCCCCCATCATCGACCTGGAGTGTCGATGCCGCAATACCCTCTGAAAACCTTCTTCATCAACATCGTTCCTCCTTACATCCTTAATCGGCATCAATACGCGACCCAAAGATCCTGAGAAACTGGTGGAAAAAAAAAAGCAGGTCCCTTGCCTGACCCGACCCTAAAAAGGGGAGAAAACCTCCCGATCCAAGGTTAGAAGGACCAAATGGGCCCTTACGCATATAGGTTGAAGGGAAAGCCCGACCCACACCCTTTAAAACAATACTAGCAAAAGGGAAATGGACTTGAGGAGAAAAGCCCATTCCCACAGGCCCACCAAAATGAGCCCAAGGAGGAAAACGATTCAGGAGCCTCTCACGTGCGTGAGCTTCAAAATTCAAATTCAAATAGCCTCTGCCACGTGTCCTATGTGAACCCCAATTCCACCTACCACCACCAAGTGTCACTTTCCCATCCATAGATCTACCACCCTTAACCACCTGACGTCCTCCAACGGGTATCATGCGTATGCGTGCCACGTGCCTTCGCGTGGGGCCCATAAACACTTGCGAAAAACTCAAGCCGTCCTCATCCCTACCATCCGTACGACTTTCATACCAAACCCTAGATCTAGGGTCCCTCGCCAGAGAAGAGGACCGAGGGAGACCCCGACCGGCAGCAATCCATCACCGGAACTCCAAACCGCGACGCCGACCACCGGAATGAAGAGAGAGCCACTCCTCTTTGCGAAACGAAAGGTGTCTGAACCCACCCTTCAGTGTCTGTGTCATCGGCACCACCAAGGAAGGACAATCGTCCAAAATGGAAATCCGAAAGCAAAAGACCTCATCGTGCACAAAGATCGCCGGAGGACTATCCTTACCTAGCTCAACAAAGATGCCCACCAAATCAGGCCTTCTCAGATCCATCTTTTCCAACCCTTTAAAACCTCCACACATGTCGCTGACCTTAACGAAAAGTTCTGTACATCACAAATGTAACGGCACCCCTCTAAGATAAATCTGACGAACACCCCTTTGGCTCCAAGGTTCAGAAACCCCAACCCCTGATGTCCAAGCATCAAGTGAAAGACGTCGATGCTCCCAATCTCTTCGCCCATTCGCCAAAACCTCCATAGCCACAACCTTAGGCGGCAACTTGAACAAAAAAGATCCGTCGTAGAGGACTGCCACCGAGAACCTCGTAGAAAGCCTCCAAGCCCTCATAGCCCACCTCTCCACATCATCCACCGCCTCCATTCCACTCTCAAACCGACCAACCAAGCACGTATGCAGAAAAACCTTTCTTCATTCAATAGAATCCTCATCCACGTATAGGGATTGACCACGAGGAAGAAGAGCATCCTTAACCACACCCCCCTTAAAGAAGAAAGGGAGGGATGCAACCGCCAAGAAACATTTCATGAGAACATGTCAGCTCTCTCTCCACCACCCTGTTAGTAATTTTAAGTTATTTCGTTGATTAGCTCAACAACGTAAGAATTTGACCCCATACCACAATCCAGCAGAAAGGCCACTTGAGAGGAACCTTAGAACGCAAAATAGCTTTCCAAGGAAAATTGTTTGTCCTATCTCGAGAGGCAAGGGAACAATGAAGAAATATAAAATCTCCCATGAGAAGTGTGCATCCATACTGAAGCATCCAACCCACCACCATCTATACCGTTTCTATATGGAGCCCCTAAAAGGCTGACACCTATCTCCCAAATCCTAAAAATGTCTTGCAAACGAATATCTCAAACTAATCTCCCGATTTCTTCTCGCTTCCTCTTTCTATGAATGTGCGTAGTACTAAATAGATTCCATCAATGGCCTGCCCAAAATTAATTCAAATTGATTTTCCAACTTCATCACTCTCCCAAGTTTTATAGCTCCTTGATTTGATACCGTGATAATTTATCTAGCTTTTTATTTCCCTTGCATTAGTTCATACTTACATAGTCATTAAGATCCCTTAAGCGCTTCAAAGCTTCAGTAGAAATACAGTTAGGATGAGGAAAATATGAAGACATTTAAAATCATATAGTGTTATATTAGGATATATTAACCAACAACGAGTGCCTATTGATACATTGGGAATGTGCAATTTTCCTCACAAATGAGTACATATGTATTATATTTCTCCTCCAAAATAGAGAATGACCATTGATAAATGTAGAAGGATTTAAAGATCTAAGTTACACCCTCTAATGGTTCAAGGTTTAGAGTAGACGGTGGATATCTTGGTATCAAATCTCTATATTTTAAGTTCAAATTTCATCTTCAGAATGAATGTTGATTTTGATGACACGTGTCGGACCAAAAGAAATTCATGCTTGAGGGTTGTATTGAAGGGTTTAAATATTAAAGTTATACCATCTCTAACTGCTTAATTTTTTAGATTTTTAGAGTATGTGGTGATTGACTGTATTTTTTTCCCTTCTTCTTCTTTTAGGTTTATTTTCGGGAGTAGTGTTAACAAGAATAATTTAGAGTATGTGGGTCCTAGTCATTGCACCTATTGATTCTGCCTCCAAAATTTCAAGAACAACCCCTTTTGGATTTTAAGGGATGATGATGTAGGTGATGAGAATTCAAGGTTTGAGGTTTGAGAAGGGGCAGTTATGGAGGTAGGTTAGGGATTTGAAAGAGGAAAAAGGGAGAGGATAAAGAGAGAGAGAGAGAGAGGCGCACGTTGTTCCGAAATAGAATGAGAGAGACCCAGTTGGGGGAAATTATTAATTTAATTTTTAAAACTTCATAAACACATGTCTAATTTTAATTAAGCCACTTGTCATATAAGGAAGTTCCTACTTGCATGGCCTAAGGCAAGCATTGCCCTAACAAATATTGCCTTTTGTGTATCTCGTTTTCTTTCCTCTCAACTCTTCAAAATCACCAGCAAATTGTCTATCATTTGCTAGATTGAAGGTGTTACAAGTTTCCTTAAAAATCTAGTATCAAACATAAAATAATTGTGATATTGCTTCCTGCATTTGCGTCCCGGTTGCGTTACAAACTCGTTGACCCAAAAATATTAGTTTTTATCTCTTTTTTTCGCTTATAGGTCGATATAGGGTTTGGGAGCGTTGCATAGTGAAATTATCCTGAGATCTTGATTAATTTTGTTTGGTTGTGGTTTGGGGCTGGATCAAAAGATAATCCGAGATGGAGGAATGTTATCATGGTCAATTGGTGTTGCATGCACAAACATGACAAAGAAGACAATTGATCGCCTTTGCTTTATTATCCCTTCACCTACGACTGTTGGTGCCTCTTGGTTTGTTCGGGGTTCCGTGCGCCATGCCTTCCTCCACACAAGGGGTGATAAAGTTATATAGAGGTTGCTATGTTGGTGACCAAGCCCATATTTTATGGAGGGCAAAGCCTTTTTTCTTGTGTTGGTGCCTTTAGAATGAACCTATGTAGCACTGATATGGACACGGGTCCAAATACGATAAAGATACGACAAATCTAAAAAAATAGGACAAGGATACAGATACATATACGGCATAATACGAGGAAAAATAATAATAAATTACTATAAAGAAAACGTGATAAATCTCAATGGAATATTTACAATTGTTGAAGGATATAAATATTTAGGTTACACCCTCTCTAACAACTTAAGCGTTTAGAGTAGTTGAGTAGTTAACATGGTATCAAAGCCAAATGTCTCGTATTCAAACCTCATCGTCACCCATATTAAAATTGTTGTTTCACGTGTTGGACTAAAAGAAGGCCACACGTGAGGGGGCGTGTTGAAAGATATAAATATTTAGGTTACACCCTCTCTAACAGCTTAAACTTTTAGAGTAGTTGGGTGGTTAACAACAATGTTCATAGATTAAGAAGCATACAGTTGAACACAAGATTTCACTTTATCACCCACTAGACAATAAATAAACTACATGTTTGGCCACTAAATCATTCGTTAATATGTTCAAGTAAGCAAATAGCAAATATGTCATGGTTATAGGAGTCTATACATCGCATATAGATTTTAAAGACATCGTGGCATAACCGTCGAGGTGAAGGGGGACCCAAAAGAGATGAGGAAACATCATACAACCAAGCAATCCATTGGGCAATACCACTTAATCTTCTCGTTACAGTCCCTACTATAGAAAGGTGTCATGCTGAAGCTAACAAGTAGAAAGAAACCATAACCCCTACTAAACATATTCATTCTTCACACACTCTCTCTCTCTCTCTCTCTCTATATATATATATATATATATATTTTGCAAGTGTTAGGTAAGACTGTAATATTTAGTATGGGCCTTTTTTTAATAATAAAAGGCCACCCCTTTTTTTAATTTAAGATCTTTAATATTATAATTTGACCTCTGGTGTATCCCAAAAGCATCCAAAAAGTATCTTTCCGTATCTTAGTCGTATCCGGAAATAAAAATTTAATTAAAAATTGTTAGTGGAGGCATATGGCCTCTTAGGCCACATGTGTGTAGTAAGCCCAATAGTAAGGTATCTTCTCTTGTGTAACCTAATTTATCATTATAAATTAAGAGTCTCTCTACCTTGAGAGACCACGACTTATTCTAAAAAACATGGTATCAAAGCCAGATACCGAAGTTTCAGAAACTCTCTCCTCACAAAACCCTAACCCTAATCACCATCCTACATCCCTAACCCAAATCCAAAAAAAATCTTAACCCTTGTTTTTTGTGAAGCCAGATTCCGCTACGTAGATTTAGGGCAAGGTTTAGGGGCAGCGCCCCAAGAATTTTTTTTTCATACATGGTCTATTTTCGTAATTCTGTTCATGAAATCCTAGTTTTTTCGTGATATTGTTGATGAAACCTCAGTATTTTTCGTAATTCTTTCTGCTATTGTGTGTTTAGGGTTTCAATTCCCAACAATTTGGTTCATGTCTTGATGGGTCATTGATTGAAACGTTATCTTGATATATATAGGGGTGTGTATCCCCCTCTTTGTTGTGATTCTTAGGGAAGTTGTGTTTCCCTCTTTGTTATTGTTCTGCTGGATACTTCTTATATAGTTGATTGTGATTATGGGTGACTCTTCGATATCGAGTGAGCTTGTTGAGCCCAAACCTATGATCTCAGATATTTTTTCATCGAGTTCCAAACTTACTGAGCGTCGTTTGGACGGTATAATTTTTTAGAGTTGGCTTAAGCTGGTTTTATTTGCTATTTGGGGTATGGGTAAAAAGGAACATCTTAGCGATGATGCCCGCCTATTTGATCAATTGATAAACTCCGTGGAGTCTCGGGTGGCTGATTTGGTGACCCATTATGATACGGTCAATGAGCTATGGGAGTATCTCAATGTCTTATACTCGGGCAAGGATAATATGAGTCGTATTTATGAGATATCTCAGTTATTTTATCGTCCGGAGCAGCAGAAGAATCATATCAGTGACTATTTTGCCTCCTTCAAGAAGATTTATGAAGAATTCAATGTCTTGATGCCCCTTACTACATATATTCATGAAATGTGTCGGCAGCGAGAACAGTTAGCTATATCAGCATTCCTCAATGGACTTCGACCGGAATATGAGTCGGCTCGTTCTCAGATCTTAGCTAGTCGGGAGACTTTTCTTACAGAGGCATATTCTCGAGCACTTCGTTCTATTCGTTTGGCTTCTGGATCAGGCAATATTGGTGAGAGTATTGCTTTGGCGAGCAATACGTAGACTGGAGGTCATGGTAGAGATCGTGGTAGAGGTTGTGATGGTTGCAGTTCTGACAAGAAGTTTATCTATTTTCATTGTGGCGGTTTCTTGTGTCTGCTGATGTAGTTTTCCACGAGTCCTCTCCCTTCTCCTTTTCTGTGTCGTCCGTTGACCCACCTTTGTCTCCATCTCTTGATCACTTTCTGGTGTATGACTTGATTCGGGTCAATTCTGTCCCGTCCGCTCCTCCCCTCTACACATATGTTCATGGACCGCGTCAAATGTTTAGTTCTTCTTCCGTAGATGCTCCTGAGCCAGCTCCTACTACATCTGGTCTCCCGTTTTCATATCCTCCCACACCTGCTTCAGATTCAGACTTGGATGTTCCTATTGCTCTTCGGAAGGGTAAACGTGGTTGTGTCAATTATCCTGTTTCTGCTACTCTTTCTTATACAGGTGTCTCACAGTCATTGCAGGCCTTTATCTCTGCCCCGGATTCAATATTTGTTCCTCGGAATCTATCAGAGGCTATTTCTTCTCCAGCCTGGTTGACTGCTATGAAAGAGATGTCTGCTCTTAAGTCTAATCAAACATGGGATTTGGTTCCTTTGCCTTTTGGTAAGAAACCTATTGGGTGCAAGTGGGTCTATGCCACTAAGATGAATTCAGATGGGACTGTTGCTCGTCTCAAGGCTCGTTTAGTTGCCAAAGGTTATGCTCAGACTTATGGTGTTGATTACACCGATACGTTCTCGCCTATTGCTAAATTGGCTTCTGTTCGTCTTCTTATTTCTCTTGTTGCTACCTCCAGTTAGCCATTACATCAGCTGGATGTCAAGAATGACTTCCTCCATGGTGATCTTCAGGAGGAAGTCTATTTGAAGCAAACTCCTGGGTTTGTTTGTCGTCTGAAAAAATTTCTGTATGGCCTGAAACAGTCTCCACGGGCTTGGTTTGGGCGCTTTACCAAAGTTGTATTGGAATTTGGTCTTTAGAGAGCGGGCAAATATCATTCTGTCTTTTATTACCATTCCACTGCAGGTAGCATCTTTCTGGTTGTCTATATGGATGATATTGTCATTACAGGGAGCGATGATACATGTATTTCTTCGTTGAAAATATTTCTCCAGAGTTGATTCCAAGCTAAAGATCTAGGTCATATGTGCTCTTTCTTGGGTATTGAGGTGGCTAGATGCAAACGTGGGATATATCTTTATCAGCGAAAATATGCTCTGGTTCTTCTACAGGATATAGGAACGATGAATGTTAAACTAAGCGATACTCCAATGACTCTAGGGGTCAAGTTATCAATGAAGGATGGTGATGAATTCCCTGAACCATATCGGTATCCGGTATCTAGTAGGGAAACTCAATTATCTTACAGTGACTCGTCCAGATATTGTTTTCTCTATGAGTGTGGTGAGTCAATTCATGCCTATTGCGTTCCAACCATAGACTCCACCATAGACAGAGGGGGGTCACCCTTCAGAAGGGCCGGGCATGTGAACCAATTGGCACAATCCTCCACGAAGCCATAACATCACGAACCGAGGCCGGCATCACCCACTGAACGCCGAAAAGGCCAAGAAGAAAACACCAACAATCGTGAACAATCGGACAATGCAAAAGGATGTGATTGATGGATTCCCCATCCTATTTGCAAAGAAAACACCGATTAACCAAAAACATGCTTCACCGCCTCAAGATGTCCAAAGTAAGAATACAACCTTGAGAGGGCCCTTCGAATACCAGACCGCCTTCCAAGGAAAAGACACATCCACCTTAGGCGAGAGACAACCAAAGTAGGAAGAGACAGAAAAACGCCAAGAGGAAGTCGGCCTCCAAATCAAAAAGTCTGATCCACTACCAACAATATGAGAATACAAGAGCTCCAACAGATCATAGACCACCTCCAACTCCTTATCCTGAAAGTGCCGCACAAAACTGACATCCCACATTAACGTCCCGATATCAAGATGATAATTGTCGGCTATTGAAGCATGACGATCCCGAGCGATCCTAAATAACTGAGGGAAAAAAGATGCAAGAGAGACCTCTCCACACCACCAATCCGTCCAAAAACCAACACAATAGTCATCCCCCACCCTGTAACTGGAGAATGGAGCCAAAGAATTCCACCCCTTCCGGATGTCCTTCCAAACCCCCACCCCTCGACGCCCCTTGACCTCATCATAACACCAACCGCCTCTAGCCTCGCCATAGCGACAAACAATCACCCTCCTCTACAGATGATCCCTCTCGGCCCCGAAGCGCCACAACCACTTTCCCAAAAGAGCCTTGTTAAAAGGAAACAGACGACGGATACCCAAGCCTTCATCCTGAAAGGGACGACAAACCGCCTTCCACCACACTAGAGGGATAGACTGCCTCTCCCTACCACCACCCCACAAAAACTGTCGCTGAATCCTCTCAATCCGTTGCGCCACACCGCAAGGGATCCGATAAAGTGACAACACATACGTAGGAAGATTGGATAACGTGCTCTTAACCAAGGTAAGTCTACCACCCTTGGAAAGATACTGCCGCTTTCAACCCGCCAACAACCTCTTTGCACGCTCAACCACCGAATCCCAGCAAGCCTGTCTCTGCCCAGATGACCCCAAAGGCAAACCTAAGTACATTGAAGTGAGCAGACCAGCCCTACAATGAAGAGTTGAGGCCAATGCTGGCACATTACCCACCTCACCCACTGAGAATAGAGAACTCTTACTTGTATTGATCTTCAACCCAAAAACAACCTGAAAACATATCAAGATGCACCGAAGATACCGCAATTGCCCCTCATCCGCATCACAAAACACTAAAGCATCATCGACAAATAGTAGGTGTGAATCATCCACAACCTGAGAAGCAGCATCACCCACCCTGAAACCGTGTAAGAGACCCAACCCCGTGGCACGAGTCATCATCCGACTAAAAGCCTCCATCACCACAATGAAAAGGAGTGGGGAAAGAGGATCACTCTGCCTTAACCCGCGAGAACTCCCAAAAAACCAGAGGGGGACCCATTCACAATCACCGAGAAGCGAGCTAAAGATATACAGAACCGAATCCATCTATGAAACCCAATCTCTCCAACATATAAAGGAGAAAACCCCAATGCACATTATCATACGCCTTCTCCACATCCAATTTCACCAGAACCCCGGAATACCACTCTGAATCCTGGCGTCGACAACCTCACTAGCAATGATAGCAGAATCCAGAATCTGACGGCCCCCAATAAAAGCATTCTATGAATCCAAAATAACCCGATCCAAAACATTACGTATCCTAAATGCAAGGACCTTCACAATTAGCTTGTACACACACCGAACTAGGCTAATAGGTCTGAAGTCCTTAATGTCTTTCACCTCCCCTTTTTTTGGGAGGAGAGAGATTGAAGTAGCATTAAGCGACTTAACAAAGCAGCCCTCCTCATAAAAAGCACTAAAAGTAGCCATCACCTCCTCCCGAACAGTAGGCCAACACTCTATAAGAAAGCGCATAGAGAACCCACTAGGACCAGGGGCTCTATCCCCATTGCATTGCATCAGCACCCTCAAAACCTCCTCCTCCGAAAACGGAATCTCCAACCTATCTCGATCCCCCTCATCAATGGAGTCAAACATAAGTCCATTTAAATTCGGTCTCCAACTCTCGCTTTCAGTGAACAACCTTTGATAGTACGAAGGAATCCCCAAACCTGAATGGAGATTCCCAGTAGAAATACCTCCATAATCTAGAAAGATAGGGACATGATCAGAAGTAAATCTAGTAGCAATGGTCTGAATAACACCTGGAAAATGCTCCTCCCAATCACCAAATACCAAAAACCGATCAATGCGAGAGAATGTCGGAGTCGCCGCTCTACCACTAGACCAAGTGAAAGACGCACCACTAAGAGGTAGATCATACAACGACTGCCTATCAGTAAAATTGGAGAAGCCTATCATAGCCCTAATCCATCGTTCACCCATGGATCTCTCCGACGGTGTCCGAACAACATTAAAATCCCCACCCACACACCAGGGTAAACGCTACACCTCCCAAACCTCCCCAAGCTCATCCCACATCACCGTCCTCCCCCCATCATCCCCAGGCCCATAAACACCTAAGAACACCCAGCAAAAACCATCCTCCACCATAGAAAATGAGCAAGAAATCAAGAATCGACCCATACGGGTATCCCGAAACGTAACCCACCTCCTATCCCATAACACAATCACGCCTCCCAAAGCACCACTCGAGGGGAAGAAAGACCAATCCACGAATTGATTACCCCACAGGTTTCTGACCACTCTATCATCCATAACCTCCAGCTTTGTCTCCTATAAACAGACAGCATGTGCATTCGACTTCCCAAGAGCCAAACGAACGATCTTCCTTTTATCCGGGCAATTAAGACCCCGGACATTCCATGTTACGATTCGTAGCAATATGAGGAAACAATTTAACACATCTCACTCCTCCGTTGTCCCCCACTCCTTCCCCCATCGCTACCTCGCGATTCACTACAACATCCATCATAGTTAACCATGCAAACCAAGTTGCGCAATTCCCTTTCACCTTTCCGATACGAAGGTGAACGATGAACCACCATAGCCCTTTCTGTACCACTATGCTCCTCCTGTGAATCATCAACTAACACCACAATCAACTCTTCCCCTTTCACTTGCTTAATCCCAAACTTAACCCCCAATATATTAGCAACATTCATAACGTTCTCTTTAGCCCAATTATCCGAGATGTACTCCGAACAATCAACCGCAAGATGCAGTATATTTTCTAACACCTCCATATTCCTCAAATTCACCTCATTTTCCTTTTGCCCATCACCCTCATTACCACCCAAACCCAAACACAAAGTTCCATCAGCAACAATACCCCTATCATTCAATACCACAACCTTCACATTATGTTTAGTAACCCTACCATCAGTACCACCCAAATAAGGACCTAACTCCTGCCCCTAATTACTGTCTATATCCATGTCCCCTAGAGATGAAAAATCATATTTAAAACCAGTAGCTTCAGAGCCAATCCATGCCTTCGCCGATACAACCATAGTCTCCTGAACCTACGCCACTTCCTTAACCTCCCCACCTTTGCCGCTATTACTGACATCCTCGGCTATCGACACACCCATTCCATTACACTTCGCCGATGCAAGAAAAGGCCCTTCACTCCTCTTACCTTTCTCCTCATTGCTTCGCCTAACGAACCCTGGCTACCGATTATCAAACACAAACTGCCGAACCAACATATTCCTTCGCGACCCCACCCCTGAATTCCGGACCTTGTTACGCCTTCGCGCGACCACAGTGAAGCCATCGGTACCCTCCTTAATCCTTCTATCACCATGAGATGACCCTGTGGCAGTGGGAATCGCCTCTGAAAACCGCGCCTAAACCACCAAATTGCGACTTAAAATGCGCAAAAACGGGTCTAGATCCGGGTCGTAATCCAGTCCCGGATCCAAAAGAGTCGGATTGCCCATGGGTCGTACCACGGGTCAACCCGTTAACCCACCATCAGGCCCCAACCCAATGACATGGGTTGGGCTGTTCTTCAAACCCTTGCCCATATGAGTCATAGAAGGCCCATCATGATGAGGCCCACCATCCTTAGAGTTGGAGAAAGAAACAGGGCCCGTTCGCAACCCCAACCCACCTCTACTAGCCCAATAATCAGGTTTATTCCTTCCATGTGCGAACTTCGCATGTAATGGTTTAAATTTAAAAAAATAGGGTTTGAAATGATTGCCAGCCCATGGCGGGACCCTCCCCCACCTACCAGCGCCATGTATGGGCATTTCATTGGGCCTTCCGTGCCACATTCTCTCCACCATCAAAGCATGTAATGCTTGAGATCCACGCACCCCCATTTGTAAGCCCCTCGCCTCATCGAACACCATCAATCCTCTGTCATCGCTTCCCATCAAACCTGCCCTCACACCAACCTTAGATCTATCCATCACCGTCGGAGAAGACGACCGAGGGAGACGATCGGGGAATGGCCGAGAAAGGCTCCGATCGGCAGCCACCCACCGACGAAGCTCCACACCACCCTTCTGACCTCTGGAATGTAATAAATCCCATTCATCATCGCGAAAAAAGGCGGTCCAAAGCCCCCTTCCATGCTTTGAGTAGTTGCCACCACCAAAGGAGGGTTATCATCCACCACCGCAACACGAAAACATAGAACTTCGTCGTAGATGAAGAGAAAAGGGGGGCTAGTCTTTCTGACGGCGACGAAGATGTTGACCATATCAGGCCGAGATGGATCCACCTCCTCCAAACCTCGATAACCACCACACAGGTCCCCCATCTTTTGAAAGAGCGACACACAACAGAGATGCAGCGGCTCGGCGAACTCCTTTCCTTCGCCATGGCATCACCGCCCTTACACCCATTGACCAAGCATCCAACAGGAGTCGTCGCTGGCCCCAATCCCTTCAACCAGAGCTAAGCACTTCCATGGCCACCTCCTTGGAGGGAAAACAGAAAAGAAGGGGTTGGCCACCGAGAAACCCGACGAAACCCTCCATGCCTGCTTTGCCCACGCCTCCACCTTGTCCAAGTCCTCCACTATTCCATCAAATCGACCCACCAAACACGTACGCAAATACTCCTTCCTTTGTTCTATGGAGATCTCATCGATGAAAAATGAAGGTCCCCGAGGTGGACACACATCCTTCACTTCACCCCCCAGAAAAAGGATGGAAGACTTGCAGCTTGGAGATATGATTTCATTGCTAGACAAGTCCTGTTATATTAACCAATATTCCCCATTATTATTCCTCTAGTGTGAAAATCGGGGCTAGGCATGTACTCCCCATTTTTATCTTATGGACCGTGGGCCTATTTAGTACTCTCTTGTAACCCGGTATGTATTAAATCATCGAGGGTTTGGAGTGTTTAAGAGATTGAAGCTTGAAATTCCTAGATAGAGAGAGAGTTGGGGTTTGTGGGCTGAAACTTGTAATCTCCTATTTTTGCATAGTGAAAACTTTCGCCGGATCTCCAATGAGGACATAGACACAACTTGTGTCAAACCTATTAAATTCTTTGTGTGGCGTGCTTATAATTCTGTCGCGATTTTGTGTTGATTTGGTGCGTTCGCTATAACATTTTTCATTCTCATTCTCATCCCTTTCCCAGTTTCATTCCAATACATTTTTGCATGCCAAATGCAACATAAATGTAACTAATATGGTACCATTGTTATGACCAAAATTACTTGAAATTTATCTATCTTCATTCTTGCATACCAAATGCAACATAAATATAACTAATCTGGTACCATTGTGATGACCAAAATTACTTGAAATTTATCTATCTTCCTTCCATTTCAACAGAGAAACAGTGAGTTAATTAAACATCATTAATCTTATGTCCTTTTGACTTATTATTAAAATTATCTCTGAAAGAATTTGTAATTTCGACCGTTCGCTGAAATCTTGGAACTCTGATGATCTCTTGGACTAATCTCACTGATAAGATTTCAGCATCAGCTGTTATAAGCATGATTGCACCGTTACGAGGAGAACTATTACGTGCCGACAATCATGCCAATTTTTAGCAACGAAAATGGGAAATTGAAACATTTTTTTAGATAGAGTTATTAAGAGAGCTGCCCATGAGATGAATCTTACCAGATATTGCAGTTGTGGCGTGTCTCAAAGCTCCCTGCACCCACTGAAACCCTTTATCAGCTCCTTACTTGTTTAAGGGCGTCAATTTCAGAAGAACTTCACTGGATAAGAGCAGCTATGCTCATTCCGGAAATAATTCCTCTTATATTGGGAAGTTCCATTGGGGAACTTAATTGCTTGATGGTAAGGGTATTATCTAACCCGTTTACTTGAACTTAGAACGTAACTTGCACCTTCACCTTTGTCACTTTTTGTGAGACTACCTGCGTGAACCAGTAGGATTCTCGTGTTTCTGATCTACCAAAACAAACGAACTATCTTTTAATGAAATATTTTGATGCCTTTGCAGTTTTCTGAAGCTCGCCTTAACATCACTTGTTTTGATTTTTGGACCTCCTTTTCTATTCTGCACTTGTGAAAGAACGGTTAGATCATTGCATATCTGATTTAAATGACATTATAAGCAAGGTTACAAGAGGTTGACTTCTTGCAGGATTTATTTTCTCCCTTTTGCCTTCTTATTATCCCGGAATTAACTTTATGCTCATCAGCGATTCAAGTAAGAAATGGAAGGTGAGGTTCATATTCCAATCAGTGTTGGGACGGCACACAAATCTTGGTTGGAGCCTCCAAGTCTTTCCAGCTATATGCTCATTCAGGAGAGGTAACTAACAATAACTTGTCCAAATGCCTATGTTTTCACATTTCATTTTTCAGGCCAACTTTATAACTTGTCTTGGCTATCAAGAACAGACATTTCACATGAAATTACTCTATGGAATACGTGTACATATATATCTATATGTATATGAAACCGAGTGCGAGGAAAAGGTTTGTTCTTGGCTGTAGCAGTCCAGCACTACAGCATGTTCAAGAGCAGACATTTCACATGAAATAATGTATACGGAATATATATGTAATATATATATACCCACACAGAGATGCAAGAGTATTTGGAATAATAAGCAGTTTACCTAAAATGTTCACTATCTTTAGAGAATGTGAGACAGGGTATGACATTTGTGAAATGCACAACACACATTGTCGGCGGGTCCAGAAAAGAACCAAGCCAAGCTTAAGCTTGAGATTGTTAGAGCTAATCTTGTTGACTCACGGGCTTAGTATGGGTTTGACTCGAGCTTAAGACCATATAAAATAAATAGGTAGGAAACTTGTAATAATTACAAAAAAACAACAACAACAACAACAAATAAAACAAAAGAGAAATGGAAAGGTATTTTTACCTATTGAACAAATACAAATCGTCCTCACCAATTTCCTTTATCAATCGTATACAAGCCATGTGCATCTTCACAAGCGGAGCCTAGCTTAGCATTCAAGCTTGTCTCATTTTAGCAGAGGAGTTCGAGTAACAAGATTGAGCTTGACTTGTTTTACTCTTCATAAACACGAACTAAAATTTAAACCAGTCGAGTTCAAACTATTCATGGGTAATTTAGTTCCTTTGAAACAATGCTTTCTCTTTTATTTATTTTTTGCTAAGGAAGACTCGCGATATTTTCACAATTGTCCCCCCCCCCCCCCCCCCTAAACAGTCAAAAATGTGATTCTGTTTCGTTCATGACCAAGTGGGCTTACAGACTCAGCATTCTAATTCAACAACTTGGTCTTATCTAACGTCTTGTATACAAGAGCATTAATCAGTTTAAACCCGTCCTGAAGTTTTGCCATATTTGGAGTTCATTTGGGGAATGCTGGAGTCCACGAAAAGTATGCTCTAGGCGTGGAGAGGTTTCTCAGTGACAAGGCCAAGATTATTGTAAGGTAGCTCCTCTTTTTTTATATTTGTGGGGTTGTTACAAGAGCGGAATAAATGATCCTCTGATGTTGATTAACATTTATTAGGTTTCACTTTATTAACAATTGCTCAATCTCAACCACAATTGTAAAGCTGTAGGATCTGACATACACATTAATCAATGTAAATCGTCAATAGAGAATCACACACTCCCTTATTTGAAAGAACAAGCAATTGAGGATAGGATCATATACTCCCTTATTCGTGGGAAAGAATCAGACACTCCCATACAACATAGTGTGCTTCACGTAATGGTGGACTAGTGAAAACACACCACACGACCCAATGGCCGTATCAATGATAACATTCTTTTAAGTAACATTTATCAAGTTTCTTTTTATTAATAATAAACTCTAGGCTCAAAAAATTAAAATGCCTCGATTTCAAATACTAGGCTGTAGCAAAACTCACCGCTACACTAATCCCAATAGCCACAAGTATAGGATCATACACTCCCATAGTTTAGAGAATGTAAGCGACAAGTATAAGAAGATATGATACCATACGCCAAATAACACAAGCTGCAAGTATAAGACAGGCTCTCATACTTGAAGCTTAGATATTAGACTACTGACTCCGCATGTGGCTCAATTTTTACCACTTGCATGATCCTGGACCACATCGACATCAATGGGACACGCCCAGCAAATGTGAAAAAAGTATAAATAAAGTAGGATGATGCACTACCCAATCAGTAGCTTATGGACACAGACTAACTTAGTCATCATACTGTTGGTTCCGAAGTACTGTTATAACCAATCAACAATATCATTTAATTGTTAGATATGAGCAATTTTACTGGCTTACGACACTATCAACAATTAAATGAATCTTAACCAATAATCTTAAGTTTCCAAGTTTAGTCGCATCGTCTTTTCATCTTAATTTTTCTCAATAGTTTTATAAATTTGTTATCCATAATGCACTCTTGTTCTACCTTTTTTCTTTTCTTGTATCATGTTGTTTATTGGGGAAATATTATAGGTTCCCATTTCCAAATTTATTATATAGTAATCTATTGTATTTATATCTCTCATACGTTTTTCCCTAGCATCAAAATTACCTTTTCCTAGTCAACTATCTCATTTGATATTTTATACTGAAATAAAATCCCTTAGTTCACAATTTTTTTTCTGGTTAATTGTATGCTAATTCTTATTGATTTAATTTGCCTTTGTGTAACACCTTTTAGTTGGCTATTCTCATCACATTTAAGAGTATATATAGGATCTCATCTATCCTTGATAAAAATAATTTAAAAATGCATTACCCACTAAGGCGGGAAATGTCATACTTCTCCTTACCTACTTAATTTAGTTGATACTTGTAAATTGGAGTTGTTGTAGTTACATTATTATTCTTTCATATTCTAATTTTATTTGAAATTTAACTCTTGCCCAATTTATATACTTAGGTGCAACAGCAAAGGAAGAATGGTCTTGCATGGACCATACAGTATGATGTCCCACACCTGGTATGCACTTGACAAACAGAGTCCTGTCCTACCTTCTGTTCCTGTTGCAATTTATGTTCTACTTTTTCTATCTCTTTAGCTGAAATTACATTCAGAACTATTTCACATATCTTCTTGGCCCATATTAGAGAGTGTACAATACCTAGTAATATCTAATTCCTTTAATTCTTGGTCCTAAAATGTCATTGCATGATGATACCTATAAATTTGTACACTCATATTAAAACAATTTAGGCTTAATTTGATGTATTATATGATCTGTATTTTATTGTAATATTTTTTTATTCTTGCTATATTCTTAATTTCAGTTAATTAATAAGCTTTAAGATTATAAATCAATGGACCCAACGCAAGACTCAGTCAATGCAGCAGAGTGAGTGGAGTGCATTCCCAAAAAAAAAATTATTTATTTCTATGGTGGGTTACGGTTTTCATATGTATGTAAGTCTTTTACTTTTATTATATGTTATATGAAACTAAAAAGAAGAAATGGAGGAAATAATGAGGTGGAAAACAAGACAGGAATTCTCTACAATGACACTATAGAACAATTGAAGGGATGTGGCGTAGCTTGGTAGCGCGTTTGTTTTAGGTAGAAAATGTCACGGGTTGAAATCCTGTCATCCCTACCTATTACTTTGCATTTTATCTCATCATATCACATTCTCTTGCAGAGGACTCATCATCCTGCCGAGGCAAGGCTGAAGCAAACAGAGAAGTATTCTTACAACAATAAGAAATAGTAGAGTTACTCCAATCACAGTTGAAGCCTAGAGTCGATAGGGAAATCTGGATAATGCTTGAAGAGAAGTTTAAAATTTTGTAATAAACTAATATATCGATTGAGACGGGGTTACAGACGATTAGGTTACTTTCTGAGATAGCTGATATTGATAGAGCAAAGTTGAGTGGGGGAAGGGAGGGGAGGGGGGGGGGGGGGGGGGGGATGCGGTGTTAAGGTAGAGGAAGGAGTAGTGTATGGCCGATATTGAGGTGGTTGCGTCTCAATAGGAGACTTCGTGGAGACAGAAATCTCGGGCCACTTGGCTGAAAGACGAGGATCGGAATACTAAGTTTTCACCAGTTGGCCAACGCTCGCAGGAGGACTAACCATATTGGGTGTATCTCTATTCAGGGCTCTTTTATTGTCTTCAGAGGAGGAGTTGCGTTGCGAGATCCCTGCTTTCTACCAGAGGCTTTTTTGTGAGAGTGAGAGTTGGCGTCCTCAGTTGGATGGGTTACATTTTGACTCTATTTCAGTGGAGGATCGGGATAGGCTAGAGATTCCGTTTTCTGAGGAGAAGGACGTGAGGGCACTGAAGCAATGTAATGGGGATCGTGCTCCGAGTCCTGACGGATTCACCTCAAAGTTTGTTCTGGAATGTTGGCCTATTGTTTGAGAGGATGTGATGGGTACCTTCAGGGCATTCCATGAGGAGGGTGCTTTTGTGAAGTCTCTTAATGCATCTTTCATCTCTTTAATCCCCAAAATTAGGGGTGTGAAAGACATTAAAAACTTCATACCGATTAGTCTGGTTGGGTGTGTGTACACGTTCATTGCTAAAATGTTGGCTTCTCGGATGAGCAGTGTTTTGGATGGTGTTATCTCTGATTCTCAGAATGCTTTTGTTGGAGGCCGGCAGATTTTGGATTCGACTTTTATTGCTAGTGAGGTTGTGGATGCCAGGATATTGAGCGGTGTTCAGGGTGTGATGGTGAAACTTGATTTAGAAAAGACGTATGATCATGTGAACTGGGGCATCCTTCTGTATATGCTGGAGACACTGGGATTTGGGTTCAAGTGGAGAAAGTGGATTGAGTTTTGTATCTCGTTTGTGCAGTTCTCGATGATGGTGAACGAGTCTCCTTCTGGTTTTTTTGGGAGTTCTCGTGGCTTACAGCAGGGTGATCCTTAATCTCCGTTTCTCTTCTTGGTTGTGATGGAGGCGTTTAATAGGATGATGACGAGGGCCTTGAAGGCTGGTCTTATTCATGGCTTTCGGATTAGTGAGGAATCGTCCCGGTTTGTTGATATCTCACATTTGCTTTTTTGCCGATGACACTCTTGTGTTTTGTGATGCGGATGAAGATCAGATGTGGTATCCTCGGTGTATTTTGATTTGCTTTTAGGCTGTTTCAAGCTTGAAGGTAAATACCAGGAAGAGTTCGATGATTCCGGTTGGTGAGGTAGGCAATATTTCAGTGTTGGCTGAGGCTCTTAGGTGTAGGATTGGTCAATTGTCGTCTGAGTATCTAGGCATGCCTTTGGGCTCTTCTGGGTCTCGCCTTTAGTGTTGGGATTCTGTGGTTGAGCGGGTGGATAGGCGGTTTGCCGGTTGGAAGCGCCAGTATATGTCCAAAGGTGGGAGGCTCACTTTGATCAAAAGTATGCTTTCCAATATTTCTACTTATTTTCTTTCTCTTTATCGGATTCCATATTCGGTGGCCAAGAGGATTGAGAGCATTCAGCGATAGTTTCTGTGGGGAGGGAGTAGGGAGTGTTCTACTAGTCACCTTGTGCGTTGGGATACTATTTGCAGGCCGTTTCAGGATAGTGGTTTGGGCATTGGCAGGTTGATCCCTTTCAACAAGACGTTGTTAGGGAAATGGTTATGGAGGTTTGGGAATGAGAGGAACCGGCTATGGAGGAGATTCAGGGTGGGGGATGGTCGCTCTGTCCGTTTCTGGTCTGATCGCTAGTGTGGGGAAAACACTTTGGCCGTGTTATTCCCTCTGCTTTTTAGGATTGCTTGTGACCAACACATCTCTGTTGCTGACTGTTATCACTTTGATACCGGGAGGATTGTTTGGGATGTCTTGTTTTCGCGTCCTTTTCAGGATTGGGAGTTGGAGGAGGTTTCAGGGCTGCTGAAGCTGTTGTATTCATTGACGGGCATTGGTGTTGGTTCTGACTCTTTGGTTTGGTTTCCTTCCCCCCTCAGATGCTTTACGATCTCTTCTTTTTTCCGTTGCTTGGTGTCTCGGATTGGCCAGGTGTTCCCCTGGAAGGCAGTATGGTGCACCAAGGCCCCTTTCAAGGTTGCTTTCTTTACGTGGTCAGTGGCGTGGGGCCGTATTCTTACGTCAGATGTTTTGAGACGGCGGGTATTGTGGTGGTCAATCGGTGTTTTCTATGCAAAAAGGACGGTGAGTCTATTGATCACCTCTTCTTACATTGTCCGGTGGCTTACGACTTTTGGTGTTTGATTTTTGGGTTGTTTGGGATTTGTTGGGTGATGTCAGCCTCAGTCCAGGAGGTTCTTCTTATGTGGAGGAGGGGGTTACCTGGGTCCTATGTGCGCTCTTTTTGGCGGGTGGTTTCCTTGTGTTTATGGTGGTGTTTATGGCTCGAGCGGAACCGTCGGTGCTTTAAGGGGATTGAATCCCCGCTAGGGGTTTTGAATGACGTTTTTATTTCCTCTTTATTTTATTGGGTGGAAGGCCGCTATTGTAAATCCATAGATGAAAAGATAGATTTTTTGGGTTCTCTTGGCCCGTAGTGGCTTTTTGTATTATTTGGGATGCACCCCCCGCTTGAGTGTTTTTTATACAATTACTTATCAAAAAAAAAAAAATCAATCCAGACTAGATATTCTCAAAAACACCATAATTTTGCATCGAACCCTTCCCTTGAAGAAAATTGCCCTTGAGTTCGAAGCAATTTACCAAGATCTAGTATAAACCCAGGTATTGCCATGCCCTCCAACCTTTCTTTCTTCGTGCCCTTACTTGAACAAAGCACATTGATATTCTTTTACCAATAACAAAAACCCTTTTCACGAACTTCCCTAATTCTTTCTTTAGATTTATAAGATTTTGGAAGCTTGCTTAAACATATATCACGGAACAAAACCTAAATTAATCTGATTTTTTATCGTAACAACTCCTAACTGTACATTGCACCAACAGTCCATCCCAAATCAGAAGTCGTTCATGTGGAGTTCATGATTTTTAAGTACCATGAACAAAGAAGCTTCATTTTTGACAGAATTATTCAACCATCAAATTTACCACTTATGACTGGGTATCCATTGGTCTTATCTTTAAAAGCCACACCTATTTGTTTGATGATGAACATAAGCACACGAAGTGTCAAAAGCTGAGATACTTCCTTATACAGTACCAACTTTCTCACCTCAAATTAATTATATGCGATTGAATAATGACGTCTGCCTCAGCTTTTGACACTTCGTGTGCTGCTTCTTCCAACTTCTTCTCTTCCGCCTTTTCTTTTTCATATGTGTTTTTATTGATGTCAAATCCAGGAAGAGGGGAAGTTGAATGTACCTCCGCGATCTCATCTTCTTCATCTCCACTTCCAAAAGATTTGTCAAAGTATGAGTAGGCATGAACAATATTCCCAAAAACTTCCTCAATCAAGGTTTTTTTTTTTTTGGATTGATTATATACAACTCTTGGGCACTGGGCAGACTTGTAATCTGAACCTTCGCATGTGTAGGACCAAATTTCAGGTTCTCTAGCCTTTGCTATCCATGTGCTTTCTGACAGTTTAACTGATGTGGCAGCACTTTGTTTTACACTTCTACACTATACAGGACTGAAATATTTCTTTAGTAAGCTTATCCGATTTTCACCTTGTCATCCCTTTGTTTTCTGCCTCTATCTCTCGATGTCTTGATTAAGAGGATAAATAATTCGATATTGTTAGAGTGCTCAATCGAGAAATTTGATGTTGCAGATCTTAAAAGTCTACCTTAGTGGCTATCTTGCTTTCTTGCCTAGCCATCGATCGCAGTAATCACAGATCTCTGATACAACTTGAAGCAAACAGGGGTGGAGAAAAAGTCTTCTTAAAGCAGTAAGATTGACTAGAGTTAATCCAATCACCATGGGAGCCTAGATTGTTGAAAGAAAATCTTGGAAACTCCTCAAGAGAAGTCCAAAATTTGATTATATTTATTGACTTTTTGTTATAACAGATAAGAGTGTTTTCACTTCCATTAGAAAACTATAATGACACTGGAATTTTTTATGCCGACTTCTAAGCATGATTAGAAGATGTTGTGCGGATGTCTATAGGCTAACTAGTACAGAAAACTCAAAATATGCACCATCAACACCTTTTGAGATTACCATAACCAGTGCTTCTGAAACAAGTCCTAAATTACTTCCAAACGTTGTGAATCTTTCCGAATTGTTCTAAAAGTTTCTGGATTCAACTAATACGGGCTTTCGGCTGTTCTAGAGTTATTGAATAAGAGTTGTATATACAACCTATACACAAACGGTTTTCACAGAGCCTTTGATCTCATGTTGAACCTTCTAGTCCTGTTTCCTTCTACGCCTTTCCACACGAACTTTATATTTGGCTCTGGATCAACTCTATCTTAGTAAATGAAATTTATAACACCTAGCATGCCAATGTTTTTCATCCATGTTTTGGTATCTTTAGAAAATAATGAGAATTGCCAAGTGATATGTCTTTGCCAGCTTACACTTTCTAGTGTAGATGTCTTAGCTTATTCATATTAAGGCCTCCTGCCTCTAAAACCGACCATCTTTTATTCTATCATTTCTAATCCGAGACTAGAAAAACCAGGGTTAACACACAAGCATTGCAGACACAAAAGGGAGTTTTTGCTGTCTGCCATCGGGGTCAATGCATAAGCATGTTTCATGTTTTGAATCTTGTAGGTTTACGTTGGTAGAACATTATTGCTTGGATAAGATGTTGTCTAACGTTTTGTACAATAGATTAGATGATTCTGGATTAAGATGTATTTTAGAGTTATTCAACTGAAATGACACTGATGTATTTGCTTGCAATTTTGGCCATATAGTATGTATTTGTAGTGTATTGGCTTCTGCTCACATATGAAAAACTTGTTACTTGTGCCTACTTTCTCTGGTGGATGTTCCCAAGAAATCATCCTTCAGCAAGATGACATCAGATTTTTAATTTTCTGGCTTTTACTCGAGGAGGAAAAAAAAAATAATAATAAAGAGAAAACAAAAAAGAACAGAAAGAATAATAATAATAATAACACAAAAAAAAAAAAAAAACAAGCAGATGAGTACCAATTGCAATTCCATACTATAATTACATGCAATTGGGCTGTTCAGAGATTCACCATGTCCCATAGTCTAAAGTGTTGTGATTATGTAAGAAAAATATTGCATATGTTAAAAGCAAGGTAAATGCAATGAAGAACAACTATCTGAACAGGCTCTGTAGATTATTCTCTTTTTTTTCTCACATATGAAAGAATTTAAAGAAGAAAATGAGACTGATAGTAAAGATTACCTTGACTTCAGAAAATGGGTTTTCCAATTGCTGATGCCCCTCTTTCAACTTGTATCGTTCTATTATTGACTTCATGCTGATAAAAATAGTATCAAATTCTGTTAGATTTATACCTGCAATGTGTATGAATGCAATATGATGAATCTATTGTTTGTAACATCTTGTCCCATATCAGGTTAGGAGTAACAGATACTAGAAGAAAAATAGAAAAAAAGTGTAAAATTATAGCAGCTTAAACCTTCTTTTGTTCAACATTTCCATGTGTAACCCTTGTTGATAAAGCCAGATGCTCATCAAACAATGAAACTTATTCATGTCTTATACTGAGGAAAAATATATCTAGATCCAGGGAAAACATATGCATGTATGCTTTTACTTGCTGAGTTTGTACTAACATTATTTGTTCTGACAGATTTCCATGCTGAGTATATGTTTCCACTATTTGTTCTAACAGATTTTCCATGCTAAGTATATGGTTCCGACAGACTTTCCATGTGGAAGTATATGCTTCCAATATTTGTTCCGACAGATTTTCCATGCTGAGTATATACTACCAATATCTGTACTGAACTTAAATTCAGTTTAGTGACTTCAGCTGATAAGAATACGAGTGTTTATGAGACTTATAGTCGGAACGATTCTATATTATGATAGTTATAGAAGTTGTGTGACTGTAGTTAGAAATATAGTTGAGCCAGATTTTGACTAAAGTATTCAGTTTAGTGACTAAAGTTCTTAAGAATATGAGTGTTTATAGGCCTCTAATTTACGTTTCAGCAAATATTAAGTATTCTTACCTTGCGATATTTTCTCTTCTTTCAAAGTGAAAGGCGGATGATTTCAGTGTCCTTGAGAGCAGTGTACAACTGATGTCAGGGGGGAGGGTGATGTGGATATGCTGATTTGGGGGGTTCTTCACAACAGGGATGTGTCGGGGGAATGCTGTTTATGAGGATGTTGTGCCGCTGGCTGTTGGAAATTATGATGGATCAGTTTTGACTGACCTTGTCCCATACAGAGTGGTTCTACTGATAACTGGGTGTGGCGGATAACTAGTGGATACGTAGGGGTCTCTCTTGAGGAATGTTATGAGATGGGTGTTTTTTCTGCAGTCTATTGCAAAGGAGAAGGAGGTAGATTGCTTTCGGCTGCAAGAGGAGTTGGAGAAGAAGGAAGCCAAGACCCCTATGCCTTGGAAAGTGGATCTGAAGGTAAGGAACCTATATCTTATGTCAATCATGAGGATAGGAGTAGGGGTTCAAAGTTGCAGAGGGAGGCAGGAGGAGGGGGTTGGGAGTTACCAATGTTTCCTTACAAAGCTACGCATTGTTTTTTGGAATGTTCAGGGCCTCAAAGCTCCCGAACAAGCAAAAGATGGTGAAGTTGGAGTTGGGTATGTGGGGTGCCCCATTTGGTATGCTTGCAGGAAACTCAAATGGAAACGGTGTCGAACAGGGTGGTAAGAATCATTTGGGGTAAGAGGTTTGTGGAGTGGCTGGCACATAGCTCTATTGGTGCATTTGGGGGTTATTATGTTGCATGATCTTCCCTTACTTTGGCGCGTCTTTCACTTGGTCCAGTGGCAAGCATGAGCCGACCTTTTCTTTTCTAGATCGTTTCTTGATTTTAGGGGAGCGGGAGGAGAAGTTTTCGGATGTGATCCATACAACTACAACCCGTCCTATTTCTGACCATTTTCCTTTTAAGTGCTGGATTGTGGTGTTTTATCTTTGGGTTGTTAACATGTAGTTGAGGGTGGAAGATTTTTTGGTGTGTAAAGGAGTGGTGGCCTGTGGAGGTGGTTGTTGTGACTCCTAAGGTGCGTTTACTAACGTGGAACGTTTTTCATTTATGTTTTTCCAAGGAACATAAACAAAAAAACGTTCTTCTTAGGAGAAACAAAAAAAATAGAAACAATTTATTAAACATAATTATTGATGGGAAACACCTTTTTATAAAGGCAGTATTAAAAAGCATAAAGGCAATAGTTTTAAAAAAAAAAAAAAAGGCTTCTCTTGCTACAGTAGATAAACATGGGAAATATCTTTTTTGATGTTTCTCATTTTTATGTGAAACATGAGAAACATTTCTCATTATTTGAAAACAGAAACACACCTCCCTCTGCATCCTCAACACTTCAACAAGACCCGCTCCCCTTTCTTGCCTATCAAGATCAATTTTCCAAGAATATGATTCGTCCCCCACACCAATTCCGAAAGACCTCCTTATTCCACCTAATAAGAACCGATTTCAAATGACTCAACTTGGCTGTTAAGACAAACTGATTTCAAGCTAGGTGAACGCACCCCTAGCTTTGTCTTAGCAGCCAAGTTGAGTCATTTGAAATCGGTTCTTATTAGGTGGAATAAGGAGGTCTTTCGGAATTGGTGTGGGGAACGAATTATATTCTTGGAAAATTGATCTTGACATACAAGAAAGGGAAGCGGGTCTTGTTGAAGTGTTAAGGATGCAGAGGGAGGTGTGTTGAGCGGAGATTCAGGAAATTGCTTCTTTCGAAGAGACTTCTTGGAGGCAGAAGTCTAGAGCCCTATGGCTCAAAGAGGGGGATCATAACGCTAAGCTCTTCCATTGAGTTACCAACAGCCATAGGAGGTCAAATCATATTGGGAATATCATGATGGAGGGTTCTCTGTTGAGTAGTGAGGAGGAGGTTCTTTTAGGCATCTCCTCCTACAAGACTCTTTTTGTAGAGCCTTGGTATTGGTGGCCCCGTCTTATTGGTCTCTTCTTTGATTTGATTTCGAAAGAGGACGTGATCGGATTGGAGACTCCTTCGAGGTGGAAGTGTATCGGGCTTTCAAATGTTGATAATGCATCGCTTCACTATACTCTTTCTATTAGAGAGTGGGGAGGTGGCTCGGTTTAATGTCATGGGTACTTTTCAGGACTTTTACACGCATAGTACATTGTGAGATCCCTTGATGCTTCATTCATTGCCTTGATTCTAAAAAAAGGTAAAGTTGCGGACGTTAAGGATTTCCGCCTATCAGTATCAGTTTAGTGGGATGCATCTACAAGCTGATTGTGAAAGTTTTAGCTTTCTTGTGTGATGTGTTGGATAGCATCATCTCGGAGTCCCAACTTACCTTTGTTGGGGCGAGTTATCACCAATGAGTGTTGATGTTAGACTTCTCTGTTGGCTAATAATAGATAGGCCAACCTTGTGGGTGATTGATTGGCCATTGCCTTAACTTAGTTTACAACTACCATTTGAATTGCCTCTTGTTATTGATGGTATTTGGGCCAATAGTTGTTGATTGGTCATTAGTGACACAATATCTCACTATGTGCTAAAGATTTAAATATTAAAGTTGCACTTCCTCTAATTTTTTTCTAAAGGAATAATTACAATTTCACCCCTTTGAGATATAATTTATTACACCCGCACCCCCTGTCCTTTGAAAAATTATATTTTCACCCCCTCTAGTTTGTAAGTAATAACAAACACCCTCTTCCGGCAAACTTCCGGCATGGTCAATGCTTATGTCAGTAGTTGACCATGGGTGAAATAACTATAATACTCATTTATTTGTAAAGACATTTATCCCATGCAAAAGTGGTGTGAAAGAAACAACTTGCCCTCACTTCAAATTTGTTGGAAGACCGAAATGTTTTTGTCTCCTACATTTACCATCATTCAATACCCTAAAAATAAACCCTAAATTCCACTTCTATTTACCTAAATCCACAGCATGGAAATCTTTGAACTTGTTTCTATCATCCATTTACTCCAAAATCATAATTCATAAAATTTTGAACAAACCTAATTCCAATTCCAACCTATCAAAGCTCATCCTCCAATCTCCATCCTCAAATACTCACTAGAAGGCCGATTCATCTCTGCCACAACCAGAGACGTCGTCGCGAAGCTTGAAGCCATTCGCAACTAGGGATGGCAAAAAAATCTCATCCCGGCGGGGAACAGTCCTGTAACACCCCGCTCCAACACTTGGTACGATAATGTCCGCTTTGGGTTCGTCCCGCACGATTTTGTTCTTGGGCTTCCCCTCAAAAGGCCTCATACCAATTGGAGACATACATGCACATATAAGTGCTCCAACACTTGGTACGATAATGCCCGCTTTGGGTTCGTCCCGCACGATTTTGTTCTTGGGCTTCCCCCCAAAAGGCCTCATACCAATTGGAGACATACATGCACATATAAGTACCAGACCTATACCTAGGCGATGTGGAATGTCACAATCACCCCCTCTTGGGACCCAGCGTCCTCGCTTGCGTAACCGACGCGCTTGTGCGCACCCCACACTTAATTTCGGCCGAGCTTTGACTTTGATACCAATTGTAACACCCCGCTCTAACACGTGGTACGATATTGTCCGCTTTGGGCCCAACCCGTACGGTTTTTTTTCTTGGGCTTCCACCAAAAGGCCTTATATCAATTGGAAATACACATGCACATATAAGCATCTCACCATATTAAATAAATGGGGGCGGGTATGGGGATGGGGAAAACCTCTGATTGGTTATTGGGTGGGTATGAGGAGAGGCCACCCCGCCTCGATTATACTAATGTTTTAATAATATAGCCTCCAATATTATCATATATTATTAATATATACCATTTATATAAAATAATTTCTTTATTTCTTGTATTTCATCTAATACCAAATTTTAGTTTCCTTATCATTTCACTCTTCTCGCCTTAATTTCGTATCAATTATGTTAAAAATTGCATGTTTTACTTTGATGATCGTACAATAATAGTATATTAAAAGTTTGGGAAAATTACATAAACTACCCCTGAACTATGACCTAATTGCATGCGGTACCCCTTATGTTTCAATAATATCATAAACTACCCTTAAAACCACCTCTGTTGTAACACTTAGCCCATTCTGTTCAAAGTCAACGCTGGAAACTTTGTGTATTGGTCAATAAAGGCTGTTTTTGTAGTGAACTTTCATTTTTGCCCTCATATCATTGCATGTTCCAATTTTGCATACAAAATTACTTAAATACCCTAATTTTTTTGAATTTATATATAATGTTCCAAAATATGAATTTTTTTTTTTTAAAATAATTTTTTTGCGAAAAAGTATATATTATGTTCCAAAATATGAATTTTTTCCGAAAATATATATTATGTTCCAAAATAAGATTTTTTTGCAAAAAAGTACTTATTATGTTCCAAAATATGAATTTATTTCCGAAAAATATTTTTTTTGCAAAAAAGTACTTATTATGTTCCAAAATATGAATTTATTTCCGAAAAATATTTTTTTTGCGAAAAATATATATTATGTTCCAAAATATGATCTTTTCCGAAAAATATTTTTTTTGCGAAAAGTATATACTATTATGTTCCAAAATATGATCTTTTTTAAAAAATATTTTTTTTGCTAAAAATATATACTATATTCCAAAATATGATTTTTTTCTGAAAATAATTTTTTTTCAAAAAATATATATTATTTTTTCCGAAATAATTCATATTTTGGAAAACAATATTCTCCCTCCGAAAAATAATTTTTTTGCGAAAAATATATATATATTTTTGAATTTATAATTTTTGGGGCAAAGTGGATATCGTGGGAGTTAGTTGATAAAACTGGATAGTATATGGGGTTTCTTGAAATTAACACTAAAATATAATATAAAACAAGGGCTTTTAAGTAAATTCACGCACAAATCTGACTGGGGTTGTTCTAAGGGGTAGTAACTGATATTATTCAAACGTTAGGGGTACTCTCTGCAATTAGGTCATAGTTCAGGGGTAGTTTGTGTAATTTTCCCTAAAAGTTTTAATGAAGAAAATAAACATTATCTTCATTTGTATAAAAATTATTTCTTATGGTGAAAAATCATCCCGCCCCGCCCCTCACCTAGCCTTACCCCACCTCGCCCCGCACCGTTCAATAATTAGGTTTGGGCCAGGTATGGGGGTAACAAAGTTAAACGAGGACGAGGATGTAGGATAACAAAGAAAAGTTTTTATAATATATTTTCACTCTTTTGTTATTCATCCGCATGATCTGCAGTGAGGCTCGAACGCTTGACCTTTAGGTTGATTGACCTTTGGTCATGCATTCTTATTTTGTGAATGTGTGAAAGTTTATGAAATGCACTCTAATTAATTTTGCCCCCTACCAAAGAATATAACTATTCCTCCATTTCCTCGGTAAGATCAATGATTCTTTTCTTCATCTATTCTTTTGGGTATGGCTTCTACCAATTATATTTTACTTGAATTTTGGTTTTATGTGAAAATTCTATAGTAAAAAGATATACGTTTTGAGATTTTTTATTATTCATATTTTTTTGTGTGTACAGAAATTGAAATAATTACTCGTGCACATTGTCTTTACTGAGGCACGAACTCTTAACCTTGCATTTGAGAGTAAGGGTTTGAAACTGCATGATCCTTTAGCTTATTCTATTTGTTACTACTAATTAAATAATTTGGCCAAGTAATGGCTATATGGGTGGTCTTATAATAAAATTGAATTTCATCCAATTCCTCCACAATTCACCACTTTCTTGAGATTACTAGGTGTTGTAGGGAGTTAACTGTTTTTTGGTGTGGTTTTTTGGTGTACGGCAAGGAGGAAAATTTAACTCTTGACTATATTTTCTCTTAAAACATAAGAGCATCCGTGACATTGTTGTAGAGCCACATCAGTCAGTGATTGTATTGACGTGTCTCCATATAATTATTTGGATAAACAGATGATTAACATATCACTTTCATATTATTTTTTCACATATCCACTTTATTATTTTTCAATTTCATATTTATCACAATTAGTTTTTAAATTAAATACAACTAATGACCCACTCTGAGCTTTTTGTCAATTGTGATTGCCCATTCCATCCTTTAGTATGAAGTATATAATTTGATGTCGTAGTGGGCCTCAACAAGAGGAGAAATGTATACCACACAATTTCTCTAATATATATACATATATGCCATTAGCTAACGAAGACCATATAACTCAATGTGGTTCCTCACTTTCCAAAGGAGGAAGGTTTACAAAAAGTAAAGAAGAAAGAATAGGAGATGATTATTTTATTTTGCAATTGCAAGTGATAAAATTAAAATAAAGAATTCACTTACAATGGAGGAATTGGACAGTTATCAACTTTCTATCATTTCTCTTTGTATAAATTTACAGTGGAGGACAAAAGACTAAGTTGTTAGTTGACGAAACCAAAAATTAAGTATTAAAATTTCAAGTAATGAATTTTAAATCTTGAAACGTATTAATTCGAAATTTTGTTTGATAAGTTTGTGAATTTGAAACTCTTAATGTATCAAGATTGGGAAAAAATCAATTTAAGTGACCAAAATAAAATAATTGTTACTAAGGGTGACCTTAAAATTTTAAAAACATATATAGGATCAATTATAAAACTTCATTGCTTTTTGATGACCATTTGAGAGTAATTTTGTCAAACACAGACCTCTCTCTCTATGAATTAATAAACAGAACCACCACTCTCTCTCCACATACCTCGGTGGCGGCACCACCACTCTTTCTCGCTTTCTTCACTCTCCTCCCCAATCACATATATACATATATATATATATACACAGAAACAGATTTATATTTATATCTATATAAGTGGTGAATACCCATAGGTAACTTGACTGAAGTGATGAAATACCCATAAGTAACTCTCTCTACCCAACCAAAGGCCTAATGACCCATACTCTAAAATGGAAGGTCAATTATTCGACGTAGGGAATGTGTGTGACTTTCTTATCTTTCAAAAAAATAAAAACTCTCTCTACCCACTTTCTGCACCACCACCACAAAAATAAAAATGAAAGGTACCGATTAATTTTGGGGAACAAATTGTCAACATTCCAATTAAAAAAAAAAGATTAACAAATAAAAATGGAAGTATTTCATCAATAGTCATTCAACTAAACTATATGAAGCAAAGAGAATTACAAAACTCTACAAATCTAGAACAAAAAAAAAAAAAAACCAACAACAACGATCTCAATAGAGAGTAGAGGGGTGGTGGCGGCCGGGGTGGAGAAGGAAGGTGAGAGAGCAAAATGGAGATGGAGAGTAGTGGTGGTGGCGGCGGCAGTGACGGAGGGAGGAAGGGGAGAGAGAAAGAATGTATATGTATTTATTCCCAAACTACCCTCAGCTTTTTGAGTGTGTTCATGAAGGGTAATTTTGTAACTTTATCTTAAATAGTCACTAAAATGCAATATGGATTTAGAATTGGTCCCATATATATATCATATATTTTTTGAAATTTGAAGTCCCTTAATAACAATTATCTTCGATTTTGGTCACCAAAATCTAATTCTTTAGCCCTTAGTATCTTCTAAGGATCGTATGACATTGACTTTCAATAAAGGAATATATATATATATATATATATATATATATATATGTGAATGTATGAACAATTTAACTATATTGTTAATGTAAGATATGGTCATACAAAATATTTATTTAGACTTGAATAATTAATATCATACAAATGGTATCCGTTATATAATTTAAAAGTAAACCATTAAACTAAGGTAAACATATAAACTAAAAATGCAAAATACTCAATATCATCTTGTTGATAATAATCTCTCTTTATATAATACTAAAAAATGTGGCATATATACTTTAAAGTTTAAATATAAAAAAATATAAAATCTCTTCCCCACTTTTCCGGTCACAGCCTTTCTATTCGCCACCTTGACCGGCAAAGCAACCATTGAACCAGATAATTGTGAATCTAGCAGGATCACTTCAATGACGAGAGCTTAATCGGCCTGATATGGCCGTTCAGTGCTTTGGTGCCTTTTGTATGGTTCTCAACTGATAAAGGACTGAAAATTGAAGAGAACGGAAATACAAGGGGTAGAGATGATTGGTACTTTGACAATAGCAATGGTAGAAAAAATATAAAACACTAAATGTATTTGGTTAAAATTCCTTTTTCTTTTTACTTAATTTAAGAGAAGAAAAATAAATAAATAAATAAATCTTCATTGCACAACAATTTGTTTTTTAAAATAGGATTTTATTTTCATGAAAATTATCTAGAAAAATAATTAGACAGAATAAGTTCGACCTTGTCAACTGATAGTGAAAGAATGAAATCCGGGTAAACAGAGGTCCGTCCCTGAGGCAAGGCGACCTAGGTGGTCGTCTAGGGCCTCCGGGCCGGGGGGAGCAAATTTCTTTTTTTAAAAAAAAATAATACGTTTATAGTCTTTAAAAAAAATTAATTAGTTTCTCAACCCAATTCAAGAGCCTCATTTTATTAAAATAAGAATTGGTTTATTATAGGTTCAAAAAAGAAATAATTTATTTAGCCGTTCAATTCGTACTAAATTCAAATTCAATTTTACAATTTAGGACCCCAAAATTTTATTTTTCAGTTACATAGACTCAAAAAAAATCTCAATTTTTTAACTTAATAAAATTAAAGTCTAATCCAAATTAAACCATTATTCTGATTAAGGTAAGAATATTCTTATCGTACTCATACAATGATGAATACACTTAGGGCTCTTATGTTTACACACTCGTACAATGACAACAATTTTTCACGCGACTACACTTAGGACTCTAGCAACTGCCGCACTCACCCGTCACGACAACACCAAGATGGAGGTTGTTTTCAATATTTTTAATATTAGTACATTTAATGTGTTTTTTTAAAAAAAAAAGTCTTACACTTAATATTTTTTAAGCATGTGAAACCTTACGTATAAAGGGTCTCGCATTTGCTCTTGCCTAGGGCCTCTACTTATTTTCGGGATTTCAGAGTCGGCCCTGAATAAATACCAATACCTATGACATGTAAAAAGATAGAGATCAAAACAAATAACTCTCGCGTAACTTATTTGTAAATGTTTGTAAAAAGTAGGACTTATGTGTCCTGTAAAATTTTTATAGGACTTATTTGTCCTTGGATAGCTAAAGTAGTACTAAATAGGAATTGTTTTCTAGAATTTAATTATGTTTTTACAATTTCATGTTTGATAAAATTAAAAATTAAGTAGTGAAAATTTTAAGAAATGAATTTTAAGTAAAATTTCAAGTGGGAGAAATGATTAGGTGGTCTTAGTCCACCATGCCAGTTTTCTGAATTGATGGACCGGCCCAATTATTTTATGCTATAAATCTGTACAAGTTTGCACGTCAGCAAACTTAAGTTTCCACATCAGTTACATCTTTTCCCCGACCTCCTTCCGCCACCACAACAGATGACATAGAATGCGACAATATGCCACCACAAAACTCTGTGCCGCCAGCACCAGCTGCACCACTACCATATCTACATCTATGTCAACTTTCAGTCTTAAGACTTATGTGTCGGTGATAATGTCACTTCATAATTTATTATATTTTAAGTAGTACATGATATTAGTTAAAATATTATTTACCTCCCTTGAGATTTAGTAATATTACACGCGGTACTCCTATTATTTTCGATATAACAGAGACACCCTTCGACTGCATCGGAGCTCCGATTTGCTCCAAGTATCATGTAAAATTACTAAACAGTCATCTACTATAATATTTTATTTTTGGTTCAAATATTTAATTTTGTTTTTCCCCAATATTCTTCCCCAATCTCAGATCAACAATGAACCCTAACGCTCACCCATACTCATATCTATCAGCAATACCATACCCAATTTCATCATTCAACTAAAAATCAAAATCCAACTCATACACACACACATATATAAAAACCAATTACAACGAAACCCAAAATCCAACTACACTGAAACCCTAAAAAATTCACCTTCAAGAATTCGTAGAACTTTTGTAAACAGTAACCCTAGGTTTTCTCCCAACGTAACCGTTTCATTTGCCGATAAACCATCACTCAAAACCCTAATTCAAGGTCCAAACTCACTCCAATTCGCCTCGACTCCGCTAATGAAACCCTAGATCTGATCGCAATTGATACTTCTCCACTCGATTCATTCAATTTGAAGCCCCATTCGATTCAACTACGAGGCGCCAATTCTGGACTCTCTGTATGTATGTGTATATATATGATATACATGGTTATATATATGATATATATGAGATATATGTATATCATATATTTGTATATATATATATATAAATCTTTAAATCTAGTAGAGAGGAAGAGAGATATTAATGGGGTATGACAGGAGAGAAAGCATTCACAGAGAGAGGGGAAAGGGTGGAAAGAGGGGTCCTTGACAAGAGAGAAAGCATTCATGGGGCATTCGTATATACACAATACATATATATATATATATACATATATTTGTATATTTTGTATATATATGAGGGTGTGTATAAATATATATATATAAGGGTATTTGTGGTATTTTAGATCAAAAATTCATTGATGACTATGATCGGAAGGGACAAAGTATTATGTCGGAATTAATTTAGAGAGAGGTATGTGTTCACTTTGAAACAATAGAGATACTGTGTGCAATATCACTAAACTTCAGAGGAGGTTAGTAATGTTTTTCCTATTTTCAATAATATTCAAAATACTTATGAAACGCACTTAATTCAAGAAATATTGAATATATTCATATTTAAGTATTGTGAAGAGAGATACTAGACAAAAGGCTAAGAGAGCATTTTCATGTGATTGCATGTGTGTATGTACAAGTGTATATGTATAGATAGAAGTTCAACCCTCACTCCACGTGATCAACAATAAAAGCATTAGGAATTTGCAATTTCAGAATTGTGAAATCTAAAATCATAATTGAAAAATAATTCAAGAGACATCAAGAACAATATGTTCCTAGAGGAAATTTAACAAAAATCAATGCAATAGAACATATATGTATCCGCATTAATAAATCACAGTTTGACATATAATAACATCATCAAAATACCACATTCTTAATGACAAATAAAAACAGAGCAAGTGAATTCAGTATGAAATAGGAGTATAAATGATGGATGAAAATAAGTGCACCTGGTGCTAGCGAAATCGTACAGCTTGCCGGTGCTGGAGAAGATGATGACTCCAACTTCAGCTTCGCACAGAATTGATAGCTCCTTCGCCTTCTTCAGCAATCCGCTCCTTCGCTTCGAGAAGGTCACTTGTCTGCTCGTCGAATTGTCAATCCTCCTGATCACGATCTTCCCTCTCCCCATCCTCAAATACCTGATCTCACTATATATATGTATCTACATATATATATATATATATATATAGACGGAGAATGGAGAGAGACAGAGAATCGAAGTTAGAAACTGGGCGAAGAAATTAAATATAGGGGAAGAGAAACAGAAACTAGTAAGGGGGAATGTTTGGAAACACAGAAAATCAGAGAATTTTTCCGAGAAAATAATGCGAGACAGAGAATCAAAATTAGAGATATAGAAAGAGAGAAACAGAAAATTAGTAGCTAGAAATATTAGGAGAGAGGGAAAATCAGAAGAATTTTCAGAGAAAAAAAGCGGCACGTATCTATGTATCTATAATATATGCATCTACGTTTATATATACAGAAAAAATAAGTATGTATATACAGGGAGATAAAGAGCGAATTGAAGTTAGATAAAGGGCAAAGTAGAGCGTAGCCAAGAGATCAAATAGTAGAGAAAAGAAACAGAAATTAGTACTGAGAAATGTTTGGGGAGAGACAAAATCCAAGAAATTTTCCGAGAAAATAATGTGGGAGAGAGAATCGAAGTCTATGAGATATTAAAAAGATTAGAACAGAAGCAGAAAATCAGTACGGAGAGACATTTGGAAAACGAGAAAATCAGAAGAATTTTCCGAGAAAAAGAACTTACTTGGGCGGAGGCTTGAGAATCGTGGTTTTGGTCCTTTCTGAATTCATATCATCGGCTATACAAGGAAAGTGTGTATATATAGAAAGATATACAGTACACAATATATATATATATAAGAAAGAAAAACGTTGATCGTTTATTGGTCCTATAACACCAAACCACATGAGAAGTGATTGGTTACTGTGCGCTGGTGGAGCCGTTGTCCGAATGGATCAGCGACGAGTGTATTTGGAGTTTGGTGATAGTACTATTCTTTTTTCTGTTTTGGGAATTTTCGCTTTTTGGTCTAAACATTAATGGGTTAATCCCACTTTAACCCCTAAGGTTTATTCTAATATCACTTTGACCTTTGTTCTAATCTCACTTTGACTTCCTCGAATATCAAATATATCAATTAGACCCATTTGAATTTGATTTTTGTCCCACTTAGAACTCCTCTGTAATTACGTCACCTCTGACCATTATGAAAAATGACTAATTTGTTCTCACAAAACGCGTGATTTTTTTCTTTTTCTGAATATAATACTTTGGGGTAAAGAGTTAATTACAACAATTACCGTGATTTTTGTCCCACTTAAGAAAAATTATTGTATGGACCTAGTCCACCACGTCATTTAGCTTATGTTGTGGACTAGACCAATTTATTGTGACACATTGTATATATTAATGCCACGTCAGCATCCTTTTATTCATATCTTCCCCAACAATGGTCGTTCCAAAAAACTCTTGATACACACCCACACATATACATATATATATATATATATATATATATATATATTGACGCAGAGATGGGTGCACATAAACTAATCATCCAAATTCTCTCTTGATTATTTCACGATTTGTGTGGTTTATTTTCAATTTATTCCCAACATCAATAGCCTTTCTAAGGTTTTCCAATTATCGCTTCTCTTATTCGATTTTCATCACCATCATCACTGGTTCAGAATCTCCATGTTCTTGGTCCTGGTTTGAATCCATTATGTTTGATCTATGGTTCCTTTATTGAAGGCATATTCCATTATCACGAGGACGGGGGAGAATATAGGGAAGAGTTTTTAGCAAAACGTGAGGGAGTGGTGATGAGGGCTTTGGGGATAAACCAAACGAAGAAAAAGACTAGCGTCGATCTCAAAGTAGATCAGTATGAATTACAATATACATATATATATGAACAAATAAAAAAATAAAGATGTAATATTGAGGAGATGTAATAATATATATATATATATATGTGGGTATATAAAAAGTATTAGTTTTGGGAGTAAAGTATATATAGGTGAATGTGGAGGTGGTGATGGTGGGGGAAATATTAAGGAAATGAGGGATTTTTGGGACTTGTTTGGTTGGGGAAGATGGTGATTAAAAGGACATTGATGTGGCATTAATATAAACACTGTGTCACAATATAATTGGTCTAGTCCACCACATAAGCTAAATGAAGTGGTGGACTAGGTCCATACAATAATTTCTCCCCACTTAGACCCCTCTGTGATGACATCACCCTGTAGCAATTACTCAGAGAGGTCCAAAATGGAGCTTGGGAGGTTCCATGCAGAAGCTAAGTCTCTAGCTTGATGATTGTTCTTGAACTTGATAGAAAGCAACTTCAATCTAATATAAGCTTCAAGGTTGTGGATTAAAGTGTGAGAAGGGACTCTAAGATCAGAGAAGATCCTTGCATTCCTTTCCCTCCAGATTAAATAGATGGATCCAACAATGCAAAGCTTATAAGCAATAACATTTGGGGGGTTAGAACCAGGCTTCCATAAAGAAGAAATCTAGTTGGTGATGGAGAGAATGAAGGCATCACCATGGTAAATTCCATATCTCTGCTGACACCATTGCCATATGTGGGAAGAATAACAGTAGTTGAAGAACAAGTGATCATGAGACTCAGGTTACTCATTGCATAGAACATAGATGAGGGAGGCATTGCTAGGGACACCATGTTTATCTTTAGTTCTGAGCCTTCCAAGATAGGCAAGCCAAGTGATGAAGGAGTGCCTAGGGATATGATTGGAAAATCAGATAGAATGGTGCCAATGAGAAGCAATAAAATGGGAGATCATAACATTGTAAGTATGCTTAAGACTGAAGCTACCATTTGGTGAAAGGGACCAAGAAACCCAATATTTAGGTCCCAAATGGATAGGTGGTAGAGGGTTGAAATAATTCTCACTGGGTAAGCTTAGAAGAGATGATGGAATTCTCCAAAAGTTCCTTCTGAGAAGCTTGCTCACCTTACGGTTCCCCTTCCAAATAGAGATGGAAATAATATGTTGATCAAATGAGGAGAAACTTGAGTCAGTAGGGCCATTTAGGAGCCAGAAATCATGCCAAATGGAGATGTCTTTGCCATCCACAACATGGTGCATGATGAAGAGCTTTGCAAGGCCTCTCGACTTAAGAATGCTTCTCCAATTCCAAAAGCTCAAGTGAGAGGGTTTAACCACCCAAAATCTTTGATCCTTTAAGAGAACTGAGTGCACCCAATCAAACCAAAGTGACTAACATTTTTCTTTAAATAGATTCCAAATGTGCTGAAGGATAGAGAGTTTAATGAGGAGGCCTAAATTGGGAAAATCTAGACCTCTAAACTCTTTTGGATTGCAACAGGAAAGTAAATTGACTTTAGCTCCTAAATTTTTCATTTCTTTGCCAGACCAAATGAAACATCTCAGAATAGTATTGATATTCTTGATAGTTTGAGAGGGAATGATCAAGTGTTCACTCCAGAAGTAGTGAACACTAATCAAGATTGTTTTAATAAGTTGCACTCTCCCAACAAATGAGAGAATTTTAGAAGTCCAAGATTGAATTCTTGAGGTGATTCTTTCAACTAGAATTTTGAAGTCATTAGAGGCGAGCTTCGTGGAAGAGAGAGGAAATCCAAGATGCCTGAAAGGGAAAAAACCAATCTTAAACCCACTAATGTTGCTCAAAATAATTTGGTCAAAAGAAAAAAGGCCAAAGAGGTAGATTCTGCTTTTGAGGAGGTAGAGCTTGGGGCCTGAGAGGGAAGAAAAATAGTGTAAGTTTTGAGTCAATACATTAATAAAAATAGGGTCCCCTTTGCATAAGATGAATAAGTCATCTGCAAAGCACACATATGAAATGTTGTTTTTGGAGCATCTCCAATGGTAGCTGAAAGCATGCTCAGCAGCAATGAAGTGGTTTACAGTGGATGTTAAAACATCCATTGTAATGATAAAGAGAAAATGTGAGAGAGGGTCACCTTGCCTCAAACCCTGAGCACCTTTGAAGTATCCAACCCATTCTCCATTAAGAGAGATGGAGAAGGAAGGATTACAAATACAAGCTCTAATAAGACAATATGTTTGGTCTCAAACAACTTAGAATTTGGTGTTTTTATCCCCTTCTTTGAGCCAGGTGACTATTTATTTTTGCAACAAGAAGAGTTACTCAACTTTAGACAAGTCAAAGTAACTTTGAAGATGATATCTTTCTTTTAATCTAAGGGCATCATCATCAGGGGTCAGGTCCAATCTAATATGACACTCATTCAAAGCTTCATTTGCTTCAATAACCTTAGAAGTTAAATCATAAAACTTCTTTCGTGTTGAGTTGCTTGAGATTTGGCTTAAGGATCTTGAGTTTTCTAATCACCTGATACATGGTTGTACCACTTATTTCTTGAGACCAAACATATTGAACCGTACTTAATAAGTCCTTATGATCAACTATGAAGTTGAAGAATTTAAAGGGGATATTCTTTTTGGGAGCAACAATGCCAAGATTAACAAGCATTGGTGAGTGATCAAAGATGCCTTGAGGTAGAAATCTACAATCAGAGAAAGGAAAAGTTGTGTTCCATTTATCATTTACAAGGACCCTATAAAGCTTTCTAGTGGTGTTGGCACTTCCTTTACTCTTGTTGGTCCAAGAATGAAAGATTCCACTGAATCTGAGATCAACAAGCTCAGAAGCATGAATACATTCCCTGAATTCAGTAATGCCAGAGTTCTAGTCATTAGAGCCTCCAAAATTCTCACTTGGGTGAGATATTACATTGAAATCTCATATAACCAACCAGGGAGAAGAAGCAAGAATAACAACCTTGATAGTTAAGTGACTCCACATAACTTTTCTTTAAGAAGAGGAATTAAAAGCATAGATAGCAGTTACAAAAAAGTGATATTGAGTGTCAAGATCAGAAACATTCACATTGAACTTTAGAGGATTGAAGATCATCCAGATTCTACCTAAAAGGAAGGAGGTGGTATTATGCAAAATATGCCATGAAGAAGCAATTGAAGCATTAAAAGCTTCAATGTTACAAAGTTGAATTTCTGTTTCAAGGACAACAAGCATTTGAAGGTGTTGTTCTCTCAGAAGCTTCTTGATTTCTTGTTGCTTCGCAAAGGAGTTGAATCCTCTAATATTCCATGCAGCAATGGACATTAAATGATGGAATGAATGAGAATTCCTGTGAATCCCATAATGGAATTTATTGAAGCATATGTCTTCTTCTTATTCTTCTGAGCCTTACTATAACCATTTTGTGCAGGAAAAACACTGCTGGAGGAAGTGATGGAACAAGAAGAGGTATCAAAAATGGAGGGAGAGCTATTGACAACAGCTTGGGAAGATGGCATAGAGGTGAGCTTGCCAATGGTCTCACAAGTCTCACTAGGTTGCATAACATCAATCTGAGCAGTTTCAGAAGGACCCTAAGGTTGCTCAACATCAGCAATTTTAAGAGCAATACATTCCTTCAAAAAAGAAGATGAGTGGGTTGGGTTGTTACATGTTGCTCTTAAGTGGTGGTGGATTTTCCCTTGGATTTCTTGGAAATGACTTCCTTCCATTCAGAAGAAGGGTTAGCAAGCAAAGAAACATTGTGTTGAGGCAAAGGCTCATTGTTAAGCAATGTGATAGGGGTTTGAGCAATGACATGAGAAGAAGGGGAAGGAAGACAAGGATCATTGTCATGCAAGATGATGGGATCAATACTAGGAGCAGGATCAGAGCTTGTGCTACTGGAAGATGGGCAATTGGTATGAAGGTGTCCAAAGCATGAATATGAAGAACAAAGTTGAGGCTTCCATGGGTAATCAATCAGGATGTTAGCAACTTTGGATCCTAGCTTAAGCTTGATAGAGCCCCTAAAAGGTCTAGAAGCATCAACCTCAATACACATTCTAACAAAACTACTACTCTTTTTAGATTCAGTGACAAAATCAACAAAAATAGGTCTTCCAATGGCACTAGTAATGAAAGCAAGACCCATTTCAGTCCAAAATTCAAGGGGAATTTTGTACAGTTTTATCCATAAAGGGATGACCTTACAGGCCTCCTTTTTGAATTCAAGGCCTTGTGTGTCACTTCTTAAGGATTAATGGTCTTCCTGCAATCAGGCATGGCCCACTGCCGAGAGCATTAATGCAAGCATTTTCATCATTAAATTTTAAAAAAAAAATCCATTGTCATCAGCTAGAACATCAACAAGTCCTTTGTATTTCCATAACTTCATAACATTGTTGAACACCATTGTATATAGTAGCTTTTTCTATAGAAAATGGCCAACAAGGCAACTAGTCCAGTTAATACCTCCCTCCTCAGCCAACTCGGGGGGTGGCTCAAGGATATGAGGGACTCATCGGAGCAAGGGGCATGATAGTAGTATTCAAATTTCATTTTAAGAGTCACATCACTAGGCATAGTAGCTATGGAAGTCCATCTAGGCTTAGGTGTGGCTGGTTGAGTATGTTATACATTTGAGGCAAGTGCAAGAGTACTGACAGATGCATGCTCAACAGTGTTATTACCCTAAAAATGAGGAAAAGTAGTCTGATTATAAGGATTGAAAACTTTACCTTTTGGGTTGGTAATGTCAGCTCCTCCTTGTTGGTCAACAACTTTCCCTTTGTCAAGGGCAACTTCACTCGCTCGTGATGCATGAGTGACATCCATGTTTAGATGTCACTCATGCATTCGAAAGGAGTTCTTAATGACGTCAAGTTTCTCTCTAGCTTGAGTGATTTCCATTCGAACTTTGGCAACATCTCTAGCATTGTCAGACACAAATGGGCATAAGGAAACACCACAATACACACAGTGGATGGTGCAGCCTCAAGGTCCTTCGAACTCATAGAAGTTGAAGGGGAGAAAAGATCAGAGACAACTAAAGGGTGATGAGAGAGGTGCAAGAAAGGAGGGGAGAAAGGAAGGAAGAAGGAGGGAGGGGGGAGAAAGGAATTGAAATATATGAAATTCAAAAGGGATCAAAGTGAGATTAGGATAAAGTTTAGGGGGTGAAAGTGAAATTAACCCAACATTAATATAGATCGAGGTATAATTTTGTTCATTTGTCCTTTTCTAAATTGAAGCATCTAATGCGGCTAAGGATGACGTTAAAGAAGTGATGGAAGAATGTTATTCAAGTGAGGTGTTATTTGATAGCTTAATTAAGTACTTTTTGAATAGATTTATATTTATTAACTTCGTACCAAAATTTGTTTGATCAGTTGATTTATCATTATCAAAAACCGTTAAGTACTTACACTTTCAATAAAACAAATATCGTCTCCATAGTATCCCATATTACTGAAATTAATTTAAATTCTGAAAAAATATTATACTCATATTAGAAATAAATAAATATTTTGTAATGTCTCATTTAGGAACTTTAACAATTGCAAGTCAAATCTTAAGTAAATAACACTAAATCAATGTAAAGGAATAATAGTGTTTGAACCTATATCGATATTTGGTAATTAGGTTAGAGGACAGTTGGTCTAGCTATCCACTTGAAAATGATTTGCTTGCTTAAACATATAACATGACATTTATGTAAATCATTTAATAGATAAATTATGTAATGAAACACCACATTTAGAGATTTATTTATTTTTGTAATTAATTTTAATATAAAATGTGGACATGCAAATAAGAATAATTAAAAAGTACAATACAAAAATTAAATACAAAATTCTTATTAGCTTTATATTAAAGTTCATCACGATTAATTAATACAAGTTAGGACTTGTGATATGATGACGTTATTAATAAAAGTCGATTTAAATAAGTTAAATGCTGAGATATATCATATAAATACGGTGTGACATGAGTTACACCATCAACACTTTTAGAACACATACATATTTAAAGTCAACTGAAACTTGCTAAATTGAAATCGCATTCGAGTCAAGTTGGAATATTATTTTAAATTCTTACTATCTCCATTAATATAGTACTTCAAGCTCTTATTCAGGACTAGAGATAATCAGAGTTGTAAGGACAAATATATATGCGAGTTTTTTTACAAGAAAAAAGTATTAAGGACTAATTAGTCATTCAATGGTACAAGATCTTGTACCATTCAATTACAAAGCACAGCGACTTGGGGCTATTTGTGAAAAAATTAAATGCAAAAATAATGCCCAGTTAGTTTAAACAAGTCAAGGGAGGATTTTGGTCAAACAAATTCTAAAATACGATTTACTGCAAATAGCTAAAAATTAGGGGAGTTTAATGCAATTCACTCTATTTAAATAAGAGAAAATAAGGGTAATTGAGTCATTAATTCGAGGAGAGAAGAGAAGGGTAATTGAGTCATTAATTCGAGGACTTGGTAACCACCAACTCTAAATCTACTTTTTTTTTCCACCTGACTCTAAAGCTACTTTACTGACCATGGAAATTAAAGAACTGATTGTGCTTTCTATTTATGGGCCCCCTATTTATTTAGTGGTTTTAAGGTTTCTAAATAGAGAAGTAGTAGTTGGCGTGTCCAGTCCAAAATTTTCATTTCTAATGTTTTTGTTTTTTGTTTGTCCTTCTTGTGACAAGTTCACACTTGGGTGCAACTACAAGTCTACAAGTTGTTACTCAACCCCTACCACCAAATTATATCCCCACAAACACACGTAAAATATAGGGTAATTTGAAGGGTAATTTGCAGAGATCCTGAATTTTAGGTGAATTGAAAGTAAAAATTTGTCTACGCAATTTCGGTTTAACAGTACCTCTGAACTTTTTATTTTTTTGCAGTGATATCTCCTAGAGGGTGAAAAGTCCAGAAAGTTCTTTACTTCTCTCACTTATTACATTGAACAATCACTTATTACATTGAACAAATATTTATGTACTGAAATTACATTCATACCCCAAGAAGAAAACCTTATTATATATATATATATTAGTAAAATGTACGTGCGATGCATGTGATAAAAATTTAAGGTATAATTTTGATTAATATTCTTAATTAAAAATAGTTAAATAATTTATATTTTTGGTAAGAAAAAGGAAATACTTTATTTTTTAATGCTAAATAACGAGTTAAATTAATAAGAATAAACGAAAAGAATATAAAGTACTAAAATACTTTTCATTGTTAATATATAAATCTTATCAAATTAGATGATATACTATTAATATGGGATTCATAGAGAATTAGTGAAATTATGTTTTTTATAAAAAACAAAATAAAAAAAGTAGACTAAAACACTCTAATTAAAAAATCTTATTAAATAAATTACATATTTAAGCACTATATAAAAATTTATTAACAAATTGAAATCTAAATATTAAAACACTCTACATTGGAATATAAAAATCAAAAGCAAAAATATACTATAAAATATACAAAAATAAAATTTAATCACAGGTTCATAACATACATACCAAAAAGAGAGGATAAACTCAAAATACATGTATTAAATAAATTATTTTATAGACAAAAACGAATGTAAAATTTATTCAAATAATAATTTATTAAAATCATATAAAACAGTCATTGAAAGTTAAATAAACACACTCCGAGTCACAACAATATTTTTTCAGATCCGTCTTCAATTTAATATATGTGATATTGAAATTGATTAGAAATCTAAATGATTAGGAAACCATGAGAATTTTATACACCTCAATGTGGCTTTATTTTATCTTTAACTCAAGCTATATTGATAAAATAATATAGAATAGTTTAATTGACATAGGAGTTTAGTTGAATAAAATATTACGAACCACTTAGGTCAACTACATTTATGAGGTAGAATTGAAGTATAATTATCTTTGAAATTAAAATAGATTTTAAAAATGAAGAATAATTTTATAAAATTTGTAGCACTTTAATATTAGTATAGATTTTAAGTTTTCTACTCTAATTAAGTTTTTAGTTTAGTTTAAGTAATTAATTAAAATCATTTGGGTAAGAAGATAACAGTTTGGTCTTCTAATTTAACAAACAATATTTTACAATAAATAAAGGATAGAAGAGTAATTTCAAGTCGCAAAAACCCTCTTGGGGGTTTCACTACAAGAAAACTGAAAGTTCAGTGGGCTGTTAGACCGAAATTCCATTGACTAATTTCTACGTGCAATTGATCTAAAGTTCAAGGGGTCTCACTGCAAATTATCCTAAAATATATGTATATAGGGTAAAGTAATCAAACCATCAGACCACTGCTGTAATATAGATAGTGTGCGTATAACATTTATTAGTTTCAAAATGTGTGTATTGACACCTAAGTTTTTAGGACAAGGACTTAAAACATTCTTGTAATATATATATGGTGCGTATAACACCCGTTAGTTTTAAAATGTGCGTTTTGACACTTTTTTTTTGACAAGTGCTTAAAAAACCCTTGTAATATAGATATTGTGCTTATAACATCCATTAGTCTAAAAATGTGTATATTGTTTTTGAAGAATTAAGCTTTATATATAATATCAAATAAAAGGAATAAGCCATACAAATAAAAATATGTGTATTAACACTTAAGTTATTATGAATCACTCAAATTATATATTTTATTTTTTTTAGTTTCATGAGAATCTAAATTAAAATTAATTATCTATTTTTTTATTCATATGCTTTTATAAGGGGCAATCATTGACTTTTCACATTAAAAATTCAAAATATGATATTAACGATTATTTTGATATTAATTAAACAAACCTATTTTTGTTTTTTTATTTTGGTAAATAAACCCACCTAGTTTCTCAAATAAGTTGGTTTTTTCTAAAATGAAAAATAAAGGTGCGAATTTCCTCCAGAATGTTTCGAGCTTTTAACCCTCTATGATATGCATATAGTGCGTTTAACCCCCCCCCCGCCCCCCCCCCCCCCCCCCCCCCCCCCTCCCTAATGGTCTAGTTCACCCCAAATCTTTTTATTTTTGTGCGAATTGCCCTTATATTAAAAAATTTGGGATGAAGTAGAATCACATGGGGTTATACGCACTATATGCATATCATAGGATGTTAAAAGCTTGCGACCCATGTATATATGTCATTACATATAATGGGTGAATGATGCAAAACACCCATATGATTTGAAAAATGTGCAGAAACCCACCCTCAAATTCATTTTGTGCAGATAAACCCCATTACTATTAAACAAAATGTGCAAATTGACCTCATATGACAAGATTTTGTTTGGTTTTGGACATTTACATGCCATCCTTTCTTCCCGAATACCAAAAATACCCTTATTCCCTTAACAAAATATCATTCTTGCATATATAATTACTTTTAAAATTAAGTTAATAATAAGTAATTATATATATGTATATATTATTTTAATAGTTAGAGACTTTGCTATATTTGTTAAAAAACTAAATTACTTATATAAATAAATTATAATTTTAAAAATAGCAAAATAAATGAATGGATTGTGCCCGAATATATATATTTTCGTTTATAGTTCACTTTTTAAAATTAGGAAAAAAAATAATATTTCGGACATTATCCGAATTTTTAATGTCTGAAATATGTCCAATTTTTTATTTATTTATAGTTCACTTTTAAAATTTAACAAAAAATATATATTTCAGACATTATCCGAAATTTGAATATCCGAAATATGTCTGATTTTTTGTTTTCCGTTTATAATTTACTTTTTAAGTGTAATTGTTTAAAGAAGTTTGACAAGATTAAACAGTAACTTATCACTTTTATCACAAACTAATTTGATTGGATTATTCAAATGACGTGATTCATATTTTTATTATTTTAATTAAATTTCCCTTATGTAATAGTAATAATAATAATAATAACTTATCTACATAGTAACAAAAAAATAAAAATAAAAATAAAAGGCATAGTGGTACAAGAAAGGGCAGAGCTAGGAAAATTATCTAGGGGGGGCAATTTAATTTTTTATACATTAATTAGTAACATTTATATTTTTCTGAGTTACCAAATAAAATTTTAAAACTTTTGGAGGAGGCAATGCAATTTTTTATAAATTTATTGGTAAAATTATATTTTTTAGGCTAGCAAAAGAAATTTTTAAAAACTTGGAGGGGCCATATGCAATTTTTATAGACATATTTATAATATATATTTTTGGGGCTAAAAAAGTTTTTAAAAAAATTTACGGATAGAGTGGCTCCGCCCTTTGGGTACAAGATTGAAATCTCTTTTGAGGGTAAGATGATAATTTGACATCTAAAAATAGGGCTACAAACGAGTCGATCCGAACCGAGCCAAACTTTGAAATATTCAAACTCGGTTCATTTACTAAACGAGCCTAAAATATATGTTCAAGCTCGACTCATTTGCTTAACGAACGAGCCCGAGCTGAACGTCAAATTTAACGAGTCGAGCCCGAGCTTACTCACGAACGACTCGTTTCAGTTGCAACATATATTACTCTTGCCAATAGATGTCTGGATTGAGTTATTGCATGTCTGTTTTTAACATATTTCCACTAGTATAATTTTTATGAATGGTTTTTATATTATGACCGCATAGTTCCTATAATCTTTTCACAACAATCTTCATAATTTGTTCAATTTGAACACTTTTTTTTGTCAAATATGAAATAATTTTACTATTTAACTTAGACGAGCTTCTTCACGAGCTTAGTAATGTTCATGCTCGACTCGTTTCCTAAACAAACCTAAAAATTGTACTCAGGCTTGGTTCGTTTACTAAACGAACGAACACGAGTCGATCACTTAACGAGTTGAGCCCGAACTTGCTCACGAACGGCTCGGTTCATTTGCAACCCTATCTAAAAGGGCTTGAATGGGGGTTATTTGCACTAATTGTAAAGTGTAGGGGGGTTTAAAAACCATGAGAGGGTTTTTTGCACATATTTCAAACCATAGAGGAGTTTTGCGCTATTCACCCTACATATAATATAATAGATATATATACCTATATAACATGTATTGAATTAATGATTCGTCATTGCGATATCGATTACCATCGTGGTGATAGTGTAATTTTTTATCTTTAAAATGAATATCGGTGTTATACAACAGTATCGATACCTTTCAAAAATGTTACAAATAGATTAATACATAATATATCGGAATGATACGACAAAACATATTTGTGTTTTTCTCTTTTTTCTTTTTGTTGGAGTCTGGTATCAGAATGTTTGCCAATATGATTCTTTCTTTCCAAGTAAAAGTGACACTTCAAAAGATAAGCTACATTTTAGATAGATTATTAATAATTGATTCCCTAAGTTAATTTTGATATGCCCGAACCAATTCTAAACACATACACACACACAATAGAGACACCAAGATTTATAGTGGTTCGGTCCAATTGGTACCTACATCCACTTTGAGAGAGTTTACTTTCTTTCGGTTGAAGAAAAACAATGGTGGAGAAGAGGATACAACATCAACTCTACTTTACCTCACACTCTTTTTTCTCTCACTTACACAAAACACTCTCTGTGTTTCTTTTCTTGCTATCTTTCTTGCACTTGTGTTTTACAATCCTTACAACGTCCATATATATCCGAACGAAGTAGAAACCAAACAAAAACAAACTTGCGCATGGGCATGCAAATCTGTGCATGTGGGCTGAGATTTCCACGCGTGACTTGAGCAGCTGCCATTCTTGACTTTGGCAAAGCATGTGTGATTTGGACTACGCATGGAGATGAAGATGATGGTGGAGAGTTGCAGCAGGCGTGATATGGAATGGAACTTATAATTCTCCCCCTTCCATACCAATTGGAGGAGAACGTCTTCTGTTGCGCTTCAGTTGATGTTCATCCTGGCTATGTCTCTGCATAGCTCTAGCTTATCTCGAGTAATCACTTTTGTCAACATATCTATCGGGTCTTATCTGTGTGGATCTTCACAATCTTCAATAAGTGTTGCTCCATTACTTCGCATATCCAGTGATAGCGAATGTCGATATGCTTCGTGTGGGAATGGTACATTGAATTCTTGCTCAAGTCTAGAGCACTCTGATTGTCACAATGCACTTTGTATTCTTTCTAACTAACACCCAGTTCTTGGAGAAATCGTTTTACCCACAACATTTCCTTTCCAGCTTCCGCTGCGACAATGTATTCTGTTTCAGTTGTAGATAAAGCAACACACTTCTGCAATTTGGATTTCCATGATACAGCTCCCCCTGCAAAAGTAAATAGAAATCCTGATGTAGATTTCCTGCTATCAATGTCACCGGTCATATCTGAATCTGTATAGCCTTCTAAGACTGGTTCTACTCCCCCATAGCACAAGCATAGTTTCGATGTACTCTTCAGGTACCTAAAAATCCACTTGACTGCTTCCCAATGGTCTTTGCCTGGATTTGAAAGAAATCTACTTACAACGCCTATAACATGAGCTATATCCGGTCTGGTGCAAACCATTGCATACATCAAGCTACCAACGACTGAAGAGTAAGGGATTGTTTCCATCTCTTCCTTTTCTTTCATCGAAGAGGGACACGATCGCTTGCTTAGGTTGAAGTGATTAGCCATCGGAGTACTGACTGGCTTGGCATTTCCCATGTTGAACTTTGCAATCACCCGTTCAACATACTTCTCTTGTGACAACAACAATTTCTTGGCTTTCCTGTCACGAACAATTTTCATGCCCAATATCTGTTGAGTTGATCCTAGGTCCTTCATGTCAAAGGACTTGGATAATTCTTGCTTCAGCTTGCTGATCATATTAGCATCCTGTCCAACTATCAACATGTCGTCAACATACAATAATAGAATAACAAAGTTACCATCCGGAAATTTTTGAATGTAGACGCATTGATCTGCAACAGTTCTCTTGTAACCATGACCCACCATGAATGAGTCGAACTTTATATACCATTGCCTCGGTGCTTGCTTGAGGTCGTAGAGACTTTTTTTCAGTTTGCAGACCATATGCTCTTTCCATGTAACTTTAAAACCTTCTGGTTGGTCCATGGAAATTTTCTCCTGTAGATCTCCATGGAGGAATGTTGTCTTTGTTGGCTTTGAAATTCTATTTCAAGCAATAAATCTTATTTTGATATTTACAAAACATTCAAAACCGTGTTTGGTACTAATATGACTTTGAGCTAAGTGTTTCAGCAAGTACAGGTAAATGATTCGGGAAGATCGCTAAAGCAACAAGCGATAAGAAAACTCAAACGCAAACTCGAAGAAGAACAAAAAGATCAAAGAAAGAACAAAAGCTGGACTCAAGACCTGGGGTAGATAGGTCGGGGTGAGAATATTGTAACAAGGTATCTTATGTGTTGATTGGTCTTATAAGCTCAAGAAATAAATCAAACGAACTCAAACGGATCAAAAACGGACCTTGAAAACAATTCTTGGAGTCACCTAGTCGACTGGCCATAAAATGGCAGCCGACTGACTGTGACCCAGTCGACTGGCCGTTAAGGACCCAGCCGATTGGATGAACCAGTGAGCTATAAAAATTTTTGATTACATGAGGCAGTCGACTAGCCTGTCCACGACAGTCGACTGACTGTGCCCAGTCGACTGGCAGTTAAGGACCCAGCCGACTGAATGAACCAGAGAGTTTCGAACATTTTTGATTGCCTGAGGCAGTCGACTGGCCTATCCAAGGCAATCGACTGACTCATGAGGCAGTCGACTGGCCTTCTTGAGGCAGTCGACTGGCCTTCTTGAGGCAGTCGACTGACCCTAGCCGTTGGGAAAAATATTTTAAATCTAAGCATGGAGGCAGTCGACTGGTTGCCGTCAGGCAGTCGACTGGGTGCTTCAGGAGTCTAAGGAAAGTATTTCTAAACAATATTTTTGCCCAAAAAGAAATGATTTTGCTTGCTGATTTTCAGGTCCTACTCTCCACATTGTCTAGGGTGAGATACACTCTCCAAACCCTAGTGTTACACTATATAAAGAAAGAGATATGGATTAAAACTTTAAGGGTCTTGTGTGAGAAATTTTAAAAACATTGTTCATCTCTAATTTTCTCTCAACCATCTTCTGAAAAATCATTTGATAGCAAGAAAGATAAAAAATCTTGTTTTTCACTCTTATCATTTTGAAGATCTAAACTCAAGCCTTGAGCCTATTCTCTTATTGAAAATATATTGTGAGAATATATATATCTTGAGTTCTTGAAATATCACCTAAAAACACTTGAGCTTATATTGATCTATCTTCCATAAAAACCTTAGGGTTTTGAGTGTTTTTGTTTCTTGAGTGATATATTGATTGCATACACAAATTTGTGATCTTGGGTGAGTGAAGCCCATTGTATCAAGGGAGGAATGTTCTCTTGATTGTGTGAAGAGCTATTTAGCTATTTTGTAAAGGTTTTGCTATTCCACCTATTGAAGGAAGAGCCATAGTGTGAGGATCAGGAAAGTCTCAAGGAAGGGGATTCTTTGAGCCGAGGAGTAGGAGTTGCCGAACCTCGTAAAAATTAAGGTGTCAATATCTCTATCTCTATCTCCTTACTTTATGTTCATGCTTGCTTAATTTATATTGTGGTAAATAACTTGTTGAATTTAAGTGAAATTATTCATTGCATATTTTACCTTGTAAATTAGTATTGAACCTTGTTGCATGTTCTAGTAAGAATAGAAAGAAGTTAGAAATTATTTTTAAAACCCTATTCACCCCCTCTAGGGTATTTTAGTGACTTACAGTCTTGACGTCCATCTGTTCAAGCTCTAGGTTCAGACTAGCTATCAATCCGAGTATCACTCAAATTGAGGTCATTTTCACCACTAGTGAGAATATCTCGTCAAAGTCGATGCCTTTCTTCTATTGGAATCCTTTGACAAACAATCGGGTTTTGTGCTTTATCGGCTTTCCGTTGGCGTCTTTCTTCAGCTTGAACACCCATTTATTTTTCAACATTTTCTTGCCTTTGGGAAGTCTCACCAAATCATAAGTCTGGTTCTTCTGCAAGGAACTCATCTCTTCTTGCATAGCTTGCACCCATTTACCTTTGTTTATATGGGTGTTTACTTCTTGAAAGCATTTTGGATCCCCTTCATCAGTAAACAGAATATAGTCTGACTCTGGATATCTCCTCGACGGAATCAGCGGCCGGCCTCTTTCAGATCTTCTTAGCTGAGGCTCTTCAACTGGAGGAGCTACTTCTGGTTCTGTAGCTTCTGGTGGAGGGGTTTGTGGCTCCTCCTTCTCAATACCCTTAGGTTCTTCTTCCTCATCTGCTTCTGGAATTTCATCATCTGGGATCAACTATACTAGTGCAGGATCTGGGATGATGTATGTAACACTGGGACTAGAATCACTGGGCTCTGTGATTTTTGCAGTGTCTTTGTATGTCTGGTTCTCTTGGAACACAACATCCCTGTTTTTGATAACCTTCTTCGATTCTGGATCCCATAGTCTGTATCCGAATTCTTCGTCTCCATAGCCGATGAAGATGCATGGAGTTGATTTCAGATCAAGCTTTTGTCTTTGCTCCTTGGATACATATGCAAATGCCTTGCACCCAAATACTCTCAGGTGAGAGTAGAAGGGATCTATTCCAGTCCATACCTTTTCTGGTACTTCGAACTGCAGTGGTACTGATGATGATATGTTGATCAGGTAGACGGCGGCTCTAACTACTTCACCCCAGAATGGCTTTGACAACTTAGCCATACTGATCATACTTCTGACTCTGTCCATAATGGTCCGGTTCATCCTCTTGGCTAAACCATTATGATGTAGGGTACGTGGAACCGTCTTCTCATATTGGATACCGCGTTCAAAACAGTATGCTCGGAACTCGTTGGAAGTGTACTCGCCTCCATTGTCTGATCGGAGGCACTTTAGTTTCTTTCCGGTTTCCCGCTCTACCATAGCGTGGAATGCCTTGAAGTAATCGAGCACCTGGTCCTTTGTTTTCAAAAAATATATCCACACCTTTCGTGAAGCATCATCAATGAATGTGAGAAAATATTTGTTACCGCCTAACGATTCCACTTCTAAAGGACCACAAACATTAACATGTATTAAACTCAACAACTCTGATCTTCTTTTGGTAGTTGAGTTGAAAGAGACTCTATGTTGCTTTCCAAATAAACAGTGATCACAAGGGTTTAATTGAATACCTTTTGATACTGCAATTAGTTTCTTCCTTGCTAGTGTAAGCAACCCTTTCTCTCCCATGTGTCCGAGTCTTTTGTGCCACAAATTTGGTGAAGTCTCATATTCTACTGCATTGAGACTGTCAGAAATTATCTTCACATAGGTTTTGTATAATGTGTCGTGTACTTGTCCTCAGACGACAACCATGGCTCTTTTTATCAGCTTCCAGGTGCCATTGCTGAAGTAGTTTCCATAGCCTTCTCGATCTAAGGTTATCCCAGAAATGAGATTGATACAAAGGTCGGACACATGTCTGACATCCTTTAACACCATACTACAACCAATACTAGTCATGATCTGGATATCGTTGATTCCCATGATCTTCGAGAAACTTGTATTGCCCATTCTCACTGTACCAAAGTCTTCTGCTTTGTACGAGGTGAATAAATCACTGTGGGGAGTGGCGTGGTAAGATGTTGTTGTGTCAACCACCCACTCGGCTTCATTGCTTCCTACGTGAAGGCATACCTCTTCATCGACTGAGCATATAGTGATATCTCATGTAACAGTGACCATGGAGTCGTCATCTTCCTTCTATGGCTGGTGGCTGCTTTGACCTTGCTCCCTTTGTAGTTTATGGCAATTCTTCTTTAAATGTCATGCGATGCCACAATGATAACAAATAAATTTACCCTTTTGTTGACTTTTGTCATTGCTGGGTCTGCCACGGTTTTGGGACCTTTCTCTACTTCTGCCTCTGCTTCTGCCTCTACCAGTTCCATAAGATTTTCCTTGACCTTCTGTGACAAAGGCATCTGATTGATTCATGCCGGTCTCCTTCCTTCTGGTTTCCTCGCTGAATATGGCATCCTTTACTGTAGCCATAGTGAGTTTGTCGTTCGGTGTTGAGTTGCAGAGGGAAACCACTAATGTCTCCCAATTGGGAGGTAAGGAGCTGAGCAAAAGTAGGGCATGAGTTTCATCGCCAAGATTTAACTCTACAGCTGCAAGCTGGTTCACCAGGTTCTGAAACTCGCTAGTGTGCTCGACTACAGAGGTTCCGCTCCTCAGCTTCAAATTAAAGAGATCCTCCATCCTGGGTCTCCATATGGTATAATTTGATGCCGACAATTTAATCATGGCTCCGGATCCTGAATCTTCCATCGAATCGGATCAAATTTAAGCTCTCCCTGGCTTGTTTGATATTTTCAGAGTAGAATCATGCAAAACACAGAGTACTGTTGCGTCCGGAACAGTCGAAAACCTTAATATTGCCTCTGACTGAGCTCAAATCCGACTTAAGATGACTCCGGAATAGTCAAAATAATAGTGAGGGGCAAAATTATAATTTTTGCAAAGTATTGATGACGTGGCAGCAACAGGGTGTGACACGTGGCAGGGTGGCATGGCCGAATGGTAGTGTGACACATGGCATAATATGAGGATGACACGTGGCAGATGCTAACGTCAGTAGTGACGTGGCAGTAGTGATGACATCATCAGGTGACGTGGCAGCGCGTGGGCGCAGTTCTTCTCAAGGTAAGTCTGATAGGAATATTATTGCTCTATCTTATGTCAAAAAACCAGTTGAGAGTAAGCATTTCTTTACCTCTAAAGTCAATAAGGGTTTAAATAATATTTTTCAAAGGTATATTCCAGTCTGTCATCATTGTGAAGTGAAAAGTCACATTCGTCCCGCGTGTTCAAAGTTAAGAGGTGGAACTTTGAAATCAGAGTGGAAGCATAAAACTCAAAGAAAGCCCAATGTTAAAAATCAAATTCGGGTGTTGAGTGAAGAGGTGAAAAGGTTGTCTAGGCTAGCAAATAGAGCACCGAAAATTAAACAAATATGGGTTAGAAAAGATGAATTGCATTGTTTGGTTGTTCATACTGCATGTCTAGCACGTGACTCTAATTCTAAGAAAGATCTCGAGTATATATCCACAGATTCTCAATCAACAGACGTCTCTACAAAACCATTAGATTGTCAAAAGCATATGTATCTTAGAAAATCTGGTGGCATATTATCATTAGGATAGATATCTTCATATATATCATTCTAGGAATATCTTGCATTATCTTTTATCCTAGAATTGATACATTATCATGCATTTTGTATTGTTTGTATGTTTATTTGTTTTTATTATGCATGCATCATGTTTTGTTACTGTTAGGGTTATACATGCATGCATCATTATGGTAAAAATAAAAAATAAAAAAATAGAAAAATTCTTAGCATGTTGAGTTTGGCTAAGGGTAAAAATGGTTGTCATATTTCACTATATTCTCATATTTATTTTTCTTATTATGCTTATGAGAGTTGGAGTTGTTAGTCTGACTTGAGGTGATGAGTTATTCACTTGACATGTTTAAGTATTATTTTTGGAACTGATCAACTTTGGGTGTTTGTTTTACTTTGGAGATGAATGTAATACTTGTTGAAACTTTTAGTCTTTCTCATCTAATCCGAAGTGATATGTAGGTTCATGAGTTATGCTAGATTGATCTATGCTTTTAAATACCTTTTGCATTCTTATGAATGTTGTGGTGATGTTGAAAAGAATAAAAAATGAGATATTTCAAATATAGAAATGCAAAAAGTAGTTATTCGATCTGAGTAAACGGGCCTCTTGCCTCAATAAGCATTGAGTGTTCGCGTAAAAAGGGGAGAAGACTAATGAGCATAAATCTCATGGAAGAAACTCAGGCCCAGTTAGTCGGGACTAAAAATCTTCGCTAGAAAGTCCGGATCTTAGAAAGACAAAAAGGGATATGGTCAAAACGTAGAAAATATTAAATTGTGTTTTCTTTATTTAGCAATAAGGTTTGAGCTAAAGATTTGACTTCTAGTTTAGGTTTTAAACTGAAGTATCATCACAGTTAGTGAGGAGATTGTTAGAATTAACACGTATTATTTTTATCTTAGTTGTTTGCTTACATCTGAATATTTTTTCATATATTCAAATGTTATGTAAAGCTTGTCTTGTGACTGCTTATGATTACAAGGTACGTGTGCTGATTTTCTTCACTATCATGTGTATAATAGTTAAGTTAAATATGTGAATATGAAGTGTTAAAGATTAGCTCATTGTCTCTAATACCTTGCTCACATGTTTCTAAGAACAAAAATATTTTTGTTTTGCATTTTGCATTCATGTATTAGTCTTAAGTTCATGCATTGTAGAGATTTATGTTACTTGAGAATCTGGATATAATCTTTTAGAATACTTTATCTTTGTATTTAGTGATTGACTTAGATTCTCTAGAGTCTTCCCTGTTATCCTTTCCCTATGTGTTCATCTTGAAGTTTTCCTTTATTTCTCTCATGTGCTTTGATTGTTTTTACTGTTCCTTGTCATTTAAGTGACAAAAAAGGGGAGAAATATTGAGTAAGGGTAAGTAATGGTTTTAGGGGGGAGAAATATTGAGTAAGGGGGAGAAAGAGTGTGTGTTTTATGATCATTATGCTTACATAGATATTGTGTTTTTATTATGATAATTTTATATCTGTTTTCCACACTTGCGTTTAATAGTTTGTTTAGTGTTGTGGTTACAGGATTGGTAGATTGTCATGAAAGCAAGGTGATAGTTTATATCTATGTTTGTCGGTGTGTGTTCATAGGTATATATGTTATTTTGTTATTTATGAGGCTATATTGTAAAACATGGTTTTGTCTTAGAAATGCCAAGGGGGAGATTGTAAGAAAAATTATTATAATTGTTTATATATGGCATGTTTTAGACAATAACCATATTGAATGTTAGATAGCTCGTGTTAGTTTCAACGACAACTACAATCTTCGACAAAGGTGAAATCAAGCATTGAAGTAGTGAAGAATACAAGTGAAGAGCAAAAGTGATAGTATTGAATAAAAATGTATCCCGGAGGGCAAAAATGGCATTTCTCAAAGCCGTCAATTTAAGCAAAAAGTCTCAGAGAGTCAAGAGGGTCATTTTGGCACAGTTGTGGAGAAAATTGGTTTGGACAAAATTACCTACGCTTAAGCCTACGCTTTCACTTTCAAAAGTGACTGAAAAGTGGTGATTTTATGCTTGGACCTACGCTTAGAGCATAAGGACCCTACGCGAAAGCTACGCTTCAAGCATAACTGCGACAAGGATTTTTATTAATTTTGGTTGGTTGTTATGTATCCTATTATGACTTGGGCTACACTCATATATATCCTAGGACGTATATATAGGATATATAAACAAAATTTGACTAGATTCATTCCCAATTATAAGAGGATTAAATAAGGGAGGAGTCCTAGTTCAAAAAGGAAACAGTGATTTCAGCAAGATTTTCATTCAACTTTGGGAGCTCATATCTCGGTCAAAAAAGGTTCAAATGAGGTGATTCTTGAACCTATCATCAAGATCGTGAAGTCATATTTCCAATGATATATTACATAACGTCATCTAATGTGTGTAGCTCCAGATATTATCAAAAGAGTGAGGGTGTCCTGTAGAAAAAGCTAGAAATTTCATAATCAGGCTGAAATTTTATTTTGACTCAAATTGATTCATGTTGACCTGGATGACCTTGAGTTCGACCCAAATACCTATAAGCACGTGTATATCACATATTATACATTATATTGAAGGGTTTGGCTCAATTGAGTGTGAAATTACAAAAGATAGCGAACTTAGGGTTTCTCCTCTACATTGCCTATAAATACCAAGGTGTATAATAGAGGAGGAACGGTTTTTGAGAGATCTCTATATTATTCTATCATTCATATTTTTCTACAGAGATTTATTGTGAGAGAAGATGATTGAGTGATTATCTATCTTCTAGTTCTCTCTTGGTTTGAGTTTCTCCAATTGTGCTTCTACATCGAAGATCTTTATACACAATTGGATGAGTGGTTGCTGAAAATCATCACACCATCTATTGGAACGAGGTTTCTTTGATCCTTTGAAGAACGAAGCCGTCTGAGTGCGGAGATTGGAGCGAGAAGCTTCGTGGTTATTTGATCTGCTGAGAAACAGAGTCGTTAGTGTACGGAGCGGAACGCGAGTGAATCTAGACTTTTAGACGTCGAGTGAAGAACAACAAATTACATCGGTTGTAAGTATTTCTTTTCATATAGTGTATAAATTCTCTGATTGATAGTGCATCGATACCCGAGCGTATCCATGGTTTTTACTTGGAGTTTTTCCAAGGTTTTCCACGTAAAAATAGCGTGTCTCTATTGCTTTATATTCTGCACTTAGATTAATATTTGTATGATTTATCTTGTTAGAGAATTGGATTAAAATTGACTTTTCTGCAATTAATTTTAATTTGTCAATAAATTCACAAAAAGCTTATTCATTCCCCCTATAAGCTTATTTCATTGATCATCTAGGTAATTTCAATTTCATTTCCTTTCACTTGGAGTTTGAAGAAGTGTTCAACATGGGAATTGCTATGGTTGCTTTATTCTTTCATTTGCTCTAAGTATTGGGGTAAGTTTCTAGCTCTCTTGAGGTTTTGAACTTCAAACCCTAGATTTTCCATTCTTGAAGTATTATGTTTAACTATTGGTTTTTGGTTTCCTTTTCTCTTGAATCTTGGTAAGGACCATAAGTTAAAACATGCTATCATTTTGAATAATTATGATGTGAGCATGTTGGGGGAATTATTTGTTAGGTTGAAGGATTGGTTTAGATCCACATTTCGTTTTCCGCATTTATCTTCCGAGTTTAGTGTACGGTTTACGTCACCCTTGGGTTTCTTAGGCTCCATTTAGGAGTAAGGAAATTCGGGGCGTGACAGAGTTCGTGTTCTTCTGAATGGGTATGTATAATTAGGACTATTATTTTATTAATATTGTGATTGTTTTTATAGTTATTTACTTTAAGTTTAGAATCAGAGACGGTACCACGAGATAATTTTGAGAGAATTCAAAATACGGTAGAAATGAACTACCGAGTACTCGGTAGAAATTTCACGAAGTACTTGGTGGAGCAGCAGTGATGAAAACGGGTCAGACTATTTTTTGTTCATTCTCCACTTTTCTCTCCACCCAAGTGCTCTCATTTCTCATTACTCCATACTTGAATTCATAAATGAGAGATATTTTAAACATGTTTGAGTCTCCTTCTAAATACCATAACTCATTTATGTCAACACAATGAAGAAACAATCCATACTCAATTACATCTTCAAGCTTTGGAACCTCTCTTACACCTTCTCTTCATTACTTTGAAGTATCTTCCAAAATGAGAAGTGAAATCTTTTGAAAAAGGTTCCTTGTGATCACTTGATTGTTTACCTCTCATTAGAGCTTGTGAGGATTAATGTCTGGGTATTGAACTATGATACAAGTTAAGTAACCATGGCCTCTTTAATTAATACACTCCAGGTGTTTGATAGAATGATTGAATAGGATCCATGGCCCCAAAGAAGAAACCACGCATTACCATATCATCAAGCAAGCGACCAATTTCCCCTAATTCATCACAATCGTCATCTGATAAGGCCATAAATGAAGCACCAATTAAGGAGCTAGTCAAGAAAGCCATTGGGAAATTATTTAATGTCGAAAGAACTATCAAGATTTCGGATTTAGAAGATGAAGAAGTAGCATCATGGGGGATAAGTTGCATAAAGAAAAGGGGGTTAGAACCATTGTTACAACCCGCGTTGACCTATATAATCAACCCATTATTATTTGAGTTTTGGCTCAATATAATGGATGTGGACGAGGACGGTGATAAAATGATGGAAACAATAGTGAACGGGAAACCAATTCTTATCACGCCATTATCTATTAGTAAAGCATGGGGCATTCCACATGAATGCCCTATCCATTTAAGAGACATACTTTTGGCGTTACCCCAACATTTCCCGGACATTGACGTTATTGCGAAAAGTATAACTAAATGAAGGTTCAGAAATAAGAATAAATCGTGTACGGAAAGGAAACACTATGCACCAAAGATGTGGATTATTGATCCTATTATTCGATACCAAGCACACCCTCGGGGCCATAGTAGTAAACGTCGCGGGATTTTTCAAGAAGCATTATATGCCTTTGAAAAGGATCATTGGATCTCAATCCCGGATGTTATTTGGACAAACATCTATGAGGCGTGGGTTGACATGAGTAAAATGACCAAATTCAATGCCTCATCATATGTGGTTCCCTTCCCGACCTTAACCATGAAGTTAATGAAAGATCATCATGTGCCAATAGAGAAACTAGGAAAAAATGAGTACAAACTAAAGTATTTTGATATTTCTAGTTGGCATAACATGATATCTAAGCTACGCAAGGTGGAAGGAGAGAAAGAATGAGAGAAAATGTCGATATCTAATGAACAATACTTGACAATCATGGCAACCATAGAGGGGATAACGAAGAAATTGGAAGACCTAACTATGAAAGTCGATTCGTTGATGAAAAAATGCTCTGCATCCACTTCTCATCACCCACCACCATCCTCTTAGATTAGGATTTTTAGAATAGTCGATCATGAGCCGGCATAGAATTATGTTCTAGATATTGTCGTAGGTCGATCCATGAATCGTTATTTTGTACTTTTTGCTTTAATTTGTTAATTACGTTTTTGTACTCAAACTCCAACAAAAAAATATTAGAAAATTAACAAAAATGGATATTTTGGTATTTATCGAGCAAATTATTTAGATTTGATCTATTTTTCATTTATACGGATATAACGATATAAGTTTGGGGGAGGGTACGATTTTTCAAAAATAGTTTTATAAAATTATAACTTATATAAATAAATACTTCTATTTTAATTAATTTTATATAAATATTTATGTATTATATATATATATTTATTTTGTTTTGTTTTAAATATTTTATTTAATTTTATTTACTAATTTCTTATATATATACTATGTATATTTCTATATATATATATATTTATTAAAGAAAACATAGTTTTTGAAAAAACAAATCTGGTATAGGGACTACCGAGTACTTGGTAGTTTCCTCACCGAGTACTTGGTGAATCCTGAAAAAAATTATATTTTTCTAAATTCCGAAAATTAATATATATAATTATGTATTTCAATTTTTCCTTTCAAATTAGGAGTTTGACTATAATATATTAGTATAGTATATAGTTTTAGTAGCTTATAATAAAGAAAAGAGAATTTTATGAAATTTCCATAAATATGAAATCATTTTCAATTATGGACAGTTTTACATTAAATCTTATTTCCTTTTCAAAACTTTCCATGCTAAACAATTCCTATTCCAAATTTCTGCAGTAAATTGAGTCATTCCTCCCTTAGCAAGGATTTGATTTAAGATCTATAAATATAGAGCCTCCCCTAGTCTTTCTTCCACATATTCTTCACAAACTATTAGAAAATTAAAGCTAGTATGGCCAATGGAAGTTTGATGGAGGAAGAGATCAAGGATGCTATCCTTAAGGGTGATTATCTGGCAAATTATAAGATCAAATACGAACGTATTTTCTATAATCACATCACGTACGACCCATTGGAGATCATGACAGATCAAGCTTTCAAGGAGTGGCGACTAGAGAAGCTGTACAAGCCGGCGAATTTACAAGTTTTTCCTAATATTGTGCGTGATTTCTACTACAATATGAGGTATGATGTTCAAGGGGAAGGAGGTTTGATTGCACGTACAACTATACACTACAATTCAAGGTCTATTAACGTAACTCCTGAGGCTATTGCAAAAACATGGGGACTTCTCCATGAATTACCCTCCGATCTTGACAGTAATCTTTGACTTATTTATCATCCTATTCCGTCCTTTCATATAACACCCTATATTATTTTTCCAATTTTCTGAAATTATTTTTCGATTTAATTTCGGTTGTGACGTCACTTGTTCATCACGTAATGGTTATTCTTGGTGTTTCACGTTTAACATTTGGAGCTGACTGGGCGACTTGACGATTGTCTCCTTGAGGACTTCGTGGACTGTCGTTGATGATTACGTGACTTGACTTGACGTGACAGTAGTGTTTCGGACTTAGTGAAACGTTGACGTGAATTCTTATTGTCGACTAAGTGGATTCATTTAGACGCTCGACTTTTAGTGCTTCTACTGGGTGACGGTACGTTTTGTTGACCGACGTTAAAGGTTTCGACTCAGCTGTGCGAGTTCGGCATTTAGTGCGTTAGGGGTTCGACGTTTTATTTTCCCTTATAATGGGATTATTATGTGTTTCATTTGATTGACGTGTCTTGTTTAGCTGGTGTGCTTAGGAGTATTTGTATTCTCCTTTCTCCTTTTCTGTATTCATATTTACGTGATATAGTTGGGACGTCATCACTTAGCATTTTGTCAGGCTTAGGATGTGCTAGGTGACGTAAGGAGTTGTAATTTTTCTTTCGTATTTAGTTTAGTACATGCCTTGTCTGACTGACGTACTTTGTGTTTGTATGTGGGTGCCCCTATGTATTGTTTGACTTGTGTGCTTAGGGGCATTTACGTTAGCTTGTTTGTTTATATCGGATTCTTTTCATGCCTTATTACTTGTGGTTATTCGGTGGGTCTTGTACATACCCGATGTTCCGGTGGTTGAGTTTCACACCCCGGACTATTTCTTTCGATTTATTTTATTATTCGGCATTGCGGTTTAAATCGGAGTAGTTAAGGAATGGTTTATATTATTTATTAGTTATCCGTAGAGTTTACGGGCTTGCATGATATTAATTACGGGTCGATTGATTATTTATTTCAGTTATATTATTTATTGGGTGTCTCGTTTATTTTTTGGGATCGCGCGTTATTATTTGGAGGCCCCCGGTATTTTTCGGGATTTATTGTGTATATCTATATTTTGGAGTTATTATGTAATTTATGGATAGTATGAGGATTACTTTTGAAATTAGGAGATATATGTATATACACGTGTATGACTGTGGAGAATTAGAGATAAAGATTCACGAAGCTTCTCCATTTCTTTAGCCCCTCACGCGCAGACCACTCCCTATTTCTTCTTCATCTCTTCACGCGGCTCAGCCTCAATCTCCTCATTCTCTCCAGCAAGCCGACCACCCTCTTCTTCACCATCATTGTCGGCGAGAGATAGAGAGAGAGAGAGGACGGGAAAGAGGCAGAGGGTCGCGCACAGAAGAGGCGAGACCTGATCTGGTGTTAGTTGGAGATGACGACGAAGGTGATGGTTCTGGTGTCGCACGGTGGCATGATAGTGGTCGTTAGCAGAGGGAGCATCGCGATTGAGAGAGAGGTGATCTGGTGAGGCTCCATGGGTCTGGTGGTTTGGCGATGACGACCTGGCGGTGATGGCGTTGCCTGATAAAGGGCGACGATGGCGTCGTGGCGTCGCGCAGGAGGCCGTGGCGGCGTCGTGGTGGCGCTGGTTCGCACGCAGTGGCAACGTGCAACGGAGACAGTTTCGGCCGGAACTTCGACCGGCGATTTGGTCGGCTTCCCGATGTCGGTTTGGGCTGAAATTTTGAGGAAAGCTTCGTATCGACGCTAGGTACGATATACTAAAACTTCATATTTTTCCATTGAGCGGTTTGTCTTAAAATATTATTTATAGGTTCGAATTTTCGTTTTGGTTATACTAAATTTATTCAAAATTATTAACCAATTGCTAATGGGCTTCGTATATATCGTATAGGTCGTTGAGACGGACGTTTCGGTATATTTGAAATAATTTTCGGGCGACTTTGGTTGGCGGGCTCTATATTCGGGCGCCGACAGTGTTCACAGCGGGATTGTTTGTAAGCAATTAAAATATGTGATAATTTACATATATATATTCTTATATATATACATATCTGACACTCACTAATAATGCGTAGAAAACGTTAGTACATCTTCGTTGCATGTTTATGGGTAAATAGAAACGTTTAATTAAATTTCTAGTGATAGACAGAAATCTAGAAATTTTATAAAATTTATAAAATACCCATAGTTAGATTAGATGTTGTCAGAAATAGAAATACTTCGAAGAAATTAAATTAGAAGGTGTATGTGGACGTAGGTCCGGTTAATTGATTTTCCCCTATTATTTATATTTTATTGAAATTAAAATAAGTTAGGGGATTCACGAGAACGAGGGACGTTAAAACTTAGACACAGTTTTAGTTCTCTTTTTAGTTTATTTTTCTTGAAAAATATAATGAAGTTACATTGCGAATTAAATTGTCCATGAGGTGGACTAATTTGAAAACAATTACCGAAAATTAAATTAAAATCATGCGAGCTTATAAAAATTTATTAGTATCGGAAAATTGAGAACCCGGATGATCTTGAGATAAATTGACGTGATTTGCTGCTATAATTGAATTATAAAGCATGCTTTTAGAAAATGAAAATGATTATATATTGTGGATTGGTTGTATAAAAACGGATTGTGAGACATATATTTATCAATTGATGATGTTATATTTCGATTATTGATTCACTGTTGAGGCATGATATACATATTTCATACACCATGAGCATTGATATTGCATTGGGTGTGATTTCATGTCTCATTCGTATACCATTAGTGTAAGTGAGTCTTTCGGGTAGTCGCAACAACTGGCTAGGCGGTGTCTCTCACTACCGGCGGACTAGTAATTCGGGAATCAGGGAGGCGTGGGAGGATTTGATCCGAACACGGTATGTTTTTCACGAGTCGATATAATCCTCGTGGTTGTGTTACTTTGGCGACATTATACCCGGATGTCTCTTGTCATTGCATAACAATCACATTAAGCATTCATTCATTTATATGATCATTTATGGATCTTTCATACTGTTGATATTTGATAGTATTGAGCTTATGGTATCTGTATTGTAATAAGATTTATGTTTTCCTTGGGAGCTACGGCTGAGTGGCTGTGAACGGGATGGTATTTGTAAATTCATTAAAAATAGTGGAAATTAACTCAATGTGAATAAAAGTTAAAAGATTTTAAAATTTAAAAGAAAGGAAATGTAACAATGTTAAAACCTTGATTAGTGGAGCCACGATTGGTATGTGTTTCAGGTGGTTACGTGAACATAAGTGGAATTAGGTTTTGAGGTGAAACTGTTCCCCTTGAGTTTGGCTATAGATTTCATTGAGTTGAGTGTGGATATAAATGAAAGAGGTTTTGGTAATTAACTGCCCCTCCCCCGAGTTGGGTGTCTAGTTACGTTGATTAACGCTTTATAGGGATTTAGTTGAGTTTGTAATGTTCGGCCATATAGGCTTTCGTGGTTGGTGAGTGGTATTACCACGGGTTGATTATTAGACCACTTCGGTGGTGTGAGGAGTTTAGAAATTCAAAGGTTGTTTTAGGCTCATAAATCATGTCGTCTCTCTCTTTCGACTACTGATATTTGTGAGCTTGTTATTCTTTCCTCCCATTTGTGGGAATAGTTTTGAGTATTAAACCATGGTTATTCCGGTGCCTTGAAATCTGGGTCATGGTTTGGATCTTTGGGATCAAACCGGGGTTTCCTCAAAGTTTTAAAAACTTAAAGCTTTTGAATTTTTATAAATCGTGTTCTTTAATTACCCTGGTGCCCGTTAACTATTTTTGAAAGTCAGAAATCAAAAACTTGTTTTGTAAAATATGTTTAAATTCTTGGGACCAGGAGTACCGAATGCAAATTCGCTTTTGAAAGAAATATCAGAAAATATCATTTGAAATTGTTTTGTAAATTCGATGAATTAGGGCACGGGTTGCCCTGTTCTAGGGATCTCGATGTTATTTCCGAGATCTCGGCATCGTTAGAGGTCGATAAATCCAGGTTCCTCCTAGCTTGTTGTCTAAGATTCCTTCATGTGCTGGTTTTGTTTGGGCACTCTTACGGGATTATTTTCATAAAATTTTAAATAAATGTTAAAGGTCTTAGGACCAGATTTGAAAGAGGTTTAAAAGTGATTTTAAAATGGTTATCAGTTTGAATTGTAGTAGTTCTTCCTTGGGTTTGTGCCCGGACTTGTGATGTTGAGTTACACACACCTAGTGTGATTCCTGTTGTTTCAGTTGGGTTCGGAGACGTTAGAACCAAATAAGATTTGACCGGGTCCTAACTTTTTCTTAAAAACCGGTTGAATCCTTTAGGGTTCAACGTTTTTCTTTAAAAACCCGAGGACCACGACATCTGTTTGGGACTAAATGACTCCAATAACCTTTTCCAGTGCCTAGATAGGCAGTGTGAGTTAGAGATAGTTCGGTTGGTTACCGAATCCGGTGTGGAGATAGTACCTTCCCTTTTTATGTTTCTTCGAGTGAACTGGTTGGTTCATTGGTCATTGTAAGTAGAAGAATTGAATTAAATATAGAAAATATGAGAGCGACTTTCTCTCAAGGAATGATTTGATAGCGATGCTAGTTATGAGCGATGATCGAGTTGTGGGCATGGTAATGATGATTCACTTTCGGTAGTCCTAGTGAGTGATCTATTTACCTCCTAGGAATCTTAAGCAGTGTGCTAGGTGCACGGTATGGTAGATAGTTAGTCCTTGTTGTATCTCTAGATGAGAGTGGAGTTCAGATTGGTTGTCTATAGACCTAGGTGACAGGCTTAGTTATTTACAGGACGTTATATATATACGTATACATGTGTTGTTTATATTTTCATTGATTTGTAGTTCTTATGATATCCGTAGTGTACTTGAGGTTAGTGATGAGGTTATTGATGGGGTCTCGGATTGGCGGGGTGCCATGTGAGACGATTGACTGGCCTAGGGTAGATGCATGCACACGGGATGGTTAACCTTTTCTAGACGAATATGAGTATGATGTTTTGATATTATGGTGAGCGCGTGGTTTTGCTCACCCCCACAATAGGTTACAGGTGGATGCAACACGACATGCTCGGCGACGACGATACGGGTGATTTGGGGGCGTACTTATTTAGTTATGGTCCTTATTATGTAGTTATACTTGTGTATTCTTTTATTCTCTTGGGAGTCAGGCTGTTGGCAGACTCCCTTGTGTTGTATCTTCATTCTGTGTATTTATTATTTTTGGGGTGCCTTTGTATCATTTCGACACTACTGTATGATTTTATGTATTCTTATTCGATCTTGGTGGCTCAGTTGGTTTTAGAAAGGGTTGTGTAGAGGTATTGGTGTTCTTTTCCACTACATCGGTCCTGGTAGGGTTCTGGAATGTTGGGCTGCGTACCATTGCTTTTATTCTTGTTATTATGGACAGGTTGTTCTATTCTGTTGATTTTGGGTTGTCCGGATGTTTCATTTACAAACGGAACACTGCCGAATTTTCGTTAAATTTCTTTGTTGAGTTTCTATCACTCAGGTGACATGGAATACTTCATTTTCATTCCTATTCCATGTGTTTCAGTGTTATTGTTGATTTTGGTTATCATTTTTAGTGACGTCATACCTCGGGATTCGCTGATTCTCCGAATGGGAGTCTCGGGAATAATGGGGCGTGACATTTCATAATATAGTTAAAGAGATTTGTGATGGGCTTGAAAACCCACCAACTCAATTTTGGATAAAAAGACGAATTTAGAACCAGAGCTTTGGTATATTGATGGGATGTTGGATAAGCAAGCATGTCCCAAGGATAAAGATAGATATTTATATCGAGAGATGGTGTATACGCTCTACTGTTTTAAGAAGGGATTTTGGGTTTCTATCCCATAATTGATTTATGATAAGATGATGGAGTGTTGACACACTCTTGAACAAAATTCATGTGCCTCAATACATACAGATGTGAAGTTGTTCTTTCATTTCCTCATCACGACACTAATAGAAGATCAATTGGGTGAATATTTGGATGCAACTGATAAACCTATACATACGGGCCCTAAGAAAATTGATCATGATCAATTCTTTGGGAGATCATCCATTTATGAGCTAAGAAAGTGGTGGGCAAAGGGATTCAACACATGGAATGATGACTTTACTGAATGTGGCTAGAATGGAATAGAAGAAAAATTCGTAGGAATAAGGGAATGGATGAAGAATTCTCTAAATATTTTATTATTTTATTTATATTTTTATTATTTTTTCCACCAAATCTGTTTAGGATTGGTTCTACCCATGTTTTCCATTTATTTTATTTTTCTTCAATTTTAATATTTAGAGATTGTAGGCCCTTAAGGCCAAATCATGAGTGATTTTATTAATAAAATTTCATTCCCTTGAAAAATATGCTTCATCTTTTATATTTTGGTTCATTTAATCATTATCTCTCTATTGGATATGATCTTGGGTATTGTATAGTGTGTTATTTTTGAATAGATCATCCAAAGCAAGTTTGGGGGAGATATGCACCATATATCAAAACAACCGAAAGTGCACTTCAAGGGTGGTAACAATTTCTTCCCTATTTTATTTTTAGACCATGGGGACATGGTCCGCTTTAAGTTTTTTTTTTTGGGGGGGGGGGGGGGGAGGGGAGGAATTAGTTATTGTATGCTTTAAGGAAATGAGAAAGAAAAAATTGAAGATTTTATTAAGTTCTTCATTCGAAATATGTGATTGAGATTTGATATGAGTTGATTTGTGTACATGATATGACTAGAAATGTATTATGTATACAACTACCTCGCTCATGAGTATGTAATAGTTTGGTTAAATTGAATTTTTAAGATGTGGTCCATATGAGTGAATAAACGAGTGAAATTGAAACCGAAAAAAAAAGTATTGGCTTATAAAGCACACGCACACATTCTTTATGGAACAACTAATTGACATTTGGCTATGTAGTTGAAAAAATAGTTTGTTTCAATGACAAGGGGAGAAGGGGAGTAGTAAAAGAAAAATATATGAAAAAAATATATATAAAAATAATGAAAATGCAAAATGTAGTTCATCGATTTGAGTAACCGGGCCTTGGTATCACATATATCATTGTTTGCGTAAAAATGGGATAAAATTAATGAGCATAAATCCCATAGAAGAAGCTCGGGCCCCGTTGGTTGGAACGAAAAATCCTCGCGGGAAAGTCCGGAGACATAGAAACACAAAAAGGGATAAAAATGAAAAAATATATATTGAATTTGTGTCATGGAAAAACTTGATCAATGAAGTAGAATAAGGGAAATTAGTCTACTATAAATAATGTTCATAAAAACGCAGAGAGATATGTGGATCGGGTGTAGAAATTAGCAAGTTTATTTCATTATTGTGGGGACCATTCTTTTATATTTAATTCGTGAAAATTATTATGTGTAAGTGAGTGGGGATAATTTGTATGCATTTTATTCTAACAAAATTATAGCATTTGCATGATTAATGATTATTTGATTTCATGAGCATACAGGAATGAAGAATGAAAGAATTTGTGGGTAGTATATTTAACCCTCACGAGACTTCACTCGTCCACTCGGTATTGCCGAAGAGTTTATAAGGCTTGTTACACGTGCTAAGTGTAATCGTACACCTTCACGAAAGAAAATGTTAGGTTAGTTAGTTAGATAGTTTAGTTAAGTAGTTTTAATTTATTGTATTAAAAACACAATCATCACTATTTTTTAAACTTTTTCTATTGAATTGATTGCTAAGGAACTAACAATGTTTAAGTTTGGGAGCTTGATAAGAGCCAGATATCATACATTTAAGGCTCCTAATTATACATTGTTATGTCTACATATATCATTATATTGATGCTTTTATACGGTTTTCGTGTTTTAAGACGTTTCAGGCCATGTTATGTAAAATGAGTTAAATTCGGTGAAATAACTGGATTAGTGACTCAAGATTGTTCGAGAGCCGAAACCATGGATAAAAGACCTATGAAGGACCAAACATAAGTCAATGATGTAAAAGGAATGAAGAGGAATAAATCCAAGAAGAGAAACGAGCAAAGAAAATGAAGTTCAAGGTGAAGAACTACCGAGTACTCAGTAGTCCTTCACCGAGTACTCAGTCAAGTATGAAAGATAGCACACTTGCGCAAAAAGAGGAAAAACAATCAGAGATTTTAGAGCAGTTGCGCTCGTTTGCGCGACACTTAGGAGCTACCAAGTACTCGGTAGAATTCTCACCGAGTACTCAGTGAAATAGAAAATGGCCAGGTCACATCAGCAACTTGTATACACACCTGTGGGACCTGTTTCAGCTAGACTCAGCATGGAATGATCTCTAGGCTATTTTGGATGAAATATTAACCATATGTGATGAGATTTTATACCATTCTTCAAGGAATATCAAGATACACATTCCTGACTTAACGACGAAGCAATCAAATTACCAAACAAAAACGCCTCTTTTTCTATAAAAGAGAGGGGTCTCCCTTACAGACTAAAGAGATCACAGATACATATATATTTTGATATAGATTATAATACATATTGTATTGGAGAGTTGGGCAGAATATCAACCATAGAGGGGGTATCCACATCAACAATGCAGACATCCACTACCATGAATAACTAAATTGGTTTCTAGGATTTTTAACAAAGCTATAGCCAAGTAATGTAGACTATTTCTTATTTTTATTGTATAAGGGGAAACTGAATGACACGTATGTGATGATTGTATAGATGAGTGAATACGTTTAATTTTATATAATATTCTTTATTTATTTTATGTCTTGTCTTAACTTGAATAATTGTTTTATCTTGCACAATCATGATTATTCAATATGGGCTAGAACTCGGATGTTTAACTCATGATTTTTTACACAATGGTGGAAATTAACATGTAATATTGATTTAGACAAACCATGCATAATGAAAGATAATGAGTGACATGCTTTTTAATTTATGTTAGTAGGAGTAGATTATAGTAGATGCATGTACTAGTTATGTTTGTTCAATGATGGCTTGTGCCAATGATTGATGAATTATTCCTTTTTTGGGATTAGGGTTTTGCCAATGTGGACCACCCTTTATAATTAAATTATTAAGAGGATATATTATGTGGTTAGTGGGGGAGTTCAAAATACCATAAATGTTTATCTCCATTGATCTCAACCGAAACCAAAATCTATCTTTACATTTATGTTATTTTATTTATTGTCAAAGTAATTCTAGAAAACCAAACAAACAAATTATCTTTCATAATTTAGTTACAATAATTATAAAGAAGTTGTGAATTCAATAATCTATGTGGATTCAATACACCCTATCTCATTTATACTATACTATAATAGATTCGTGCACTTACGATAGGAAAAACTATGTCAACTTTAAGGGCTTATTTGCACACAACATTATTATTATTATTATTTATTACCCAAGCCTAGTAGGGCCAAAGCTAACAAGGTCTGATCCACCGATCATCGGGGAAAGAAAAACGGTCATTTTTGTGTGGATTCTTAAAGAAAAACTACCTTTTAAAATGTGTTTGAAATGTGTCTTCTTCTTTCACTTCGGCTTTCGCTCATTTCCAAGTCTCGAGTATGAGGCTTATTGTTTAGTGTGCACACATAGTGTTGTTTTTCCCTTCTCCTTGGTTGATTGATGTCACCATCTAGGTGATTTAGGTTTTTACATATGTTAGGGGCATGGATGCTGAATGGATTGGTTCAAGTATTAAAACCTTTTACTTAAAACTATTGAATCCATAGGATTCATATTTTTATGACTTTCACTCTCGACAATCCGCTTTTGGTTTATTTTATCTTGGTGTCTCCTTAATCATTTGTGAGTGTTCTTAACATTGATATTGTTATCTCGGTTATCCATTGTTTAACATTGGGACTTCTTTCCCTTGCTTTGTTTCTTGACCCTTATGTGGTCGTTCATGAGAGTAGTGTCCATATACTCTCCTTGTTTTGATTGTTTAGCTTTCCTCACCTATAGTGAGAGGGTTGGTGATTTATTTGACCTTATTGGAGATAGTATTTTGAGAGTTACATAGTGATATGATTGAGGTGACTTGGTCCTTGAGATGTAGATCTTCTCTAGGAATGGGAGGATGGTTTGCATATATATATTGATGATGGTTATGTTAGTACGTAAGGATATGAGTGTTTTTCTTCCTGTGTTCTCAGGGAGTAGGTTATGAGCCTTTCTTGGTACTATTGTGGATTTTTATTTCTTTGGATATTAGAGGTGATTGATTATCCTTTGTTGGATCCTCTGGTTAGCGTTGTGAGCGCTTGGTGATTAGTTATCTTAGACTTGGGTATTGTGTACTTAGCATACCTTTGTGAGAGTAGTGTAGACTACCGATGTTGGTACTTAGAGTACGAGTTTTGGTTATGCCTTGTGAGACTGATCGTATACTGACATGTATATATATATGTGTACACAGATATCGGGATATGAGTAGTTACCTTTAGGGTATGTATATACGAGTATATATATATACTCGATTGTGTTTTGTACATTAGTATGTGATAGAGATCTATCGTTAGCACTATATTGCATGCTTTGTGCCTTATTGTGCTTCCCTGATATATGATTGGGTTATTTGGGGTCTTGGATTGGCATGAGTGTCATGTGAGATGACAGACTGACATAGGATAGATGCATGCACATGGGATGGTTAGTATTTCCTGGATGGCTAGGGGTGTGTTTGTTAGAGATTTTATTGTGAGTGGTGGTTTGCTCACCCCCACACATATTGCAGGATTGTAGGTGGATGTTGACGACACGTATAGTGGCGATGACGGTACGGATGGTTTGGGACGTTGCACTTAGTATTTCTTTAGTTTATCCATTATTCATTTATACTTTTGTTTCTCCTCCTCTTGTCATCGGGGGACTATCGTTGTAGCTTTGGGAGCCAATCTGTTGGCATATCCCTTTTGATATATCTCTTTATCTCTTAGTGCCATTGTATCTCTTCGGCACCATCATGTATCTTTATGTACTTTCAGTGGAGTATTATTGTTTCGTAGGTTCTGGAGGGTTGTGTAGGGGTAGTGGTAGTTTTCATTCCACTACCTCGGCCCTAGTAGATTTATCGAATGTTAGGTCGTGTGTCATTGCTATTATTGTACTTGTTATTAGTAGGTTATTTTGTTGTGTTTGTGTTTCCCAGATGTTCCATTTACAAACGGAATTCTTCCGGATTTTCGTTGGATTCCGTTGTTGTATTTCTATCATTCAGTATGTATGGAATAAATCACTTTTATCATTATTCCATACGTTTTGTTGTTATTGATATTCTTAGTTGGTCGCTCTATGTATGGATCACACCCCGGAGTCCTCGGATATTCCGGTTCGGGAGTCTTAGGATTTTAGGGGCATGACAGGACCAGACTGGTTACCAAATAGGGCTTAAGACCCCTTATGGGAGCTATTTTTGCTTTCGTGCTGCGAACAAAAAAATAAAGTAAAAGTACATATTTTTGCTTTGAAGTGTTGTGAGTCTAAATTGGAATTATGTTTTGATATTAATGCTTTTGCTATATATAAAAAAAAAAGATAGAAACATACGAAACATGTTTGGTGAATCAAATATTATTTACTATTTTTTATTTTTTATTTATTACTTATTATTTATTTATCAATTTTTTATTATATGTTAATTTTAATTTTATTTATTTAGTAGTATTATTTATTTATTCTTCTTTATATTTATTTATTTATTTATATAATGTTTTATTTATTCATTATTTATTTTATTTTTCTTTTATTCATTATTATTTTTATGTAATATTTAATTTTTTTTTTATTATTTGTTAATATAACTACTATTTATTCTCTTAATTTTATTTATTTATTATTTTATTTTATCTATTATTTATTCGTTCATTTTTATTTTTACTTGATTTATAAATAATATTTTCTTTTCTTTTCTTTATTATTTATTCATTATTATTTATTCATTATTATCTATAATTATTATTTTTATCTTATTCATGCTTATTTAGGCCCAAAATATTATTTCCACCTACTCTGGATGGATAAAGCATCAGGGGCGATCCCTCCCGAAGAAGTCCGAAGATGCCAAAGACATCCCTTGGGGCAAGCTTAGTCGATTCCAGAGAGGTCTTTTGTCTCCCACACATTTAATTTGTGCAGGACCGAAGACCTACAAAGAACATTCTAGAGTATACGAAATTTTTCAGACTTACCCTTTAGTTTACTCACTAAGTAACCCAAGGAGTATTCATGTAATTCATTACGGACAGTTGGAATAAGACAAAATGGGACCACTAGTATATGCTCATTGAGGAATGGACTAAAAATCCCACCTCGCCTTATATAAATATAGAATAAATCACCCCGAATAGGATAATTGATGTATTAGAAAAGTTTCCATAACAAAGAGAAAAGTTTCTACACATACAGGCCATTTTCAAAAAGTTTTGCTTTGGTACTATTCAAAGCAAAGCAAGCCTCACCAAACATACTTTACATTGAAATTTTGCTACAATACTACAATAACGAAGCAAAAGCAAATAAGCAGAAGCAAAAGTTCATGCCAAACAAGGCCTATGTGTATTCTCCAATCAATTCGCTAGCTAAATAAATAGCTAATTTAAACACCATTTGATGATTGAAAAATAACTATCCCATTGCACACCTATAACTTATGTTTCTAAATTCAAGTACCACTTATTAAATGAATCACCCAAGTAACTAGGGATGACAATGGGGCGGTTTTCTCAATTCCTACAATCAAAATCGTGAAAATTCCCATCCTTCATAACCACCCCAAAACTGTTTAAAAATTTCACCCTTACCCCCATAACGGTCCCCCAAAACCGCCCCATTGAATAATTTTTTTCCCTAGTAGCAAGCAATAAATAAATAAATTAATATAACATAATGATCTATATTGAAAATAGGTTTAGAAATTTGAGTTTTATATATATTAGAGGGTAAATAAGTAAATGTTTATTTTATTTAAGGATATTTGTGTAATTTCAACATAAAAAGTTGTTAATACATATATAAATATGTAATTTTAATATCAAAAATATATATTTAATATGATGTTTGGGGCGGGCCGATTTCCTAAATGGGACCCCTCAAACTGTCCCCTGCCCCATAACCGTCGATTTTTTTAGTTTTACTCCCATAACTACCCCATTTAAAAATAGGGCGGTTCCCCGGTGGGGCGGGTTTTTTTGTCATCCCTACATGTAACAACTCAATCAACAAATAAAATAAAATGATTCAGTCTCGTGTTTGATTGTTATTTATAAGTGTAAATGATTCATTGGGACTGCAACTGCAAATTTAGTTCGAGTCTTACTCGATCAGTGTAGGGTCACTTTGCACAAATTTCGTAGATTTGTCGGGGTAAAAGTCCACACACCCTACCGAATGACCACTTGGCCCAACGGTATAACATATCCTTCCAATAGAGAAGGTGAGGGAGTCTCATTTGAGACAAAATGGGTGTGTGAAAAAAAACAACTATAATGAAAATGAATTCACTATATGACATTAAATGAGTAAGCTGCTAAAATCCAACAAAAATGAATAATTTGAAGAAAAAAATTAAAAGTTGATCTCGAATAATAATCAGGATAAACCATCCTAACTTTCAACTCAGTCATCGACAGATAAATAAGGGTACGTACAAAAGGGGTGTATATCAATTTCATGGAACCTGTGCCTTTGAAATCGTTTGTGTATCTTTGCATTTTTTTTCATATTAATTAAATTATCTTGGAAAATCATGTTCAAAGATAGAGAAGTTAAGAGATACCTTCAAAATAGAGAATCATATATGGATTTTTTTCTTCCTAATTTCGATAAACACCGAGATTTTTATAAGGTGGTACTGGTGCATGAAAAGCCACAACCGGTGCAATGGTATCTGGACTTGGAACATTGAAAGTAGACCTTTAAGAATATATATATATATATGGGTTAATTTCATTTACATTCCCTAAACTTTATTTATACATCAAATTACCCCCCATGTTTGCATAATGTCAGTCAAACCCCTTTTTTTGCCTTTAAGTAGTTTAGGCTCAAAATAAAAATTTGGATAAATTACTCTAATCTCCCCTGAGATTTTGCATAATTACTCACAGATTAAAGTTTGTGTAAATTTACTCTGACTTCCACTATAAGATTAATACTACACTAATATTTTTTTGCATTTTTAAAAGTACACATAACTTTAGTGTTTTAAACTGAGTAATTTATGTTAAAATAACCAAACCAACTTACATGAGAAGGGATAAAGATGTTTTGAGTGGTGTCAAATGAAGGGTATTTTAGTAGTTTAAATGATAGGAGGTCATTAGACATGCAAACCATAAATTACTTCAATTTGAAATACTTAAGTTAAGAGTACTTTACAATATGCACAAAAAATTTAATGTAATATTAATCTTACAGGGGTGGTCAAAGTAAATTTACACAAACTTTAATATAAGAGTAATTATATGAAATTTCAGGGGAGGTCAGAGTAATTTACCCTAAAAAATTATAATTAAAAGTCCAAATAAAATGAACCCAACAGGCTAACATAATCTTTGAGTAATATAAGCCAAAAAGAGTAATATATGCCCAAAAAACACAATATGTCCAAATTATATATTTATTTTGGGACCCCTATTGGGTTTCATATAGTTGCATAGCGTGGCATACATGAATTGAAAATTGTCAGCCACTAAGCTTCCAGTCTCGACCCGATCCCCCATTTTATCTCTCAATTTTCCAAAAAATCTTCCTCCATTGCTCCCTCTTCCAATTCTACCACACCCACCTAACCGTAAAACCCAATCACAGATTCACAACAATCATCTCTCAAGATTAATTAAGTCTCAAATTAGTCTTGTATTGAATATACAAGTTTAATTAAGTCTCAAATTATCAAGGTCACTAGTGTAACCTAATTTTTGAACAATTAGTAGATTATTTTGGGGTTTAATTTGATTTTATAATTAGAAATTTCACTTGTGTAATCTTTTCTTCCTATACCAGTTTATATAATTCTACATGCCAAACTTTATAAGTTTTGCTCAATTAGTCTTTCAATTTTGATGCGAGAATTATATATTAGATGTTAGTTGCTAGCATTAATAAATTTATCTGTTTGCTAAGCTGCTGAAATTTATTTGAATATGAAGTATTTTACTTATGAAAAATGGTCTAGGATTTGGAATTGTGATATATTGTCAAATTCGAGAAAGTGGCTAACTTGAATTTTGTTATTTAAATTCGAGGAAGTCTCCCTTATAATATAGAACTTTTAAATAGATTCACAATACCATAATTTTTGAAGATTTTACAAAATATCATTAGGTTACTTTTTGTTAGGGGCCAAAATATTTTTAGGCTTTAATCTTGCCTAGGGTTCCCAAATAATTTGGCACTCTCTATGTTTACATAAATGATAAATGGAAATGTAAATTTTATTCAGTTAAGGAGATCATTTCACATTGGGAAATAGTTTCGAGATTAGAGTCTGAGTGGAGAGTCATGAGCTTCGATCGAACTCGTCAAGTGCTAAATTTGTTATGCCTTTTTATTATTTGTGTTCTCTTTAAATAATAAGTAATTAACCTATTTACACTAGTTAATTAGACATATATATCTAACCCCTAACCTAAAGCATTCCACCTCCTTTTATTCGAGGAAGTCTGGAAGTGACATTGACTTTGTATTAATGCAGATTTTATGATTCAATAAGTACATTTAATGCACCATCTAGTTCTCATTGTTTACACATACAACCAAACCTATCTTTCTACTGTCTTGATTTTCAGTCAACTATTATTTGACAAAATACTAATATGCATTATTTTTCTTTTTTATTTTATTTTCGGTAAGTTACTAATATGCATTATCATGCCAACTATATACATACTTTTGTAGCTGTATATACTTGCTCAAATTCAATTCGATTTTACAATAAAAAAATAAAATATAATTTTTAAAAGTTGAAAGTCCACCTTGTATAGCTTTCAATTGCCCAAAAGCATGTGGCATGAGACAATAAGGGTGAGTTTGGAATGCGTTTTGTTTTTGGCTGAAACAAAATAGGCATTTTTTACAGCGTGTTTTAAATTAAAATAAGAAATATCTAAGTTTGGGGGCTTGATAAGAGTCGAATATTGTACATTCTAGGCCCCTTAATAACCCGATGTTAGTCTTTATATTTCACTATCTTGATATTTTTATCCGCTTTGCGTGTATAAGCATGTTTCAAGGACGTTAATGGAAATATGTGTTAATTTCAGTGAATTAACTGAAATGTCGATTCAAACCACTATTTTGGGATATGAAACCACTATATTTGGACCTTGATACAAGTGTGCTTAAGAAAGAGTACAAGCAAACGAAGCACATGGAATCAGAAATCAAGGATTCGGAAACAGTGTTTTCCGATCGATTGAGATCTCGTCCGGTCGATCTGGCAATCCTCTTGATCAATCGCATAGTTACTCTATTGATCAAGAATGAAGACTCCAGTTGTCTCCACATGCTCTGCAGATGACCACACATGTTCTTTCACGCAAGCAAAGACAAAGGGCATAATGATCAATACAACTATTGAGTGGTCCTCACACAAAGTCAACTTGGAGCCCAAGAAAGTCTATGCGATAATTAGAGCCACTTTTGTCTATAAATATGTGAAGCTGTATACAGAAGAGATATAATATAATTCATAATTGAATAAGAAATCATTAGAGAATTCTCCATCTTTTGAAGAATATTCTCTCTCGAGAAGATTTTTTCTCTCTACAATTCAAAGACCCAGAAGAACGGTATAAACCAATAATGGAGGTGATTTATACATCTATGATGTGGTTTTCTCCTACCATGAGCGGCTAAACGGGTGTCTAGGGTTTCTGTTAGGGTTCGCACACCCTATGTACGAAGTCGTGCACACCTGCAAATCAGAAAACGCACACAAACACACCAAACAATTGACACAAGAATATATAAGTGGTTCAGCCAAATAAGTCTACGTCCACGGAGAGCACCGTTTCACTAAAAAATCACTGAGAGGATTATAAGGGTGTGATTCGCAGATCACACACGCACACACACTGTGTATACTCACGCCTGTATCACCGGAATAATATAAACTCTCTCTCTCTATTTCTGTGTACTCTCTGCGCACCGCATGTGCTTTACTCGCACTAGGTGTTTCACTCACACCGATACCAGCCCTCTGACGTCGGCATAATCTAGCTCTCTGGTGCCAACATATTCTGGCTCTCTGCCTGGTACACCGAATACAATAGGCTGCACCTATATTTATAGGAGAGGCTAGAGTGGAGGACAAGTCAATCAATCCAATTAGGAGTTGATCTCCTACTATAACTGTGATTGCTTGATGGCTAAGTTATATTCCCCCTTAACAAAAGAGTCACCAAATATAACAAGATCCTAGTCAAATAGAGATAGCTTGGTGGCTAAGTTTAACTTTCCCTGCAAGGAAAGGAGTCACCATATCTAACAATCTCCCACTTGACAACTTTCCATCCAATCAATCAACTCCATCAATGATCAGTGCATTACGATGCTCTCATTCCTGAAGACCCACTTTAGTCATCATGACTATGCTGATAGCTCCCACTGCATGAGCAATATCTGGTATGGTACAGACAATGTGACCTCTATTGTGTTTGACCTCTCCGTCTTGCGATCGCTATCGCGTCTGACCTTTTTGCCTTGCAACATTTGTCACTCCTAACCTTAAGAACACCTTCTCGGGGTGCGTGCGGGTGCGTCCCTGCTCTGATTGGACTGATTCTTGCGCCAAAATGTCGGTCTTCGAATTCTCTTTCCGTAGATATATTATAAGCCTCGTTCCGATAAATGATGCTCCGGAAAATCATGCTGAACCGAAACTACTACTCAATAGACACTACAAGAAATCTGGCTTTTAGCGACAGTCCAAACTGTCGCTAAAAGTTCAAAAACTGTCTCTAATGTTCATCAAAGACCGTCACTAAAAATTGCGTCGCAAAAGGTTTTAGCGACAGTTAATTTTTTACCGTCGCTAAAAGTGAGGTTATTAGCGACGGTTAGACCGTCGCTAATACTACTACTATTGGCGACGATCTGGACCGTCGCTAATAATAAGACTATTAGCGACGGTCTGGACCGTCGCTAATAGTAATAGTATTAGTGACGGTCTAGCCCGTCACGAATAGTCTTTATTATTAACGACGGTCTAGACTGTCGTGAATAGTACTTATTATTGGCGACGGTTAAACCGTCGCCAATAGTATTTATTATTAGCAACGGTTAGACCGTCGCCAATAGTAATAGTATTAGCGACAGTCTAACCGTCCCTAAAAAATATTAATTTTTAGCGACGGTTTTAAACTGTCGCCAAAAATCATGTTTTAGGAACGGTTTTACTGTCCCTAAAACCCATTTTTCTTCTTTTTATTTTGTCCTTTTTTTTTCTGGCGTTAGACTATTTTGTTAGTGATGTACTTCCTTATTATTTTTTATTTTCAATAATTGGACATTTTAATTTTTTAATTGCTAATTTACATTATTTTTCACATTCACATACAAAAATAAAAGAAGTGCTCAAAAATTGAAGGTAAATACAAAAAAAATTCAAAAAATTTGAATATATGTTAACTTTATTCAACAATATAATGCTTGTACCAACATCTAAATTAGAACAAAAACAATTACAAAAGGAAAAATATAACCAAAAAAAATCTTCAACATTTTAGAGATTGCAAAGAATCAACTCTATCACAATGGATTTTTTACGATTGAGTATCGATCCTTGGAATCCTTAGAATAGAGAAGAACATGCGAAGGCTTCATCATTCTCCCTGAAATACAAATTAAAACTTATTAGGGGCATCAAAGTTTCAAGAAACATATTTGAATCTAGTGAATTAAATACCAAAAATAATATTTTTCGTAAGTGCTAAGAATTGTACTAATTTCTAGTCCACCCAACACATGCCCTTCATATAAATTTCTTAAAAAACATTTTATAAAAAAAATAACTATTGGTAAGAAGAATCCATACTTTCAAAGATAACATTAAAGCATTCTGGATATGAATAACTGAATTATATATATATATGCAACATTATATAGTAGGAGAATTGAAACCGAAAATTATTCATACTTTCAAAGATAACACTAAACCAGTATGTTCTCCACTTTGGTCTCTCAAGTTTCACCTAAAAAAATTTAATCTTAACAACTTTTTTAATAACATATTGGGTTTTATTTATTTCTCCGTTACTAATTAAAAAATAAAACTATTAATTCTCCATTAAGAAAGCAAGCTACTTCCTCCAAATTTTAATAGATGTATAAAGTTGCCCATATTATGCAAGCAAAGCTTGAAGAATCAGACAATTATGCAATGGATTTAAAATAAAATACCTGATCACGAGAGAAAATAGCCCAATATTGAAGAGCATACTACCGCTAACCATGCTCATGACACACCCAACCCTTTGCGCCAATGAGTAGGCTGCAGCTAACCCATTGGTTATCACCAAAAATTTGCACACACACACACAGAACATTCCCAGGACTCACACCAACACCAAGATAGCTCTTTTTTTTAGCAGTGTAGCAGTAGCAGTAGCAGACAAGAGTCAAATAAACAGACTACCAAGAAGAGACACGGACTTGGGAGTCCGGCAACAAGAATATCCCCAACAACTTGAACCATACAAAAAGGCTTCAAAAGTTCTCTGCTAAGTTGCTAATCGGGAGCTATGTTAGATGGACTCTCCTACTTCACTTATCTGAGTCGACATGATATTATAATGTGGATATAGATACATGATATTTGTCCTCACATGAAACCTGAGATTGGAGACCCTGACCCTTCACATAGCATGATTGAATTAGAAAAGACTTAGATTTAAAAGCAAAGATAAGTTTTCTATCTACTAGATTGATGGAAACCATTTTCTTGTACCACATCCCAGTTAATTTTGAATAACAGTCGAGTATATTCTCCTAAAATAATAACATTAAAAACTACATTGTTAATCAGATAGCGTATGGACATGCATTGTACATATGTCTACATACCTGTATACAACAATAGGAAACATGTCCCTGTACCCATGATCTGCAATCCCCCCAGCACCAGATGCACTTTCTTGAGGCCAACATAGTCAATTGTAACTATCTTCGTCTCTAGCTAAACAAAATGACGAGTGCCCACATCCACAAAACACATTTATTTAGGAAAACTGCACACTTTATTTGCAATTATATATGTTGATGTATTGAAAATCTAGAACATATTACAGTTCCCATTGTTTTAAAATATAGATATCTCAAAAGTCAATTCTGTAGGAATTGGACGATTTCATGAGCAAATTGTAAAGTATAATTTCAACTCGAATTTTTAAAATGACATCAGCTAAGGGATAACCTGTTCAAGACCTATTAACACATGGAGAAGCACATGGTCTCTTAGGTCTGCAAGAAGACGTGATGATTGTCATTGCTAGGCTTTAATGGAGAGACTGCAATTACTATATTCATTGCATCTGTCTTATGTTTTGATCTGGTCTACACCAAGTTGAACTACAAACCTATATACTACCCACTCAAATTTGATTCAAACCATGTGAGATATTGCTATAATCATGCAGGAATGCAGTGGTACTGTGATTCAATTAGTTCATTAAAAAACAAAAAACTCCAACATCCATGGTCCCATGTTGATATTTAGGAACTTAGAACAGGTTTTGCACAATGTATGTGTTTCATACGTACTTTTTAACCGAATGTACCAAAACCAAGGTATCTGTTAATTTAACCATAGAGAAATGGGAACTTCTAACTTTCAACATGTGTTACAAATTAACTGAACATATATCAAGGGAAATTCTAAATATAAGGAACCCCTCAACTAAAAACTCAAAATTTTGATATTATTCTTTCAGAAATTTAATCTTAACAACTTTTTTAATAACATACTGGGTTTTATTTATTTCTATGTTACTAATATAAGAGCACACTACCTCTAACCATGCTCACGAGTCACGACACACCTCAACCCTTTGCGCCAATGAGTAGGCTGCAGCTAACCCATTGGCTATCACCAAAAATCTGCACACACACACACAGAAAAGAAGTGACAGCAAGAGAGCTCACATTTTCCAGATTCAGGTAGCACAAGTTCTCATTGGAGTGTTCTTCATGCCAAAACTAAAAACCTCTCTTAGTATATAATAACACGGCCCCTTTCATTGAGATAGTGATTCCATAATATTATGGGAATTTTAGAAATAAATTTTTTTAAAATATATATATATATATAAGTGAAGCTTATGATGTCAAACATAACAAATTAAAATTCCTGAAACTGATGAGAACAAAATTAAGAATTTTAAGGAAAGAGAGAGAAGAATTTCAAGAAATACCTTAGTCGATTGGGGAAGAGAGCAATTTAAAATTCCTGAAACTGATGAGATCAAAATTAAGAATTTTACTTGTCTGCAAAATTGCATTTGAGGAATCAATATAGTCAGAAATAGATAAGCAAAGGCACTCGAGGGCAAGAAATCAAAGATGTACCTTAAACATTATGGCACTAGCAAATATTGTGAATGATGTAAACATCGCATAATAGATTGGAGAAACAACCGTTGTGTTGAAAGTGTCCAAAGCTTAGAGAAAATCAAAATTCTGTTGATAAATCACATAATTTTCTATATCAGAGCCAAGCAAAAAGTCAAGTGTACATGATTACAATAATAATATAAATGATAAAAATTTAAGCTTTTGTCTGTGCATAGAACTACAGGAAAAATTAAATCCAAATAATGCTAGCACAACATTTTTCAACTATTTTCCAGCAATGTTTCCACTAGTGCCTAGATTCATTCGAAGGTTCTTTCAATTCTATTACTAAATAGAGACAATTTTTTGTTCAGTCATACTATATAGATATTGAACGAGTTCATGTGTTCCAAATAATCCAACAGTTTCATTCAAATTTTCATCCTCAAAACAAGTATTACTCACTAAAGTATCAGAATTGTTACCTGAATCACCCCGAAGTTTGATCGGACGCCGTTTCTTGGACCTGCGACCAACCCTAGTTCGCTTCCTGGTGGGGTCCGACGGAACAACAATCTCAGAGAGCTCCAACTTTTTGACAGAGCATAGCCTCCGGTGAGTGTGGTAATTGGTGGCTGATGGAGGGAGAGAGAGACTGAGGCGGCGGCCACGGGAGGAAGAGTCACAAATAGATCTAGGGTTAGAGAGGGTCTGTGCGTGTGAGTGTTTTAGAATGTTTGGGGAAAACTTAGTATGTTTGAGGAAAACTTAGTGCTTGATTGCGGCTAAGAGAGAAACATGGCTAAAACTTAGGGCTTATTATTTTCCTTCTTTTCAAATTTTGGTAAATGAAAAGCGCCAAAATTGCCGCTTCAAGGCACACTAAATTTTTTATTAGAAAATTAAAATTTACGTGCACAAATAATAAAATAAAATTTAAATAATATTACAATAGTAATTATTTTTTGGGAATATTTTTAAAATATTTTAAAAAAACATATTTTATAACTTATTTTTATTTATTTAAATGAATTAATTATTAATAAAATGATATTAGTCTTGTGATATTATTACAATTATAATTTTAAATTAATATAAATTCCCAATTCAATTGAGTGAAATTGAATTCAATTGAGTAAACTCAAATTTAATTGAGTTCAGTTAAGTAAATCCAAAATTTGTGGGCTTTTGGAACGGTCTAAAATTAGTGTGACTAAAAGATAGGTCTTTAGGGACGGTTATTAAGAGTGTCACTAAAGTGAGAAGAAACAAAATGAGAAAGTATTTTTTTTTTTTGTTTACTTTCTCTTTTCTTTGTTAATTGAGTAAACGTTTCATAGCATATGAGCTCTCATAATTCAATTAAGTAAACCTTAATTCAATTCAGTGAATTTGAGTTCAATTAAGTAGACCCCCAATTCAATTAACTAAAATTAAGTAAACCACCAGTTTAGTTTTACCTGATTTTGTATTTATTATTTTAATGAAAAAATCAAATTTTAAAAAATAAGATAATAATTATAATATTATAAAAACAAATTTTAAATTTTAAAATGCATAATAAATAATAATATATTGAAATAATTCAATAGTCCTATAATGAAGAGTTGATTAATCAAAAAATTTATGTTTTAATAATATATAGAAATAATTAAATACTCCTATAGTTTACAAATTTTTGAAATAGATATATATTTCAAAATTTATATATTTTCTCAAATTTTATATATTTTTTGAAAATTTAATATAAAGTTTACAAATTATATATATATGTTTTTTAAAATTTATTATTTTTTTCGAATATATATACATTTTTTCTTATTATATATATATTAAATTTTATATATTTGTTCAAATTTTAAATAATTGTTTCGAATTATATATATATATTTATAGAGGGAGGAAAATGTAAGTATCCAAACAAGAGGGACGAAGGTATAATATATCCAAAAAAGAGGGGTGAAACTATAATTTATCTGAGGAAAATTTAAGTCATTTTGACATAAAAATTGACTGAAAGGGGTATTTGATTAAAATCTGAAATATCATTCAATTTCATGATATTGACTTCAATTGAGTGAAATTAACTTCAATTTAATGAAATTGAGTTCAATTTAATAATTCCACACTTCAATTTCATGAAATTGACTTCATTTGAGTAAATCTCCAATTCAAGTTTATAAAATTAAATTCAATTGAGTTGAGTTGAATTTAGTAATTCCACACTTCAATTTCATGAAATTGACTTCATTTGAGTAAATCCCCAATTCAAGTTTATAAAATTAAATTCAATTGAGTGAAATTAACTTCAATTCAATGAATTTGAGTTCAATTTAGTAAATCCATACTACAATTTTATGAAATTAACTTCAATTAAGTAAAACCTCAACTAAATTTCATGAACGTGAGTTCATTTATGTAAATCTTCAATTCAATTGAATGAAATCGACTTCAATTTAGTAATTTCACAATTCAGTTTAATAAAATCTAAATCAATTGATTCAATTGAATGAAATTGACTTCAATTTAGTAAATGCCTAATACAATATAATGAAATTGAGTTTAATTGAGTAAATACATACTACAATTTCATGAAATTGACTTCAATTGAGTAAAACCTCAATTAAATTTCATGAACTTGAGTTCATTTGTGCAAATTCATAATTCAATTTCATGAAAGTATATAATTAGTACTTTATACATAACATATACAACATTTTTAGTCACACACATACTGATCATATAATTTTCTTTATATGCCTAGGTTCTTGTTTCGTATATGGACCAACTACTTCTAAAATATTTGTATAAATTGTTAAACTAATTTTATTTTTTGTTGTTCTAGTAATTTCCATTTCTCATAATCAATAAAAAAAATAAAACTGTCTGTGCCTAAAGAATATGACTAAGATGAGAAAATAATATGACTAAGATTAAAGTCTTTTGGCGCTAATAATTTCAGTGGCTTTTGGCACGATTAAAAAATAATATGACTAAGATAAGAGTCTTTTGGCACGGTTTGATAAAACTGTCGATAAAAATATGATCTTTTAAGGACAGTTCAAAATGTCACTAAGGGACATACTAAAATTTTCTTTTATTTTTTTTAGGCGCAACTAGTTGGCGGTAAAGACTCTCGCTTTTTTTTTTACCATTTAGGACAGTTCCAATTTTTCGTGGCTAAAAATATGAATTTTACCGACGATTCTGTGCCTTTACTGACGGTTTAAAAATCCGTGACTAAAAAGTATGAGTATTAGCGACAGTTCGACATTTCCGTGACTAACAAATATAACTTTTAGCGACGGTTTTGTACATTTACCGATGGTTTTAAAGTCCGTGACTAAAAATATGAGTATTAGCGACAGTTTGACATTTCCGTCACTAAAAAATATGACCTTTAGTGACGGTTTTGTACCTTTAGCGACGGTTTGAAAGTTTGTGACTAAAAATATGGGTATTAGCGACAGTTTAAAATTTCCGTGACTAAAAAAAATGACCTTTTAGTGACAGTTTTGCAGCTTTAGCGACGGTTTGAAAAACCGTGACTAAAAGTATGAGTATTAGCGACAGTTTAAAATTTTCGTGACTAAAAATATGACCTTTAGCGACGGTTTTGTACCTTTAGCGACAGTTTTAAAGTCCGTGGCTAAAAATATGCATATTAGCGACAATTTAAAATTTCTGTGACTAAAAATGGACTTTTAGCGATAGTTCTTGAGAGTGTCTCTAAAGGACCGTCGCTAAAAGTCCGATTTCTTGTAGTGAGAGCCAAAAAACTGACCGGAACTTCAAGCGGCGCGTGGGGGCGTGTGCGGCACTTTCCGGTGACGTGTTTGACACTGCTGGCTTTGTCTCGTCAAGCCAAAGCTCTTGGTGTGGTCGGTTTCTGATTTAGGGCACTTGGAAAAAAATCAGATCTGGACCAGATCGTCGGGCTTTGTGATTTGCTCCAACCTGGGGCTCTTATACCACTTGTTAGGGTTCGCACATCCTATGTACGAAGCCGTGCACACCTGCAAATTAGAAAACGCATACAAACACACCAAACAATCGACACAAGAATATATACGTGGTTCAGCCAAATAAGCCTACGTCCACGAAGATCACCGTTTCACTAAAAAATCACTGAGAGGATTACAAGGGGGTGATTCACAAATCACACACGCACACACACTGTGTATAGTCACGCCTGTATCACTGGATTAATATAAATGTATATTATTCCTAACTCTCTCTCTATTTCTGTGTACTCTCTGCGCACCGCTTGTGCTTTACTCACATTAGGTGTTTCACTCACACCGGTATCAGCCCTTTGGCGCCGGCCTAATCTGGCTCTCTGGTGCCGGCCTATTCTGGCTCTCTACCAGGTACATCGAATACAATAGGCTACACCTATATTTATAGGAGATGCTAGAGTGGAGGACAAGTCAATCAATCTAATTAGGAATTGATCTCCTACCATAACTGTGATTGCTTGATGGCTAAATTATATTCCCCCTTAACAAAGGAGTCATCAAATATAACAAGATCATAGTCAAATAGAGATAGCTTGGTGGCTAAGTTTAACTTTTCCTGTAAGGAAAGGAGTCACCATATCTAACAGTTTCCAACAAAACCCTAGCTAAGTAATGTTAATTTTAATTAATTCGATTGCAAAGAGGAGAAATTAAAGAACATTCATGTGATGATTATGTTGTTAGTGGACGAATTTAATTCATTTTATAAGTTTTCTCATTAATTATCTTCTTGTCTTAGATTGAATTGATGTTTAATTTTAATCAACCATGTTTTCTCATTAAGAGCTTGAACTCTAAAGTTTAAATAATGGTTTCTACATAATGGTTCTTTATAGGCATGATAAAGTCTCAATTTACACAATCCATGCTAAGACAAGAAGATAAGGACATGCTTTTATTTTCATACACAATAGGAGTAGTTTTAGAATAGATGCATGCATTAATCATACTTAATTCAAAGATGAGTTGTAGTGAATCTGACCAATTGCATCTTTTTGGGGATTAAGCAAGTGCTTGTAACATTACTAATCTAATTCACATGTGATGTAACTCCCTCTTACAATTAAATGATTAAAATCTACATTATGATGTTAGTGGCGGAGTTGATGAACCCTAGACTCTTTTATCTTGAATTAACAATAATTTTAGTTGTTGCTTTAATTTAATTAATCATTAGTTGATAATTCAAACCAAATAAAAAAAACTTTATCATACAATTTAATTTACTATTTTGCTAAAATCTGAAATACAATTTTAGTCTCTATGGTTCGATATTCCTCTCTATCCAACTATACTATAAACTACTTGCGTACTTGCGAAGAGAGGTAAACTAGATTGTGATAATTCTTTATATTTAACACTTTTATTTCAACATGATTTGCACCGATCAAGTTGAATGAAGAAAGGTTTGTAAGTTCAGGTATAATTATAGTTCTATCAGTCATTGTCTTTATATTTGGTACGCATGAATGAAATGGAATGTAAACTGGAATGAAATGCGAATGAGAATGAACTGGATTAATCATTTTCATTATATTATTTGGTTATAAATATGAATCACATTGGGAAAAGAATGAACATGAAAGAAAATTTTCCAAAATGCCTCTTTAGTGATGAATATATAATTTTAATATAATAATATTATTTAAAAAAAAAATATGGTAAAAGATAATGAAGAATAGTAGTGGCGGACAATGGAGGAGGAGGTGGGAGGAGAAGAAATTGGTTATAATGTTGGTTTGTTTACTTAAATGTGAGAGAATTATTTTAGTAATTTTATATTAGTTTAGTAATGGAATGAAAATGAATGGATTTTCATTCCTTGAGAATTGTCATTTTCATTCAATATGTCATACTAAACAAATGAATGGATAAAATAAACATTATATTATACTAAACATGATAGAGAATCATTCATACTCTCCAACTTTCACCTCAATCAATTTAGGTCCCGAACTCGATATGACTAGTTTGGTAAGAAATCTATGAATCCATTAGGACTCTACCCACCCACCAATTATTTATTAGACACCTTTACCACTTTGTGAGCCAATCGGTATGGCCTGAGACATGTATTGTTAAGGCAAAATAATAGGAATGAAGATTTGTAAATGGGAGAGTGGAAGCCCAAGATAGAGCCCGTAGAGACCCACTCATCTACCGGCTTGAACATAACGTAGCATATTACTTCAACCCATACATAAATATATATATATATATTATTTTATTTTATTTTTTTGTTTTGCAACTTCACCCATATATAAACACGGGTCAATATCCAAAATCATCGTCAACTTGGTTTCTATTTTGTGCCATTTTCCCCCATTTATCGATCACACCAAACAAAACATACCTCTCTCTTTCTCTCTCTCTCTCAATCATTTTATTGCTAATCCTAATTCCTAAAAGGTTAGATTAATTTGATTATGAGCATTGTTTTAACCTAATTCAAACTTTAGTCTTTGTATTCCAATCTTTGTCTCTCTCTGTCTCTTTCGCTTGTTTTGCTTAAATCATGTGAAATTGTATTGATTTTTGCAGAGAATTGTGATAAAAGAAGAAGTCATTGTAGAAATTTGTGTGGGGAAATGGCAGTAGCTTCTGATCAGGCCACAAGTATCTGCAGTCACTGGTATTTATAATTATACATTCATGTGTTTATATACATTTGAAATGCCTAATCAATGTTGCAATTGAACCTTTTGTCGTTAGTTTTTTATTTTTATTTTTTGATGTTTTGTAATTAATTCACGGGCACAGCGAATCCTAGGATTATATCCTGCTGGCTCTAATGAATTATTTGCATTTAGTGGGAATCCAATGCTTGATGCAGCATTTAGCCTACTCTTTATATATATATATATATATATATATTTAGACATATACATTTGTGTGTGTTGTTCTCAGCTATTCCTTTTTTTAGTGATTTGTTGTATAGAAAAGGATTTAATGTATAAAATCACATGAAAACTTTGATATATTAGATTAACAACCCTGTTTCGTTTTTTTTTAATGCTGGACAAGCACTGGTTAATATTTATTTATTACTTGCCACTTCTGTTGAGCAAAGCCATTTTTTGATGTATTAATGGTTTGTCTGATATACAGTTTCTTCCATTTTTGTATGCTTCTCTTGAGCCTTGTATGTCTATCTTAAATTATTTATTGTTTTAAGGACTTTTCGACTCTAAAACTTAAGCCGTTAGAGTAGATGGGTTGTTAACTTGGTATCAGAGTTGAGTCTCTAGTTCGAACCATACTGCAATCCAAAAAGTTAAAACTGAATGAAGTGTTGAACCAAAAGAAAGTCACACATAAGGGGACATGTTGAAGAATTTAATTTGAAGTTGTAACATAAGTATTTAGAGTAGAGGGGTAGTTAACATGAGATCATTTTCAATTTGATACTTATCAAAAAAACAAAAAAAAAAAAAAATTTCAATTTGATGACTATGACTAAATTCGGAGAATTTGCTAGAGGGCTTCATTAGGAAGTGCGAAGGAAGGCAGTGACGGGCTTCAATATTCTGTGAAAGTCGACAACTGAACCAAACAGAATATTGATGTGAAGAACAGAAAACGTAATACATTTTGAAGATTCATTTGTCTTAACAATTTTTTGGATACCGAGTAGGGAAAAGAAAACCCTCAAGAGAACAGAGAACTGAACAAAACATAGCCTCTATTTACTGATAGCCATCATTTTTACGCTGAAAGACAAAATCCTTCATACTTTTAATCATCAGTTTCAGATTGCAATATTCCTCTTCGTTGGGCGTCAAATGTATCGGTTATTCCCAATTCCTTTAGATCCTCCATTTTGCTGGTCATTAAATTGGTGACCTATTTCAGTAATTAATTTATGATTATGTTCTTTGTAGACTCTTACTCAGATGTCCACCCCAAAAGATTCACAACTGTTATTGCGAATTGTTATATGTGCAGTGACAAAGCCATTTCTTCTCCAAACATTGATTTGCATTACGCTCATTGCTCCCGGAATCTAGAAAGATGCAAAGTTTGTGGTGATATGGTTCCTATAAAACATGCTGAGGAACATTTCTTGAACATTCATGCTCCGGTATGTGAAAAGTCTGAAAATGTTTAGCAAATGGAAATTGCATGCTACTTTTATTAAAGGATTTGCTCCTAGTTCATTTTAGGTTAATCATAAATGGTTTTTTATTCTTATATATTCCATAAATTTATTTGTTTTAAGGGATGTTCTATCTACTATGTTATTTTTGGTACTTCTTTACTTACTGTAGTATTTGTTCTTCTCACAGAGTTGAGATATGCTTCAGTTTACATAAATCTCACGATGATAGATTTTTACTTGTCTTTTCATTTTTGAACCTTGTTTTACAACGAGAAAGCAAAATTAAAATTTCTCTTTCTCTTAGAATTTATAAATCTCACTCTTCAAAATTTTAGAAACTACAAAAAATACCAAAAGAAAAAAAAATTAAAGAAACCTAGATCGAATAGTCCCAACAAAGTTTCAAATTTGGAACATGTTTAGCAAGAGTAAGTGTATATATATTTTTTATCAGTTAGATATAAAAAGGACTTCAAAAGGGGAACGCCTCACAGCATAGCATGAAGATGGAGGTAATAAAAGTTGGCAGCGATGTGATATTTCAACTCGAATTTTGTAGCTATTTTACATTGATGGCTGAATGACTGGTCACCCATGGAAAAAGGTATGTGGGACTAGGAAGAACTTCACATCAAATTACGGTGGAATTAAGAGAAACAATATCCATATCATTCTGTAGTTTGTAAGCATGAATAGAATGCGGGTGTTGTTAGATGGCTAAAAAGCTAGCTTCATTCATCAAATAAATAAAAACATAGTGAACAAGAAGCACCATAAAATTTACAAAATTATAATTAGGACGTTGAAATGACGACTAGAGATAGAAACTACATAAATAAATACAATTGATCTGTTTAGACGTTAGAAGTAGCAATAATTAGGTATGTAAACAACAAATTTCGAGTCCGAAAATCAAGGGAATGAAAATTGCGACAAATAATAATTTTATTGATTCTTTGTAAATGATGGATACAATCCTCTGTGAATATCTTGTACATAAAGATTTTGTCATCTGATTCGATCTCCTTTGTTGGTGTTGATTCAAGGGCCTTCAAGCTTAATCTTGAATCAAGTTGTTGAGAGTAATCCAATGGTTGTCGGGGCTTGATCTTGAACCGAGTTTGTTGAGAGGGATCTAAGGGCCGTCGGGGCTTGATTTTGAATTGGTTTGTCTTTGATTTCTGGTCGAGTGCTGATGAAACTTGATCTCGAACAATTGTATTTGATTTCGTGAATTTGTTGAGGAAGAACGACACAAACTTGACTGTGCTTGTTGTCCTTTGTCTTCAAGGCTTTGATTTATTTGATTCTTTGAATTTGTAGAATCAGGAAAGAACGGCACGACTTCGAAGTGCTTGTCGTTCTTTGTGTATTTTTTGGCAAAGCTTTAGTTTGGATCTTCTTGTCGGAAGTCTGCATGACTCCATTCTTGTTCTTTTTCCCGGGAGAGAATTTATGTAGACTTCTTTTCTTTGGGAGAGGTTCTATAATTTTCACGTGAATCCCCCCCCCCCCCCCCCCCCCTCCTTCATTCTTTCACCGAATCAAGTGATGACACATGTCACTTTGAGATAATTAGTAATTATCCTTTTTGATAATCACACAATTACATTTAAATTATAATTGAATCATTATCTTCACCAATAATTATCTTTAATCAAATGGGCTTGGACTAATGCTTTGGGCCTGGGTCATAAAATTTCAGTGTCTACAAGGTAAATATGAGAAAGCACTATATGAAGTAAGTTAATCATGCAACAATTAGCAATTATTACATTACCGGGGAATTGTCTTCTTTTCAACTTTGCTCATACTAGGCCAGTAGCCATCCAGAATCACCTCATTTTAGCATTCAAATCGCAATCCAAAACAGTGAAAGGACTGTACGTACGAGGGCTTTTGACTTTTGGCCTTGATGGAGTTTACTATTATACAGGATATCTGTAGCTAGCTTGAAGTAGTTTTGGTGTAAAGTTTTGTTGAGTCTAGTTGGGAAATTCCAATAGTTGTAAAGCAGTTTTGTTATTAAATAAGTGGATTGAAACTTGAAAGATCCACATATTCATAGAGTAAGATTAAAGCAATTTATCTAGCTTCTTTCATGATATATGTAGCCATTGATATTCATAGAATGATCCTTAATCATCTTTCCTATGCAAAGTTAAGGAACTAATGAACATCATTTGCCTCAATGCGAAGCTTTTCTCGTGTTTTTGCATAATGCACTGATAAAATGTTCCGGTTACCAAGTGTGAGGGAGACGGTATCGAGTGTTCAACCTTGAGAGTAGCCACTTTGTACACATAATGCTAAATGTAAGGTCTGTATCTAGTTCACCCCCCCTACCACTTTCGATATTGAAGGACCACAGTGGGTAATGACTTTTAGTTGTTGTACCCCCAATTTCATAATTTTTTGGCACTTCGTATTATTTCATATGACTGCCAATAACTGCTCCTTATTGGTCATTATTTATTTATTTATTTATTTTTGCTTCAAAGTCTTGTTTTTTTTTTTTTTTTTTTGACTTATCAAAAAAAAAAGAGTCTTGTTTTAGTTTATGTTCTCTGGTTAAAGATTTAGAAGGTTAAACTTTGAGGTTTGGATTTATAAATAGTCCTGTAGATGTCCCTACCTGGAAGTTCTGGTGAGTCAAAATTTTCCATTATACAGTATAAAGAATCCATAATAATAGAATGAGTTGCACATTCTTACAATCTCAAGTTCCTGTTTAGCTTGTGAAGGATTTTATGTTTTTGTTGATCAATATTTAGCTGAAGTTTTGAACATGTGAGGTTGGATTACTAGGGAGTTACTTTCTATAAAAGACCATTAGTTCAATGGTCTTTCATTTGGTGTATGAGTGTTTAAGATTTTCTGTACTTCAACTACTTCAGACCATTTACTTATGTGAAATTGTTGTAGCGAGAGAATTCAATGCTCGTTCTTTGGAGTGGAAATTGATGAACCTTTTTTGTTATTTCCTTCCTCTATCACTGGCATGAGCTTTCCTCAAGTTGAAAAATGTTCTTGCATACAATTGTGTTGGTGACTGCATTGTTTCCGAGCAGGTTGCGTGTTCACTGTGCAGTGAGACAGTTGAACGTGAAATTTTAGCCGTGCATGAAAGTGAAAATTGCCCCAAAAGGATCATGACATGCGATTACTGCGAGTTCCCATTGCCTGCAATTGATCTATTTGAGCATCAGGTAGTAACTGTTAAATGATTTGCACTTGTAAGAATATCATCTACAGTGGGTTTGTATAACTCTTTGCTATTTCAGGAAGTATGTGGGAATCGGACAGAAATGTGTAATCTGTGCAGCAGATATATTAGACTGCATGAAAGAACCAACCATGAAAGCCGATGCAATGGTGTACCGGATAATATTTCAGAATCTTATAGGTAAAAGAAACTATGATATGTTTATATGTTTATATATTGAATAAAAGCATTACATGCTATTTTTAGTGCTATATGATAAAATATATCTGCAAACAAAACCAATGAGCAAAATTCGGCTTGAAAATGCTAGAGAATTTTCAAAAGTTCCAAGGCCTACTCATATTAGGACCATGAGAAGTTATGCCTGTCCTCATGCATATCTCAGTCATATTAACTAAGGTGTTAAAAAACTGTTCCCAAAAAATTATCTCTTTTGTTTACTCCAACGAGTCCTAGTTCTAATTAGTTAGCATCAATCAGTTGGATAATGACCACAAGATAGTCTTCCAAATATGAGGCTGACTTATATGAGGATAGTTATTTCGCATAAGAACTTCCATGTTCATTTGAGAAACCAAGTGATGGAATGAAGAATTTGATCTCTCAAATGCTGCAGTTTCACAAAGAAGTTCCCCTTCTGGTATTTCGATGTAACATTTAGTCTTTTTAATAAATTTCTAGATCAAATGGAGGGCACTTTTGTATTTCTTATGGTTGCTAGCTGCAATTTGACAGTCGGCTATTTTACTATTCTTTTCTCCTTTTTGATATAAATATAGGTAAAAAATATATACTGAAACAAAACAGAAGCAATTGCCTTTCCTTCTCAGTGACTATCTTAGAAGAATTGTTTTGAATTTTTTTTTTTTTGGATAGTCGAGACTCTTGGATTCTTAAAATTAATTGGGACCTCCATGTGTTGGTTAAAAATTTCCTAAATCAGGTTGAAGAGCTTTTTAGGTTTCCTTTTTATTTTTATTTTTTCCTTTTCATTTTCTTTCCTTTTTTTGGCTACTTTTAAGTTGCTAAGTAACCAAAGTGAATGACAGTAGGAGTTATTATTTATTTATCTATTTATAGTACATGCCTGAAACATCTAATTTATTGACTTGTGGAGGAGGTCTTCGCTTTAACTAATAGAAGAACATAGGAACATTGATGGAAATTAGATGGAAGGACTTTAAAGAACAGAAATATGAGAAACAGGCTGATGTGACTTTGTATTTCTTTAGAAACTTACTTCTCCATGAACCCTATCTTCTTAATATAATGTACTTACTAGAAAGAAAATTGAAATATCCTTTCGAAAGTTTAAAGTAGAAACATTGTACAATGGGATCATATGATCTGAATCGCATTCTTCTCGATGAAATATCTTTCAAATATATTTTCCCCAACTTACTTTGACAAAACTTCTAATTCATTAGACTATGTTGTAAAATATCACTACTTACCATGGGAGCTGTTACTTGCATCACACGGATTAAGAGAGGACCTCTCTACCTCGCCAACTAAATGCACTAGGATTCCTGATTATGCTCTCAATCGAAAGGCTGTTCTTATTCTGCCATTATACAAGTCCTCGTTCATCAACAGTTTGATTTTCTCATTTCTCCAAGATATATTGATTTTTTCAGAGATTTTTATAACTATAGTTTTACTTGCTGATTCATGGATGATGTTGATTTGCAATCTTCTTAGGGACAGGATTGCTGAAAGAGCACATGGTGTTGGGAGAGGGCCACCACATGAGTTTCCGCGTAGACGCGTAATGTTTACCATTGCAGTAAGCACTGCCGTGCTATTGGGTTCGCTGTTTTTGCAAGGAAAAATGGAAAAAAGTTGAGTGGTTTAGCAGCGGAGAAAAACCGAGGTGACCAAGTGCAGCAGCAGTTGAGGAACACATTGGCACCATATCGCTACAACTATTGAACTTTTTCGCTTCCTGTTAATGTTTAGACAGGTTATGCATATTCATTTCGTGTACTATATGATTTTTCACCATTCAGTTGCAGTAAACATGTATTTGTAAAGATTTTCATTTGGCAAGTATGTATCTGTAAAGTTGAGTCTGTTGGGAACATCACACTGATGATAAGCTCAAGTATTTGGACTTTTTTTGCAATCTTTCTTGATTGGTACTTTGCTTGAAATGTGAACTGAAGTGTAAGGCATGTATAAGTTGCATTTGCTTAAATTTTAAGGTTGAAACAGTTGGTCAAGGATCACAAAGTTGACAACAGAAAGCATAGGCCATTTCTTCAAATCCTTTTCAATTTTTTATTTTTATTTTTTTTTGTTTTTTTTCCGGATAATATTCCTCCACGGGGCATTATTCAGAATTTTATTGAATTTTATTTTGTTTTCCGAAAAATATTTTACTTTTATAATTGGGAAGAAATTAGACTGGTTTATGAAAGGTTTTTGTGATCAGTCTGAAGTCTGAACTGCAATATCTTTCTATTACTAGGATTGTGAAACAAATTTGGTTTCAACTATTATGCTAAATATACTACAGAATATGTGTATATATATATATATATGTAAAATTGATAGTATTATAGTATTTAGAAACTCATTCGTAATTTAAAAGAGAAAATAGTTTTGTTTGTACTTGTAAACTTTTTCATTAGCCAACACGAAAAATTTTACTTGTAAACTTTTTCATTAGCCAGCACGAGAAATTATTAGACACCTACAAACTCTATTGAAGTGCCACCAAAGTTGATTTTCATGATTCACAAGTCATGGGCTTTGTAACGGCCGAGTTATACATACTATATGGACTCAATAAATCACATAAATAGTCAAATAAAATAGATTAAATAGGTTAACACCAATGAAATAGATTAAAATGAAAATAAATATACGCAAGAGATAGCTCATGCGATAGGTTTTTTAAAAAAGTAATACACCGTAATTTTCAGTCTCTAAGTCTACAAATTTCTTTATCATTAAGTCTACTTAGTAGTATGAGATAGGAAAGAGAAATTTAAAAGAGTAAGAAAGCAAAATATAACTAAAAATAGAAGAAAATAATATCTAATTAAGGATAGAATCCATTTAGAAAAATTTATTTGGTAGTGGTTGGGATTTTATACAAAAATGAAACAATTATAATATATTAAGAAATAATAATTACGTAATTATATATATAAGCACCCAAATTTTGGGCCTTAGCCAGTTGTCTAAATTGCCTAATGATTGAGCTGGCTTGACTGATCTTAAATGAATTGATTAGTTTTTTAGTTTGTCAATCTTATTTTAAACCAAATGTAGAGAAAGAGATCGTTTTCTGTCATTTCAAAGAATGAGAATTATTTGAATTATTTTACGGCGACTGAAAATTATTTTAATTACCTTTTAATTTATAACCTAATTGATTCAAATTTAATTTCAATGTACTTGTGAAACTAAAAATAAAAAATTTAATAAAGAGAACTTAAATATTATTAGCAGGTGGTTGCTTGTACTAAATCACCATAGTAAATCAACTAAAAACATCAAAATTTATTAAAATTTTATCTTCCTCAAACTTTGTAAGAGTTATTATTGGTAAGTAATACTATTACGTAACACCAATGCCCACTCAATTCCGTTACAACTAACCACTAAGGGTGCGTTTGGAAAGCCTGTTTTTTGTATTTGTTTACTGTCTTCAAATATAAAAACTGTATTTGTATTTGTCTTTGTTTTTTCAGGAAAAAACTAAAAACAAAAAAACGTTTGGATGAAGGTGTTTTCACCACTTTTATTTGGTGAAAATTGTATTTTATGAATTTGGTGTTTTCATTGTTTTTACCACCTAAACAGTGAAAAAATTCAAAAAACAACTAAAAGTTGTATTTGGTGTTTTCATCACTTTTACACACTATTCACAGAAAACAGTTTTCTTGGGAAAAAAACAGTGAACAGTAAACGCGTTTGCCAAACGTATTTTTTTTTTAGTCCTATGAACAGTAAAAAAACAAAAACAAAAAACAGGGTATCCAAACGGACCCTAAGAATTTAATTTTAAACCTTGCTCACAAGGCATGCTTTTTCTATTTCTATATATATATATATATTTGTTATTTTTTTGGCACCCGTGACTTGCACCCGTGACTTGCACAAACCTATATATATATATATATATATCAATATATTCAATAGAAAATAGTTGGCGTCCAAGTAAAGAGATTCTAAGTAAAGAAAGTGAACTGAAGAATTTTTGTCTCCTCTTAAAAATGGAACCAGATCAATCACACAAACTTGAGCCTTAAAAAAAAAAAGAAGGTAAGAATTGAACCTTTATTTTTATTTTATTTTTTCTATTTTTCGGGTCAAATAATCATGGGTTTTATTAATTAATGTAACAAATGATAACACAAATTTCTCATAAAATATTCAGTAATTCAGTGCAGTTGTGATCGAGTGTTTTGCTCTTTGCTGAAGCAAAATTTCTAGAGATAGCTCAGGGCTCAAACAGAGGATGTCTGCTACAGGGGTTCAGTTGCATGTCCAAGATGATCATGTGAGTTCATATATATATATATATATATATACATATTTACTTTGTATAATTTGTGTTATATACTATATAGTTGACACCAGTGAAGTTTTTGTTGATATATTGGTGTGTGTATATAATCTTAATTCATGTCAGGGGAAAAAATGACTTTTACATAAAACTAGCTTTAAAGTTATAGTAGATACTGAAATATGTGCATTCTTTTCTTGACTGAAAAAAAAAGACTTTAAAACAGAGATCGTCTTCTTTTTATTTTCTTTTTCATTTTTTCTTTTCCTAGGCCATTTTGGTTCAATTGGAGATGACATTATGTTTTAGAAATAATGTTTGTCACAAAATTTAAATGATATATATATATATATATATGTATATATAATATATTTGCAGGTGGTGATAGATAATGGCATACTCCAACTCACATTATCAAATCCAGGAGGAATTGTGACTGGCATCCAATATAATGGAATTGATAACTTGCTTGAACTTCACAACCCACAATTGAATGGAGGGTATGTATGTATATTTTGTTACAAATGCTCCCAAATCTTGAGGCAGTGCTTTTCAATAAATAAAACCCCAATAGCATTTTCCTGTGAACATGAATTTAATATACAATGTTCTAGTATAGTGTATACTCTTATTATATAAATCTTATTTGACAACCATGCCACACAAAGAAAATGAGTTGTTACAGTAAAAGAAATAAAAAAAATTGAAAATGAGTTGTGAGATGTTATTTTGGAAGAGCGTTTGTTTTCCTTTTTTCAATTTATCATAAGGTGTTAGTTTGATATTTGATATAGATTGTACTTACATGACAGCAATTAAATTTATTTTGCAATGAATATACAGATTCTGGGACCTTAACTGGAGTCCACCAGATAGTTCAAAGACAAGAGGAAAATTTGATACGTATGTCTCTCCTGACCTCTCTCTCTCAAATCATACACAAAACAATAATAATAATAATAATAATAATAATAATAATAATAACTACAATTTAACTGTTATGCTCAAGTGAATTTTCTTAGAAAATTTCTCTGTAAACCTGTCCTGGTCATCTTAGAAAATTGCTGTTTACATATTTGAAAGTAATAGAGGGCCTAATTTATTTATTTATTTTTGTGTTTTGAGCCACAATTGTTTCCGTATCTACCTAAGGTTTTTCAGAATTTTTTCATCCCTATTGGTTCTATTTATTTTTTTTCCCGATAGTTTCTGGATCAATCCATCATTTATGCATTTAAAAGAATTTCAGAAAATAATTTTTTTTTGAATAAAAGATACAAATTTTCTATGATAAAACATAAATTATGTTTAGAGTATACTAACTTTATGATACATTTGGCTAGTTTTCGGAACCAAGAATGAGTGTTTATAATGCAGGATTGAAGGAACAAGTCTTAGGGTGATAGTGGAAAATGAAGAACAGGTAGAGCTCTCATTCCCAAGAGCTTGGGATCCTTCGGTCCAAGACGAGCACGCCCCCTTATATATAGACAGAAGGTTAATTCATGCTTAAATCTCCCACATATATTTATTTCCGGTCATTGTTATTTTTTGACAATGTTGGTGATGATGGTAATGCTGATAAATTAGGTTTATAATGCTTCGTGGTTCCTCGGGCTTCTACTCTTATGCCATTTTCGAACACTCAAAGGACATGCCTGCTTTCAACCTTAACACAACCAGGATTGCCTTCATGCTCAACAAAGACAAGTACACAAACTTTTGCCATCTTCTTTTATAATCAAATTATATAATAGATATAACATTTTAAATAACATTAGGAACTGTTAATCCCTATATAAGTGATATACTGTATATATTATACTAAGCATGCAATATATATAACAGATGTATATATGTGTGAGTCAGTGTACAGTATTGTGTATATATATATTATAAAAGTACTCTATGATTGTTACCCTGAGAACAACAGAATACATGAAGCATGAGTTTGCTAATGGTATTGTAGAATACGTGTATATATATATATATATATATAATATAAAACAGAACAATATATGTATAGATACGTATATATTCGAAGAGAACAATGTATATATATATATATATATATATTTGTATATGTAAAATACATAACAGAACAGGAACATGCAATACTGTATATATATATATATATATATATATATATATATATATATATATATTTGAACTGAATAGGAAGAAAACTGTAAACATAATTAAACAAACTCACAGTACAGTCCAGAAATTGAAACAAAAAGGTAATCCGAGCCCTGTTCAACCACAGTTTCCTTTAGACATATTTGTTCCCTCTCCGGTGTTCAAGGTCGTTGAGCATCTGTCTCCCAAGATATAACGGATTTTCACCTTTGAAGAAGTAGCATTTCATTCTCCAAAGACCAGCGCACAGAATTCTGTGTTTGAACTCGAACCCTAGACCCACATATATATATATATATATACATGTACATGTATATGTATATACATACATATACATGTACATGTATATATATATATATATGTTAGTTGGTGACTCCTTTCCTCGAGAAATCGAGAAGAGAATTGGAGATAAAAAGATGTCTTGAAGCAAAGGTGGACTAAAGAATCACCGAGTACTCGGTAAACAAAAAAGTGGTTTTTCTCCAGAGAACCCCATGCGTTCTCACACCATTGCGAGTTTGCCGAGTACTTGGTAGAAACTTCACCGAGTACTCGGTGGCCCAGATACGGGATTGTGATTTGATTCCTATTGACTTGTCCATCAGATTTACCTCTCCTATATATATACATGGGTTATTCCTATTGTATTGTGGTGTGAGAAAAACACAGAAATGCAAGATTGAGAGAGAGATCAGAAGAATTACAGATTAAGATTCTTCTTGAGAGATTTAGGAATAATATAGGCTTATATTATTCCGGTGATACAGGCGTGAGTATACACTGTGTGTGTGTATGTGTATGGTCTGTAGATAATCCCCTTGTAATCCTCTCATTGATTATAGTGAAACATTGCTCTCCGTGGACATAGGCTTATTTTGGCTGAACCATGTATATATCTTTGTGTCGATTGTTTTGTTGTATGTTTCTGTGTGCGTTTTCTGATTTGCAGATTCACGGTTTTCAGAAGAGGGTTGAAACCCTAGTTTTTGTTTTTTTCAATCTTGGGCGGTTGTAAACACCCTAACAAGTGGTATCAGAGCTCTAGGTTGGAGCAATTCCTGAAGCCGATTTGACACCAAACACACCAATCGAACTATGGGAGAAGAAAATACTATGATGATCGACCAGTTTGATGGGTCAAACTTTGCCTATTGGAATATGCAAATTGAGGATGTGTTCTTCCAGAAAAATTTGTATTTACCATTAGAAGGGAAGATGCCAGAATCGATGAAAGAAGAGGATTGAACAATCTTACATCGAAAGGCTCTTGGTACGATCAGACTGATATTGTTAAAATTCGTTGTTTTCAATATCAATAATGAGAAGACAACAAAGTCTCTCAGGGATGCTCTTGCGAGCATGTACGAACAACCGTCTGGAGCGAATATGGTACATCTCATCACTAGATTGGTGAATCTGAAGATGTCCAAGAATGGGAAGGCCAGTGAACATCTCAATTCTCTTAATGAAATTGTTGAACAGTTGGAATCAATTGATATGCCAATCACTAGCAAGATGACAACGAATTTTCTTTTAAGCCAATTTCCAGAGAGTTGGAGTGGCACAAAAGCTGCAATCAGTAACTCTTCAGGAACATAACCATTACGGTATGATTCTGTAGTGAGTATGGTACTCACATAAGAGATCAGAAGACAGACGTCAGACTCTTCTAACAGGCTCAACATTGAATATTGACAGTAGAGGCAGATGTTCGAACAGAAAGAAATACGGAAGTCATAGGCGTGGCCGTTCTAAGTCGAGATATGGAAGATTACAGTCTCGAGGTCCTAGAAATTCACTAGAGGTAACGACATTGTATAAAGCATTCAAAGCTTTAGAGTTCCAATTAGAACTGTTTGTTTCAGCAGTAGTCCACTCGTTAGCCAGTTTTAATTTAGATTTATTAGTAGTCGCGTCTATCACAGTGGGAGGTGAATACCCTATTTCTATAGCAAGCCATGCTCTCTCATCAAGATATTTTAAGAATGTTTTCATCATAGCTTTCCAATACGTATAATTAGAGCCATCAAACAAATGAGACCTAGATATGGAACCTCCTTCACGAGGTAAGTCCATCGTCTAAGTTCAAAATCTAACCCTAGGTCGTTAACCTAAATAAGGGCAAACCTTGCTCTGATACCAATTGAAATTACTTAGAAGACGGTGAAATAAGCCTAGAAGGGGGGGGGGGGGGGTGAATAGGTTTTTTATGAATTAATTGACAAATTAAAATTTTAATTATGGAATAGTCAATTTTAATTCAATTCTATGACAATATAAACCACGCAATAATAAATATAAGTGCGGAAAATAAATCAGAGACGATACCAATATTTTTACGTGAAAAAACCTTGGAAAGACTTCAAGTAAAAAACCACGGATACGCTCGGGTATCGATGCACTATGAATCAAGAAATACAAGACTCTATGCAGTTTAAGACTTACAAATCACTATGATCTGCCTTTCTCCATTCGACGTCTGATAGTCTTGAATCACTTGCGCTCCACAAAGCTCTCACTCCGATCTCCGTACTCTAACGGCTCCGCTTCTCAATGGATCAAAGAACTATGAAGCCTCCTGCTTCGATCAAAGTGGTGTGATGATTTTTCAGCACCTAGATCATCCAATTGTGCATAACGATCTTTAGTGTAGAAACATAATTGGAAAATCTCGAACCAAGAGAGAACTATAAAATATATAATCACTCAATAATTTTCTCTCTCTAAATATATATGTAGAATAATATGAATCTGTAGAATAATTGCAAAGATCTCTCAAAAGCCACAAGCCACACCATTCTCTTAGTTTTAACTCATATATATAGAGAAGAGTCTTCAATAAATGGTAAGAATCCTTTTCAGAATTCGTATTTCTACCATTTAAATATTCCAAAAATAAATAAATATGTTAATGATAGTCCAATATTCAATAATAACTTCAGATCATGTCCCAAAGTGGTTAGGAGTTGATTGCATATCTATATAATACCTTCCAGAAATAAATCTTTGCAATTCCCAAATTATTGCCGCTTACCACTTACCGAGTACTCGGTGGTTGTTCTACCGAGTACTCGGTAAACCTGAATCTGCGCGCAAACGAGCGCAAGTGCACAAAAACGTTCTGGTAATTTTTTCCAACTTTGCGCAAACGGCTACAAGTTTGCACTTTACTGAGTACTCGGTAACTCGATAAACACTCCCACCAAGTACTCGGTGGAACAAAATACAAATTTTTTTGAACTTGTTTCTCCATTGCACTGTCGCTTCCAGCCATTGTTCCACTAAATATCCTTTGTATCTGCACCACTTTGTACACATATTTAGCACTTAACAACTCAATCTAAAACACCAAAACTCTCAACATGGTTTTTTATTAGAATAATGCTATTACATAAATAAATGTTCTTACACAAACTTTTGCCATCTTCTTTTATAATCAAATTATATAATAGATATAACATTTTAAATAACATTGCAGAGCATTAGGAATTGTTAATCCCTATATAAGTGATATACTGTATATATTATACTAAGCATGTAATATATATAATAGATGTATATATGTGTGTTTCCTCTTAAATCGGCTAGGTCAGCCGATGATGTCGATTTGCGTGGGTGTGTCAGGAACCTTGACCTCGGCTCCAGAGGTTGATCGAAAAGCAAATATACTCTTCTTGGATTTTGACTTCTCAGGCGATGTGTAGGAGGGGGAACATGAAACTCCTACTTTGGGTACTTTTCTATGCCTCAATTAAGGGAACTTAAACCAGTTGAGAATGTAACATTGGAAACCACAAATTTCACATAAACAATCGGCATGTTTGAATGAAAAGTGTTGAATGTTGAATGAAATAAAGACTTGAATGATAAAATGAAAGCTTTGAGATTAAAATAACTTGAATAATTGAAATAACAATATTGAATTAAATGCAATGAATGAGAAAGTAGATTGAATGACTGAAATATAAATAAACAATGCTTGATTAAAATAAAAGACTTTGGAAATAAAAGGCTTTGCAAGAAATAAAATAACGAGAGTTTGGAAAATAAAATGACAAGTGTAGTACTTGAATTGTTTGATTGGTGTGAGACCTCTTGCCAAGTAGCATAAAGGTCTCTATTTATAGATTTACATGAAATAACAAACTCCCTAAGAGTTTGTATAAAATAACAACCTAACTAGATGTAAATTTGAATACAATTGGAATTTAAATTTAAATTGAGATGAGCTCTTTCTGTTGGCAACCACTTTATCCTTATTTTGACTATGTCTCTTGACCAAGCCAATCTTTTTAACAATTGCCCCTGCACCAAAACTCCTTACTCAACACAAACTTGCCTTTTACTACATTCGTCTTATGGGTTTCACCTTGCATTGTTAACTTTTGGCTCATTTCCACCAGTTTTCCTTTCTTTTGTCTCGACCCAAACATAAGCCTGAAGCTTGCTTTTAATCCATCAACTCAAGCCCATTTCATTCTTTCTCTTTGCCATGTCACCTGTCAAATTGGAGTGTCAACAATGCCCCTTAATTTCAATTCAAAGGAATTCAAATTTCCTTGTATTGAAATTATGAATATACTTCAATTTTCATCAATTGGCACAATTTAAGAGATCCACTTGCGGCCAACATTATTTATTCTTGACTTCTTTTATTCGACCAAACATTAATTCTTCTAAGAAAACAAATCAACAGCAAAAAATATGAAGAAAAAGATTAAAAGGGAAATAATACCAGTGTGAAAGCCTACCGATCTTTAAAGTTCTCCTCTCCACTCATAAAGGCTCAGCCGATATTGTTTCAAGTATTTCCCATTAATCGGCCTTGGGTGTTCATTTCTATCCAAGTCCTTCAACTTATAGGCTCATCCTTTCAATACCTCAACAACTTCAAAAGGGTCTTCCTAATTAGGAGTCCACTTACCCATTTTTCTGTTGATTTTCCCAAGAGGCAATGCCACTTTCCAAATTAAATCACCTTCAGCAAACCCTTTAGGCTTAACTCTTTTGTTGTAGGCTCTCATGACCTTTCTTTTGTGATCAACCAAACGATCAAGAGCCTCCAATCTAGAGTCCTCTACATCCTCTAACTCAGCCATCATTGCTTCATTGTAATCGACAGGAATCAACTTATGTTGCAAAGCTACTCTTACCGATTTGATATTCATTTCCATGGGCAACATCGCATTGTGACCAAAAGTTAATCGATAAGGAGTTGTGCCTGTAGATGTTCTTTCTGAATTTCGATAAGCCCACAAAGCTTCATGTAAAGTGTCGTACCATCCTTTTGGCTTCTCATCAATCATCTTCTTAATAATTTATATCAACACTTTATTAGAAGCCTCCGCCTGACCATTTCCTTGGGTGTAATATGGAGTAGAGGCTAGCATCGTCACCCCCTGGCTTTCCACATACTTCAATACCACATCTCCCCTAAAAATTGATCCATTATCAACACTAATCATTCCTGGAAGACCATATCTAGTAAAGATATATTTCTCCAAAACGTTCACCGCCGTTACTTGAGAAATGGATTTATATGGAACGGCTTCCAATCATTTTGTAAAATAATCGGTAGCCACCAAAATCCAATGATGCCTTTTTGACGAAAGAGGGTTAATATTGCCGATTATATCCATTGCCCATCCTCTAAAAGGCCATGGATTGACAATCAGATGCATTTTGATGGCCAGTGTCCATTGCATCGACCCATGTTTTTGACAAGCTACACAACCTCTAGCATATTCTATGCAGTCTCTTTTGATTTTTGGCCAATGATAGCCATACCTTCGGATCAACCACATCAACTTCATCCCTGCCTGATGAGCCCCACAGATTCCTTCATGCACCTCACCCATGATTTTAAGAGCTTCGGCCTTACTGATACCTAAAAGCAACAATTCATCTTCTACATTTCTTTTGTACAACTCTTTATCAATCAACACATACTGCACAACAAGCCTTCTGATTTTCCTATCAGTCCTTACATTGGGATTGGCACACACCTTTCATCATAGAGCACAGTTTCACCCGAATAAATCCTTGCTATAAAAGGCTTGTTGTTCGTTTCAACAATTTTGACTTCATTACTATCCCAAAATATGAGCATATGATGTAAAGATGATGGGATGCACATATTTGGATGTATCCAATCTCGTCCTAACAACATATTGTGAGCAACAGTATAATCAATAATAAAGAAGGCCGAAATTGAAGCTCATCTCCCGATTGATACCTCCAAAGGTAAAACTCCCTTGGTGTTGGTTACACTTACACTGGAAACACTAATTGTAACATCAATTGGTACTACATCATTCATGATTTTTCCAAGGATCAACAAAGTTGAAGAGGGAATGACATTCAACACAGACCCGTTATCAACAAGAACTCGGTCTATTGGCTGCCCTTTAACCCATACCTTCACATACAATGTCCTAAGCTGCTGAGTCATGACCAAAGGAGGTTTTTCAAATACAATATTTTTTGCCGATTTTGGCTTTACTGATTCAATTTTTTCAAACTGCTGATCTGAGCACACAACCTTGGCAACAAATAAATCTTCTTTTCCTCCCGGGTACTTATTTGAAGCTTGGAATGTGGCCAGTAAGAGAAAGGCCAATTTAAACTCATATCTTGAAAGATAGTACCAAAATTCAACCTTCGCTTCACAAAATGTTTAGGATCTCGATTTGAAAACTCGTCACTATCATCATCACCTTTTAGGATTCTAACCACTTCAGCCAAACATTTAGAATTGGCAAACTTGCCTGACTCTTTGATAAATATAGGGTCTTTCTTCTCCGGTGAGACCAACTGGGAGCGTCCTATCATCTTTCTTTTATATTCAGTTCTCCGCCTTTGCATCCTTCTTTTTTGACTCCTGGATTGCCAATCAGACCCCTCTTCTCTTGGTGCATGGAATTTTGGATGTTGAACTTTAGTCCACTTGTTAATCGGCACTACTGGTGGGCATATCGACCTTGGTCTTTTATTATCAACATCCCTTGGTACCCAAACTTCTGACTGCATCATAGGTCTTCGTATCGACAAATGATACCGATCTTGTCCCCTGGGCTCAATGCTTGCCCTCAGTCGAGGACCAAAGATCACTTATCGGCTCCTTGTCTGATTATAGCTAAACCGATTGTGGACATTTCTCCTGGAATCAGTAGGGCTCCTAATTTGAACTGGAGCTCTGCCTCAGTTTTTACCATCTGGGCACTTTTTTTGGGCTAAGGTTGCACGTGCTTCACAAAGCTCTTTTTCTAATTCCTTCACTATTTTTGTTGATCGGCTTGGTCCACCATTTTCTTGTTTCTTTTCTGGCCGATCAGCCAAAGTAATGGTATTAGTTGGTGCGATCTTTAGAGAAGGATCTTCATCTACCCCCATAGCTTCTTTTTTCTTCTCAGGAAAATACAAGGTGCCATCTTCAATGGCTTTCTGTAAAGTATTCCTAAAAATAGTGCAATTATTAGTAGTATGTGTCCAAGAATTATGAAATTTACAGAATTATTTTCCTTTTAACTCATTGGATGTAGGAATTTTATGTCTTTTAGGCAAAAGAATCTGTTTTTCAGTAAGCAAATGATCAAAATTTTGTTCAGTTTTAGAAAGATCAAAAGAGTAATTATTCCCTGTATCAACAGACCCTTTCTTGACTGCTGATCCTGTTGATTGACCACCTCCAGTAGTTGGTTTCGGCTTGCTCAATGCTTCACACACATATGGCTTCTTGATGCACATCTCAGCCAAATTTGCTTCCAAATCCTCCTCGACTTCAACTTGAAAGAATCTCGGTAGTAAGCTCATTTTGAAAACGTCTTGCGCTCTTTCTCTTCTTTCAGCAATGCTTCATACCTTGAAGCCTTATCAGCAAGATCAAACAAATCATGGAATTCAATTCCTTCAAAACGCTTTCTGATTTCAAATTCCAAACCATTCAAAACAAGTCGAATAAATTCGGTTTCTAGAAGTTTTACTCGATATCTCATCTTTGCGCGCCTAAATCAGGAGATGAATGTCTCTACAGTTTCGCTCGGCAGCTGACTCAGTCGAGAGATGTTAGCCAAGGTTGCCTCAGTCTCCGTTTGATAGAATTGAGCATCAAATTGTTCATCCATTTGTCGCCAATTAAAAATTGAATTAGTCGGCAAACGAATGTACCACAAAATGCCGGCCCCGTTAACGAATTTGGGAACAATCTCATCTTTAAAAACTGATTATTGCTCGCTTTTCCACATTGAACAGTGAAGCGACCGATGTGCTCAATTGTTGATTGGTTTCCTTCTCCACTGAAACGTAGCAAAATCAGGAACTTTATACCCCCTAGGGTACTCATGCAAATCCACTTGCTCTGGATACGGCTTCCTGTAAAGTGGTCGACCATTGCATCTCATTCCTTGGCCGAGTTCTTGCTGAATCAAATCTAACACTTGTATATGTTGCCCCCAGGCATCGGCAAGTTGGCATTGTTATTCCTCCACCTGTTTTGATTATCCCCTGCATTCACAGGCTCTTGCACGGGGTGCACTTGTTGCCTTTGTTGATTTTATCTCATTGCGGGTGGCTGGTAAGGTGGGACCACCGGTTGTAGTAGAACTTCTTCCACTGGAATTGGAATTGTGACAGTAGCCGATGCTACTGGGTTTATCGACACATTTGTCATCTGCTGATTTCCTACTAAATTAGTTGGTAGAATAGCAAGATCGGCAGCAGGAATGGTTGAACCCTGAATACTAGATCCCTTACCAATAATCGGCCTCTAATTAGCCGTAGCTTCTTCATGCATTTCCTTGATTTCTTGGCCTAGGTATTTGATCATGTTAACTATAGGGACCAAGCTATCCTGAAATAACGATAGTGGTCCTTGAAGAGTGGCTTCATGCAATGGTTCCCACGATATTTTCTTTGTTTGTTGTTTTGGCGGGAACTACACTTCATCTTCAGTATCATCATCTTGAGAAAGCCTATGACTCTTCTTAGGCGGCATGCTTCCAATGTCACTCCCAACGGGTGGTCCCGCCGGGCGTGCCAAAAATTGTTTCCTCTTAAATCGGTTAGGTCAGCCGATTATATCAATTTGTGCGGGCGTGCTAGGAACCTTGACCTTGGCTCCAGAGGTTAATTGGAAAACAAAGATAGTCTCTTTGGATTTTGACTTCTCAGGCGATGCGTAGGAGGGAGAACATGAAACTCCAACTTTGGTTTTTTTATGTGCCTTAATTAAGAGGACTTAAACCAGTTGAGAATGTAACATTGGAAACTACAAATTTCACACAAACAATCGGCATATTTGAATGAAAAGTGTTGAATGTTGAATGAAATAAAGACTTGAATGATAAAATGAAAGCTTTAAGATTAAAACAACTTGAATAATTGAAATAACAATATTGAATTAAACGCAATGACTAAAAAAGTAGATTGAATGATTGAAATATAAATAAACAAGGCTTGATTAAAATAAAAGACTTTGGAAATAAAAGGCTTTGCAAAAAATAAAATAACAACGAGAGTTTGAAAAATAAAATGACAAGTGTAGTATTTGAATTGTTTGATTGGTGTGAGACTTCTTGCCAAGTAGCATAAAGGTCTCTTTTTATAGATTTACATGAAATAACAAACTCCCTAAGAGTTTGTTTAAAATAACAACCTAACTAGATTTAAATTTGAATACAATTGGAATTTAAATTTGAACTAAGATGAGCTCTTTTTGTTGGCAGCCACTTTATCCTTATTTTGACTGTCTCTTGACCAAGCCAATCACTTTAACAATTGCCCCTACACCAAAACTCCTTGCTCAACACAAACTTGCCTTTTATTACATTCATATTATGGGCTTCACCTTGTATTGTTAACTCTTAGCTCATTTCCACCAGTTTTCCTTTCTTTTGAGTTTGCCGAGTGCTCGATAGAAACTTCACCGAGTACTCGGTGGCCCAGATACAGGATATTTAAGAAAGGCTTTAAAGACTCCAATTCTGATTAGGATTTGATTCCTATTGACTTGTCCATCAGATTTACCTCTCCTATATATATACATGGGTTGTTCCTATTGTATTGTGGTGTGAGAAAAACACAGAATCACAAGATGGAAAGAGAGATCAGAAGAATTACATATTGAGATTCTTCTTGAGAAAGTTAGGAATTATATTATTCCGGTGATACAGGTGTGAGTATACACTGTGTATGTGCGTGTGTATGGTCTACGGATCATCCCCTTGTAATCCTCTCATTGATTATAGTGAAACGGTGCTCTCCGTGGACGTAGGCTCATTTTCGCTGAACCACGTATATATTTTTGTGTCGATTGTTTTGTTGTGTTTATGCATGCGTTTTATGATTTGCAGATTCACGGTTTTCAAAAGAGGGTTAAAACCCTAGTTTTTTGTTTTGTCATTCTTGGGCGGGTGTAAAAACCCTAATAAGTGGTATTAGAGCTCTAGGTCGGAGCAATTCCTGAAGTCGATTCGACACCAAACACATCAATCAAACTATGGGAGAAGAAAAGGCTGCAATGATCGACAAGTTTGATGGGTCAAACTTTGCCTATTGGAAGATTCAAATTGAGGATGTGTTATTCCAGAGAATTTTGTATTTACCATTAGAAGGGAAGAAGCCAGAATCGATGAAAGAAAAGGATTGGACAATCCTAGATCGAAAGGCTCTTGGTATGATTAGACTGACATTATCAAAATCTATTGCTTTCAATATCAAGAATGAGAAGACAACAAAATCTCTCATGGATGCTCTTACGAGCATGTACGAACAGTCGTTTATAGGGAATATGGTATATCTCATCACTAGATTGGTGAATCTGAAGATGTTCGAGAATGGGAAGGCCATTAAACATCCTAGTTCTCTTAATGAAACTGTTGAGTAGTTGGAATCAATTGATATGAGAATCACTGACAAGATGGAAACAACTTTTCTTTTAAGCCAATTGCCAGAGAGTTGGAGCACCACAAAGGCTACAATCAGTCACTCTACAGGAACATAACCGTTACAGTATGATTTTGTAGTAAGTATGGTATTCACAGAAGAGATCAGAAGACTAACATCAGACTCTTCTAACAGTGGCTCAACATTGAATATCGATAGTAGAGGGAGAGGTTCGAACAAAAAGAAAGACGGAATTCAGAGGCGTGGCCGTTCTAAGTCGAGATATGGAAGATCACAGTCTCGAGGTCCTAGAAATTCCAAAGGGATCGAGTGTTGGAATTGTTGAAAAACTGGTCACTTCAAAAGCCAGTGTAGATCCCCGTAGAAGGTAGCAAAGAACAAGACTGAGGCAAATATTGCCTTAAAAGAAGCTGATGATGCGTTGATATGCTATTTGGAAAGAAAAATAGAGTTTTGGGTCTTGAACTCTGGAGCATCATTCCATGCCACCTCAAGTCGAGAGCTCTTTAAGAGCTATGCATCTGAAAACCTTGGCAAGGTTTATCTAGGTGACGATTAGCCCTGCAGTGTTGTTGGCAAGGTTGAATTACATATTAAACTCAACCGATCAATATGGAAGCTGAGGGATGTGAGACACATTCCAGCCTTGAGGAAGAACCTGATCTTAGTAGGCCAGTTGGTGAGTGAAGGTTATGTGACGACTTTCAATGAAGGAGAGTGGAAAGTTTCTAGAAGGGCTATGACTATAACACGAGGAAATAAAAGTGGTACGATGTACACTACCACCAAGGCTAGAACGTTGATAGCAATTGCAGAAAGTAAGGAGGATCATAATTTGTGGCACCAGAGGCTAGGTCACATAAGTGAAAAGGGGCTCAAGTTTATGCTCGCAAAGGGAAAACTACCAGATCTAAATTTGATTGATATCGACTTCTTTGAGGATTATGTATTCGGTAAGTAGAAGAGAGTTAGTTTTCAAAAAAGTGGCAGAGATCTCAGAAAGAAGAAGCTTGAGCTAGTTCACACTGATGTCTGGGGGCCAACAAATTTATCATCTATTGGCGGAAAGTTCTATTTTGTCACCTTTATCGATGACCATTCCAGGAAGGTATGGGTTTACTTCTTGAAACATAAATCTGAGGTGTATGATGTGTTCAAGAAATGGAAGGCTATGATAGAGAATGAGATGGATTTGAAGATAAAGAGATTAAGATCCGACAATGGTAGAGAATATCAGGACACCGGGTTCAAAATTTTTTGCTATGAGAACGATATCAGATTAGAGAAGACTGTTCCATGTACACCACAACAAAATGGCATAGCAGAACGTATGAACTGAGCATTAACTGAGAGAGCCAGAAGCATGCACATTCAGGCAGGGTTACCGAAAAAGTTCTGGGCAGAAGCAGTCAGTATAACAACATTCTTAATTAATCATGGTCCATTAGTACCATAAGAGCACAAAATACCAGAAGATGTATGGAGCGGTAAAGAGGTAACAGTTTCACATTTAAAAGTTTTTGGTTATGTTGCATATGTACATGCAAGTGATAATGTCAGGGGAAAGCTTGATCCCAAATCACAGAAGTGTATTTTCATTAAATATGGCGGTGGTGAGTATGGTTACCGCATGTGGGATGATCAGAACCGAAAGGTGATACGAAGCAGAGATGTAGTATTCAATGAAAAAATGATGTATAAGGATAGGCACGCAACGACCTCAGATCATACAACACAGGGTGATCCTGTGTGTATTGAGTTAGATGATGTTCAAGACAGTGAGAATACTAAGTCAGAAGAATAGATTGTAGATGACACTACTCAACAAGATGATACACCATAGTCTTCGACTCCTATTCCTATACCTAGGAGGACTTCACAGCTGCATGTGCTGAACAGAAGATACATGAATTACTTGCTGCTCACAGATGGAGGTGAACCAGAGTACTATGATGAAACATGCAATGCAGCAGATGCGAGCCAGTGGGAGCTTGCGATGGAAGATGAGATGAAGTCTCTTATCTCCAACAAGACATGGAAGCTAACCAAGCTACCAGTGGGAAAGAAAGCTTTCCATAATAAATGGGTATACAGGGTCAAAGAGGAATATGATGGTTCCAAGAGGTACAAGGCGAGACTTTTAGTAAAAGGATTTCAGCAGAAAGCAAGAATCGATTACACCGACATATTTTCTCTGGTTATGAAACTGAATACCATTTGTTCAATTCTTAGCATTATTGCAGCATAGAGTTTGCACCTAGAGCAGTTAGATGTCAAAATTGTTTTCCTCCATGGTGACCAAAAGGAGGAGATTTATATGTAGTAGGATGAAGGTTTCTCAATGAAAGGGAAAGATAAACTTGTGTGTAAGTTGGAAAAGAGTGGTACAAAAAGTTTGATGGATTTATGCAGAGACATGGTTACAACAAGTGCAACGCTGACCATTGTTGCTACTTTAAGAGGTTTGACACGAGTTACATCATCCTCCTACTTTATGTTGATGACATACTAGTATCTGGGTCTGATTTTGCGAAAATCAGCAAGTTGAAGAAGTAGTTGACAAATGAGTTCGAGATGAATGACTTAGGCGCAGTGAAACAGATTCTTGGTATGAGAATCAACAGAGACAAGCAGAAGGGTATTTTGCAGTTGTCTCAGGTTGACTACGTTGAATAGGTTTTAAAGAGGTTCAACATGAGTGATGCTAAGCTGATTAGAACACCTTTTGTAATGTCCTGTTATTTTCTCATTTTTATGAGTTATTTTTTTCGTTTTATTTTAGTTTGTGACGTCACTTGTTCATGATGTCGTGATTAATTTTACTGTTTCATGGGTAAATTTTTCGCGTTTACGTTTAAAGTAGACCGGACGACTTTACAATTTCTACTTAACCACTTCGTGGACTTTATTGTTGTCGACTACGTGATCTCATTTTGACGTTTAGCATTTTGACGGAGTGATGAAACATTTTATTTAATAGGACTTGTTAGGTGTTCCGATAATTGGGTTTCATACCTGGGTTATTTATGATGGTTAATATTGTATATTTAGTGTCCTGTGGATTTTATGGGTTCACGTGTCTTCATTTATGGATTTTATGATAATATCCCTTCATTAGTATTATTTATTATTAAATTGAGGTTAAATGTGTATCTTCTCGTTCCGCACTCGACGCGGAAGATTTAGGTCTTGTCTTCATGGTCATTTTTCGGCTGTTGGTGTAACGGGCTATCAGGTCGGGTTTTCGATTTATATGCATATATATATATATATCAAAATTATGGACTAAAATTACTAAGTTAAAGGATTATTTAAGATAATGTTTATAATTACTAAATGGGCAAAAATCATAATTTTCGAATGGGATTGGGCGTAAATGAGTGGGAATTGAGCATAGTGACTCGAATGAGGTAATAATGTACTTACTTTAATTTTATAAAACGTCATGCTCGGTGCTTAAATGATTGATTGTCTATTACATGCTTGATGTGATTATATATGTGAATAACATGCCTTCAATGTGAAAAATTAGTGATTTATTTGTGATTTTATTGAATGTATGGAAAACATGTAAATTGTTCAAATTGTTATTTCATTCTAGTTAGTATGTATATTATGCTAGATTAGGCATGATGCAATTTCATGGCATGCATGTGCATGGACTCGGATTTAAGGTTACCCGAGATTTGGGTGGTGCATTTAGCTAAACAGCAGGTTCGTGAGCCGACGGAATAGTGACCCATGAACGGCGAGCAACCAGTGGATTGGGGTCCATCGGGGTTCAAGTGCAGGCTATAGGCATTATATCCTGGTTCAGGACATAGCGGTACGGCCACTCCTGGTTGTACAGTTGCGTATCTGCCTGGATGTGGCGGTGCGTGACTGGTGGGGTTTGTGAGTCGGTGAGCATGGTGGCTTGCATGGGAGCTCACTACATTCATAGCATTTCATGGCATATTTGAGATGACTATGTGTTTATGTGATACCTACGTGGTTAATTGATGCAGATATATGTGCGAACTTATCTATGCCATAATATTTGGATATATAATTATTATTGTATGAATATATTATGTTATGTGCTATCTTATTTCAGGATTAACCTCAGGCTCTTGAGGGGTGGAATTCTAGTCCGGTGATGGATTAGATTGTATTAAGTGGAGTGTCGGCCTAAGACATGAGCAGGCGGTATAGTGACCACGTTCGGCTTAGTTATACACACATTCATGCTTTATAGGTTGAGTGTTACTCACGCGGGTCATTAAGCTATCTCGATGGTGGTAGGGACATAAGTCTGAACCTAGAGGGTTGCGTGGTCGCTTAGAGCTGACCCCTTTATTCGATTGAGTACCGGGGTAATTGTACATGTATTTAGTATGTTTATTTTCTAGCCTTTTATTATAGGCAGGACGCATAGAATCGGCCTTGGTATCTAGTGTAGTAGGCTATGGGGTTCTGAATGAGTGGGTGTTGTATTGGATTATTTAAGAAATGGTAGAGTCATGATATGTGATACGAGAGTACGATGGTTGTGATTCATAAGGAGATGGATCAAGGTCCTAAGGTTTGTTGTATGTTATCCTGGCTTGTGAGTTAAGACTCGGGCTTAGGTTGCTATGATAAGATTGAGGATGTGGTAGCAGTGTTTCCCCTGGGTAAGGTGTGGTGGTTCGAAGGTTGGCTAGAGTCTTCGAATGGCTTACGACTTGTGGGTTCAGGTTAGAATGAGAGGTCTGACATAGCGTCTACCTAGGGACTCGACAGTGGTAGTAGGACTATGTATGACATATTCTTTCCTCGGGTCATGTGTGGTAGTGTGGACTTGAAGTCATATAGTGGGTTGCTCTAGGATGAGGGATTGTGTTGTGGATTCACGGTTGGGTGCTATATGCATGGTTGTTATTTTCTTTCTTAGGTCTCTGAGATTTCATGCGTTATTCATGGTAGTGATCACTTCACTGGTCGGTATCACGTGCGGCTGGTGCACAGTACAGATTGTTTCTTTTCACTGGACAATGGTGTATTAGCTTCATGTGGGGTAGTGGGGATCCAATGGGTCAGGTTTTGCATGCCTAGAACATGGTTAAGGTTGTTTTTCTTCCCTAGGTGTATTTATAGGATGTTTTGGTTATGGTTTAGCGTGATCCAATTCTTGGAGTTACATTTAAGTATAATTAGTCACATGCATATCGGAGTATGTGGTGAGCTCTGTTGAGGGTCTTGGATGGGCATATGTGTCCTGGTGAGATATGAGACTGTACATAATGTACGAGGGTTTTACTGGGTAGGTTGGTACAACGTCATAGTTCAAGGTCTACGTGGTCAGAGTTTTCCTACTGAGTATATTTTACTCACCCCATTTATTTATCACTTACAGGCCTATAGCTGATTACGGTTTGCGCGTGTGTGGTTATAGTTCGTTGGATGTTGTTATCATCGGAGTTATATTTGTTTATTTCAATTATGGGATGTATACCTATTCTTTTGATGGTTAACATGTTAGTTGAGTCACGATGATATGTATATTCTTTTGGCACCGAGTATGCATATTTTGTATCATTATATATATACTTTCACTACAGTATTTACCGTTTCATAGGTTATGGAGGGTTGTGTAGAGGTAGCGGTAGTTTCTTTTCCGTTGTCTTGGCCCTTGTAAGATTATAGAATGTTGGGCTTGTTGCCATATCATTTATTATCGTTTCTATTGGTAGGGTATTATTTTCTATGTGGTTGTGTCCACCGAAGGTTCCAATTACAAATAGAACTCTGCTGGATTTTTGTTAGATTTCGCAAGGTAGTGACGCTCCATTTCTCCCGAGCTTCGGTTTAGAAGTCTTATGGGACACGAGTCGTTAAACCTTTGGCTAGTCACTTTCAATTTTTCAAAGAGCAGTCTCCCAAGTCAGAAGCAGAGAGGAATAACATGGCCAGTGTTCCATACGCTTCAGCTATCGGTAGCTTGATGTATACGATGGTTTGTACGAGACCAGATATTGCATATGTAGTGGGAGCAATCAACAGGTTCATGTCCAATCCAGGGAAGACTCACTGGGAAGTAGTGAAGTGGATATTGTGATATCTACGAGGTACCACAAAAAGATGCCTTTGTTTTTGAAAAGGTGAAGTGAATTTACATGGTTATGTAGATTCAGATTTTGCTGGTGAGATAAACCACAGAAGAAACACTACTCGTTATGTCTTTACAGTAGGTACTATAGCAGTCAGCTGGGTTTCGCAGAGACAGATGATTGTAGCATTATGTACTACAGAGGCTGAGTATGTAGCTGTGATAGAGGCTAACAAATAGATGATTTGGTTACAGGGTTTGTTGCCAAAGTTGGGATTTACGCAAAGGAAGAGTGTTTTGCACAGTGACAGTCAAAGTGCAATACATCTGGCAAAGAATTCAGCATTTCATTCGAGGAACAATCATATAGATCTTTGTTATCACTTTATCAGATCTCTATTAGAGGATGAAGTATAGACACTTGAGAAGATTCAAGGAAACAAGAATCCGGCCGACATGTTGACCAAAGTGGTGATAACAAAGAAATTAAAGTTGTTCGCAACTTCAGTGGGCCTTCAAGCTTGAAGACATAAATGAGATCATCGTTAGAAGCACTAATCATTGATTGAGTTGATTGATGGATGGAAAGTGGGAGATTGTTAGTTGGTGACTCATTAAATCAAGAAGATAATTGGAGAGAAAAAGATGTCTTGAAGCAAAGGTGGACTGAAGAACCATCGAGTACTCATTGGGTTCTTCACCGAGTACTCGGTAGACAGAAAAGTGGTTTTTCTCCAGAGGACCCCGCGTTCTCGCACCTTTGCGAGTTTACCGAGTACTCGGTGGCCCAGACACGGTATTTTTAAGGAAGGCTTTGAATACTCCAATTCTGATTGGGATTTGATTCCTATTGACTTGTCCATTAGATTTACCTCTCCTATATATATACATGGGTTATTCCTATTGTATTATGGTGTGAGAAAAACACAGAAACACAAGATTGAGAGAGAGATCAGAAGAATTACAGATTGAGATTCTTCTTGAGAGAGTTAGGAATAATATAGGCTTATATTATTCCGGTGATACAGGTGTGAGTATACACTGTGTATGTGCGTGTGTATGGTCTACGGATCATCCCCTTGTAATCCTCTCATTGATTATAGTGAAACGGTGCTCTCCATGGACGTAGAGTTATTTTGGCTGAACCACGTATATATTTTTGTGTCGATTGTTTTGTTGTGTGTTTGTGTGTGCGTTTTTTGATTTGCAGATTCACGGTTTTCAGAAAAGGATTGAAATCCTAGTTTTTTGTTTTTTTCATTCTTGGGCGGGTGTAAAAACCCTAACAATATATATATATATATATATATGAATATACGATATATGCAGAAAGAGAGAGAGAAGAATAATATGATATATGAATATATATGTATTATGTGTATACCAATGGAATCAAAAGCATCAGAATGAACTGGGGTTCGTGGGGTACTTGTAGACCTAGAATGGTTGCCCAACTATCGAAGCAAAGGTTGGTAGAGTCGTCCAAACTATTGGCACAGTTTGGAAGAGACACTTCCAACTGTCTAACTGTATAGACATTGGTTCAGATAGTCACAACCCATGGGTAATCCGCAGGTCAAAAAACCCGATCCAATTTAGAATGAATTTTTTATTCCATTATTTCAAATAGGTCACTTTGAGATATCATTTAACTTCTCATTCAATATTTTCCAACAGGAACATGTTTAAAATAATGTATTTTTAAGTCATTTATGCTAGCAACTATATATTAATAAACCAATTGTTAATAGAACAAATCTCATTATCCATATAGAAAATTAAACTAATTGATTCCTTGCTGAAATTATGATGTGCAATATTGAAAATAATGTATAAATAAAAAAATTACATAAAGTTTAATCTAAACCAAATATGTTAGAGATATATACTTGCTTTGATCCAAATCTTGATCCACTCTTTTAGTTACAGAATTATACATAAATATTTAGGTGCAAAGTCTGCTACCAAAAAAAAATTACATAAAGTTCAATATAAACTAAATGCATTGACATACCTGGGTTTATTTTGAGACTACAGGTTCCATTACATGGCTATATCAGATAACAGGCAAAGATACATGCCCCAACCGGAAGATCGATTGCCGGAAAGAGGTCAAGAGCTGGCCTACCCAGAAGCAGTCCTACTTGTCGATCCCCTAGAACCAGAATTCAAAGGAGAGGTAATCATGTTCAAAGTCAGTTACATCAGGGAAAAATATCATCATGAATTACATATGTATATATATATTTGCACCAATTAATGTTACTATTCATTATGATATTACATGGCTATATCAGATAACGAATTAATTGAAAACTATTCATTTTCTTTCTGATAAATTTGAATAAATAAAAAAGTACCAAAGTGGAATAGGTGAAATGAAATTTATTAGAATTATATATATATATTTGGATTGATTTGTGATGTTACAGGTGGATGACAAGTACCAATACTCAAGCGAGAACAAAGATAACAAGGTTCACGGGTGGATATGCTTTGACCCGCCAGTGGGGTTCTGGCAAATCACACCAAGTAATGAGTTCAGAACTGGAGGACCACTCAAACAGGACCTAACTTCCCATGTTAATCCAACAACACTTGCTGTATGTCACTCTCCATTTAATTAGTAGCATCTTTAATATGAATATTGTCCTACACAAAGTAAACTTCTATGTCTCGTTGCAAAAAAATCAATGTCACAATGCCATTTTGTTAGTGTGGTTACTAATCAATATAATCGTAGCATTTGCATGATAATGTACCAGATAACTAGTGTCACGAGCTTTAACAATCATCTCTAATCAATATATATGATGAAAATTATGTGTCAGATATTTATCACTTCTCATTATGCGGGGGAGGATCTTGTGGTAAAATTAGGAACTGGTGAAGAATGGAAGAAAGTTCTTGGCCCTATTTTTCTTCATCTCAACTCTGTGTTAGATTGCAACAATGCGTTTTCACTATGGAAAAATGCAAAGGAACAGGTTTGGAATTGAAAAAATTCTTGTTTGCATTTTGGAAATGAGTATTGTAACTTTTTTTTACGAGCACTTGTATAATCTGCAGATGAATATTGAAGTCCAAAACTGGCCTTACAGTTTCCCTGCCTCTGACGATTTCCCGATGTCTCATCAAAGGGGTTCAATCAGAGGCAGATTACTAGTCCAAGATAGGTATAAACTATAAACTCAATCTCTTGTTTTTCCTTAGTTTCATTTGATTATATTATATAACATGGACTTAATTTGTTAGTCATTCCGATTACTTTACTTTTTTTTGTTAAAATTCTTTAATTTTGTTAGAAGAAAGGATGCTTTGATAATATGATAATGAAGAGAATATAACAAAGACAATAAATAGAATAATGAAGAAGAATTGTATATTATGAAGTATATGAATTACAATAGAGATGACCCTATATATAAGGGATAATGTGTGGTGAATAAGTAAACTTGGTGTAGGAAACAAGTCAATATAAATTAGGTAAGACTAATACTAAATGTGTTAGGATTATCTAGATAGATGGGCTAAACCCAGATATATTCTAACACCCCCCCTCAAACTCAAGTTGGGAAATAAGAGACCAACTTGAGTTTGAAAACCAATTCTTGAAAATCTGACGTCGAACGAGGTGTGATTTGACTTCACGATGAATGGGTGATTCTGAGTCTGAATCTGAGTTTGATTTTGAGGCAAAGATTAATCAAGAGAAGAGACGATGATTGATCGATGACAAGATTAGATTTTCTCATGAGATGAGAAAATAAGATCGAAAGAACCCAAAACGGGTCTGATTGCCTAAACAGATGAGATGATGAAAGTACCCAATGGATGAGATGATGAAAGTACCCAAAATGGGTTTGATTCCCTAAATGGTGAAATAACCTAAACGGGTCTGATTATCTAAACAGATGAGATGATGAAAGTACCCAACGGATGAGATGATAAAAGTACCCAAAATGGGTCTGATGATGAAGGTACCCAACATGGGTCTGATTCCTTAAATGGATGAGATGCGATTTTCCATAACTGATGAGATATGATTTTCCAAAACGGATAAGATATGATTTTCCCAAAACGGATAAGATGCGATTTTCCCAAAATGGATAAGATGTGAGTTGAAAAAAGCTAAAAAAATGAGTAATGAAAAGTTCAAAGTCAAAATTTGAAAAAAAAACTGTACGATTGTGTTCAGTGCAGTCCAATTAGCTAAAATTGACTACTCGTTTGCTAAAATCGGAGTTAAAATGACTCCGAAATGAATAAGGGCAAAATTGTAATTTTGCAAGAACCTAATGATGTGGCACAATCTGGCAGTGACACGTGGCTGAATCGAGAGATGACACGTGGCTAGTTCTAGAGAGGACACGTGGCAAGTGACGTCACTATTTGGAAGAATTTTAAGGTGACCGGAAAAATTACCGGAATCTGCAAAAGTCGCCGGAGAAGATTACCAACGTCGGAAAAGTCGCTAGAATATGGGAAAAGTCGCCGAAAACTTCAAACGGTGCTAGAGAAAGTGACTAGCGTCGTAAAGTTTGCCGGTTTCTGGAAAATTCGTCGAAAAGGACCGTAAAGCCCACGCGCGTTGGAGGTTTAAGTCGCGTACAACGCGTGACACCGAGAATGCAGATGCGCCGATCTTCTAGCGGCGCATGGAGAGGCATGATATGGAGTTTGGCTTTGCGGCGAACGGGGTTCGCTTCATCTAAACAAGGCGATCCTTTTGGTGAATTTGTTTTATGATTTCGAGGCTTTTGGGACATCGAAAATTCTGAGGTTTTCTGATCTCTGATTAGGGTTCCAGTGAATAAGTACGATAATGATTCTGGGATTTCGAATCTCTGATTAGGTGTTGAAAAGAATACAGGTCTCTGATTAGGTGTTGAAAAGAATACAGGTCTCTGATTAGGTGTTGAAGAAGAAGTATGATGTATGATGCGGAAGCAATAATGATCAAACAGGAAAAGAAGATAAGAAGACTTTAATGAAATAAAAGAAAAATAGGATTAGAGATAGAAAAAGAGAGAGATTAAGAGTTTAGGGTTTTAATTGAAGATCGTTGCCGGGGATGGAAGAAGGAGTGCCATCCCCAGAAGAGACGACACTAAGTGGAAGGAATTGCCAAAAACCGATTGGCTCTGATACCATATTAGAAGAAATGAAGCTTTGATAATATGATAATGGAGAGAATATAACAAAGACAATAAATAGAATAATGAAGAAGAATTGTATATTATGAAGTATATGAATTATAATAGAGATGACCACTATATATAGGGGAGAATGTGTGGTGAACAAGTAAATTTGGTGTAGGAAACAATCCGATATAAATTAGGTAAGACTAATACTAAATGGGCTAGGATTATCTAGATAGATGGGCTAAACCCATATATATTCTAACAAATTTTATGTCCGTTTACTTTTTAGAAAAAGATTAATGCTACATTCGCTTCTAGAGAATTGGTGGCTTGGAATTGGAATTGGAGAAAAATTAGTTTAAATGTTAAACTAACTTCTCTCAAATTATAATTCCGAAGTACCAATGCCAGGCAACCAAACATATCATCAAACAAACTCTCACCACAATCGGAAAATATCTAACCTTAAAAATTGAAGTCTAAACATTTACTTAGGTGACAGAAAAAAAGATTGACAATTTCAGTAGAAGCACTTATATAAGGATTAATATTACCCCATTAAAGAGAGAGACAATGCCGTGAACAATGTATTTGTAATTTTTTGGTCAATCCTATTTTATTATTGCATAGAAGATACGTCTGCATAATCGGTTTTGGCTCACATTATATTATCATTGTAGCATTAGATGTATTTTCAGGAAATGACTGAGGTCTGAGGCTTTTTTTGTCGATGAGTTCCAACTAAAATTGTAAATGAAGACTTAGTGCTGGATACAGAAATGTTGTGGCTTGAAAGTTGAAAACAGATCATTTCGCTTTCATTTCTTCATTTTGTATCTGATTAAACATGTTCAGGTACATTAGCAAGGAAAATATTCCAGCTAACGGCGCTTACGTTGGCTTAGCTCCACCCGGAGATGTTGGATCATGGCAAAGAGAAAACAAGGTAATTTCTGTTCAACTATCTCTTCTGATACCATGTTGGGGACATATTGAAATGACTTCGTTTAATTATTAAATCTTTAGTGCAATTTATGTCAACTCATGCCCTTGTTACTCGATCAATTCATGCTTAATTATACTGTTTTATTTATTTATTTCTAATGCATAATATTTTTAATCAGGGATACCAATTTTGGACAACAGCAGATGAACAAGGCTATTTTAGTATTAAGAACCTACGTGCAGGCGAATATAATCTATATGCATGGGTCCCTGGTTTTATAGGAGATTATAGATACAATGATCATGTTAATATTACCATAACCTCAGGTTCTATCTTGTCACTAAGTCTTTCAAGTTCAAATGTTGAATTAAGGCATTCTGTGACTTCCATTTCTCTGTTAGATCAGGGTGTGATATTGATACAGGCAACCTTGTGTATCAACCTCCGCGAGATGGTCCAACGTTGTGGGAAATTGGCATCCCCGATCGCTCTGCTGCAGAATTTTACATTCCTGATCCTGATCCAAAGTACATTAACCAGCTTTACGTCAACCATCCCCACAGGTTTAGCTCTCACTATTTGCCAAATTTTTTGTTGTCAAAAAACATTTTTGTTTATTTATGTGCACCAAAATTATTTAGTAAAGATCTGACTAGCTATGTTACATGGACTGGGATACATGTGTCGGACATGGCTATATATATATAAATATAATCTGGAGTTAGACTTGTTAAACATCAAATAATAAACACATGGGCCCTGCTAAATAATCATTTTATTTGATGTTGTTATTTTAATCTAAGTCTACAAGAATGTTTTTATGAAATTTAATGTTCAAAATATACATTTAACTCGTTTAAAATAACTATGTAGCATAATAGAATCTTAAGGATATACATTTAGGAAAGTTTCATATCCATGTCCGACTAATATATGCCGGACACGGGTAATTCACCTACTTTAGAAGAGTGCAGCCAACTATATAAGAAAATAGAATCATGTTACTCAACTTAGAACACGTATGATTTACCCCAAAAAAACTTAGAACATGTATACATATGTGGGTATATATATATATATATATATGTATATTGGGTTGAATCATGTTACTCAACTTAGATTCTTGGTCATTTTTCTCTTAAGTTCAGGTTTAGGCAGTATGGATTATGGGAAAGATATGCTGATTTATATCCTAATGAAGATCTGATTTACACTGTTGGCATTAGTGACTACAAAAAGGATTGGTTTTTTGCTCAAGTAACCAGGTACCAACATTCCTTGTACCTTACTTCATTTGACTGGATTTTTATTATTTTTATTTCCCACAATTTTTTCCCAAAAAAGGTTTTAAATGAACTTTTTCATCGACAACGTTCTTTTGGAAATGTAAGAACAGATGGATAAAAATTTTGTTAGGAAATTTGGATTATTTGGACAATCACAAATTCCCTATCCCAGGATCCTTCTTTGCAGAATATCAAAGAACCGAGAAATAGAAAATATAACACAAAGATTTATAGTGGAAAACTCCAAACCGGAGAAAAACCACTGTCGTTGTCAAAGACAACCAAAGAAATAATTCACTATGTGGAAAATTGTTACAATCACACTCTAGGTAATTTTCTCTCACCCCAAAAACAACCCACCAGAACAAATACAAGCCCAAGAGAATTTTCCCACAAAATTCTCTCCCTCACAAAGCTTATCTCTAAAACTTTTCTCTTCTTTAGGATTACATTTTTGGTTGTTGTATCAATTCCATCAACATCTTGCCTATTTATAGGCATATGAGAATCATCTTGCATAAGTAATATTCAATCTTCAAAGTCTTCACCTAATATTTGGTAGCCTACCATTCACAAGTTCAACACCTAACATTTGCCAACTTACCAACTTTGACAATTCAACTCCTCATTTACCATGTGCTATAATGATGTTGAAATCTTCTTCCCCTTCTCCTTTAGTCAAAACCAAACCAACTAGTTTGGTAGCTTAAATTTGGCTAAACCCAACAAACTCCACCTTTAGCCAAATTTCTTTATAGCTTCTGCTACAAACACTGTCTTCACCAACAATCATAATTCTCAACACAGAGAATTATCATACTCCACCATAAAGAATACACACTTAAAATCAACCATTTTTAGAATTTCACCTCGGCTCATGTCGAACTAACCTGCTGAAATTATGGTGCAACTTCCACGTTGGCTTTCCAGGAAGTTCATCAGTCATCAACATCAATTCCACCACATATCTTGCATCAACTCCAACCAATGCCCGTATGCAAATTTGTGGACCCGCTAGCAGTAACAATTTCTCTTCCATGGCAACCCGGAGATCAATAACATGTCAAAAGGACCACCACAGTCTCTTATGGAGAAAAGAGACCCACTGCTGACGACAATATCAGCATCTCCATTTACTGATTTTGGAGCAATTTCCGAACCCGCTCCACCGACAATTTTTTATTCAGGTGCCAAGATTGTCCACACCTTCAAATCCCTGTGTAAACCGGATTGACTATCATTGACTTCATTCGCCACAAGCCAATATCAATCTACCCATCAAATTTCTCCACCTCAAACTCGACGGAGTTTGAAACAACTTCTTGACATATCTGCTTCCGTACTTTGAAACTGGCTTCTCTGGATCATCGGGATCCACCACCAAAAGTACATCAAGGAACCAAAGCTCTGATACCAATTGTTAGGAAATTTGGATTATTTGGACAATCACAAATTCCCTATCCCAGGATCCTTCTTTGCAGAATATCAAAGAACCGAGAAATAGAAAATATAACACAAAGATTTATAGTGGAAAACTCCAAACCGGAGAAAAACCACTGTCGTTGTCAAAGACAACCAGAGAAATAATTCACTATGTGGAAAATTGTTACAATCACACTCTCGGTAATTTTCTCTCACCCCAAAAACAACCCACCAGAACAAATACAAGCCCAAGAGAATTTTCCCACAAAATTCTCTCCCTCACAAAGCTTATCTCTAAAACTTTTCTCTTCTTTAGGATTACATTTTTGGTTGTTGTATCAATTCCATCAACATCTTGCCTATTTATAGGCATATGAGAATCATCTTGCATAAGTAATATTCAATCTTCAAAGTCTTCACCTAATATTTGGTAGCCTACCATTCACAAGTTCAACACCTAACATTTGGCAACTTACTAACTTTGACAATTCAACTCCTCATTTACCATGTGCTATAATGATGTTGAAATCTTCTTCCCCTTCTCCTTTAGTCAAAACCAAACCAACTAGTTTGGTAGCTTAAATTTGGCTAAACCCAACAAATTTCTCTAGTTTCTTACTAAATGCAACTTTGCTGGATAAGTCATTGTGAAAATTGCATATTGTGATGCTAGTTTTCCCATCTCGACTGTCTCTAAACATTGGCTACAAAATTTTCCAATTAACTAAGAGCCATTTTGGGATGCATTTTGGTTTTGGCGTTTTGTTTTTAACCGAAACAAATCAGACGTTTTTCTTGTAGGGTGCTTTTACTTAAAATCGGAATCATGTTTGATAATGTGAATTTGAATCTGTTTTAAGCTTGGCCTAAATCTAGTATAGCTATATTGTTGTAGCAAGACAGTGCAAAACACCGAAAATATATCAAATTGGAGTTTTCAATTTTTCATGAAACATTTCAACTATTCACGACCACACCAAACATGTTTCAGTGGAAAAAGTCCATTGCCATCTGACCCAAAATAGAAACACCAAAATTAAAGCGCATGCCGAACAGGGCTAAGTGTAGCTAAATGTTAATTTTTTCTGTTCACATCTCTAACATTGCAGGAAAACAGGTGATAAGACATACAAAGGAACTACATGGCAAATCAAGTTCAAACTTGACAATGTGGATCAGAGCAAAACCTACAAATTACGACTAGCACTCGCGTCTGCACATCAAGCTGAATTGCAGGTACGAGTGCATATTTTTTTGGCGCCAAGAGAATATCCACATTACATGAACATTTAGCACAATAATTGACACTAGTATTGAATTTTCTCAAAGGTTAGGATTAATGATCCAGAAGCAAACCCTCCTCTATTTTCAAGTGAAGTAATAGGGAAGGACAATGCTATAGCAAGACATGGCATTCATGGGCTGTATTGGCTGTTCAATGTGGACGTACCGGCTTCAAAACTCATGCTAGGATACAATGCAATATATTTGACACAAGCAAGGAGCACAAGCCCTTTCCAAGGGATCATGTATGACTATATTCGCTTCGAAGGTGTGTCTAGATCCTCTGCTGTACCCGGTACTTACTGTACTGTGATGTAGAAGTTTTTGGCGCACTTTGAATCGAGTTTTAACACATTTGTTATAGATTTTAACAGATGTTCTATGTGTTGAAATCTTCGATAAATGTGGTGAAAAGCGTTTTAAAATTTCTTTTCGACATCATTATTTCTATTTTCAACTCATTATTTTATGAGATGAATATAAAATGAAAATCTCAAATAGGACTTACCTACTGAAAGCTATATATCTGATTTGTAGTAATTTTTGATATGTGGTTTTGTGTTATCCTTCATGCTGCATTCAGCATTTGTGAATGTACGTAGTTTATCAAGAGACAGATAAGGCCTCACTAAGATGGTTATGTTATTGTTTTTTTTTATTGGTACATAATCACTAATTGAGAATCAATTTTTCACCTAATAATCACAAAAACCTTGTTACAAAATTCACTACACCTAAAACAGTATATCAATTTTTTATTTATTTATGTATTTTTTGTTTTTGTTATACCTATAACCTGGTTTTGGTTTGATCAATGTCCATGCTGCACGGGATGATTACAGCCTATCATAATAATAAATAGATAAATAAATTAAATAAAGTAAACATAAAAATAAATCAAATAAACAAAAAAAAAAATAGATCAAGAACTGGAGTATGTGAATTGAGGAGCTTCCCATTGTATTACAATAATAATTAAGACAAGTCTTGTTTGTGAGTTGATAGAATGATTTGGACCTTATATTCTTGTTTATTCTTTGCCAATAACAAGTTATTATTATGTAACCAAAATCTTGAATCTAACACAGTTCACTTTTTTGGACGATCATGGAATTTGATCATTATGTAACCAAAATCTTGAATCTAATACATATATTTTTTGAACTTTGACATTCATTTCATTGATGGGATAAATATAAAGGGCAGCCATGCACAGTTAATTTTTTGTGTAATTCAAATATTTTAATGAAAAGAACTATTATAGAAAAATTTGGGTAAAACTCAAGAGAGGGTCAATCTGAACAAGCCAAAAATGATATCTTTATAAGATTATCATTTTTCAAAATAAAAAAAATAAAAAAAAGTGAAGGCAAACCTTCACAGACAAAGAAAACAATACCTAACTAAAGATGCTAGTACACACGAAAAGACAAGAGAACTCGGAAAATGCAATACAAGTCTTGAAGAGTAAGATTAACATATTGCATGTTTTCAAACCACACTTGAACAACAATGATATCTGCATCTAATTGAGAAGAACCATGAAATCGACTGTTTCTCTCCATCCAAATTACCCACAACATAATGATGAATACACCTCTATCAAATCTAATTAATCTTGAGAACACTACTTATATAATCATCCAAAAAAAAAAATTGATTGCAATCCTGAGATTATTCCAAAGTAAATGACCGAGTTGACCCTCAAAAAATAATCGTCATTTGTGCATTAAAATAAAAATGAAATATGAGTACAGCTATGCCGTGTTTGGTAAGCTGGAATAAAATGCACATTTTCGCCATTCTTAAATTTGCTATGGGTCCGTTTGGATACCCTGTTTTTTGTTTTTATTTTTTTACTGTTCACAACACTAAAAAAAAAAACACGTTTGGCAAACGCGTTTACTGTTCACTGTTTTTTCCCCAAGAAAACTGTTTTCTGTGAATAGTGTGTAAAAGTGATGAAAACACCAAATACAACTTTTAGTTGTTTTTTGAGTTTTTTCACTGTTTAGGTGGTAAAAATAATGAAAACACCAAATTCATAAAATACAATTTTCACCAAATAAAAGTGGTGAAAACACCTTCATCCAAACGCTTTTTTGTTTTTAATTTTTTCCTGAAAAAACAAAGACAAATACAAAAACAGTTTTTATATTTGAAGACATAAAACAAATACAAAAAACAGGCTTTCCAAACGCACCCTATGTATTATAAAATGAGAATGTGCATTCTCATGGAATGAAAATTTATTCCATTAATAAACTTATAAAATAAGTATTTTATTCCCTAACAAAACTAAAAAAATGATTCAATTCTCTATTTAGTGATAGACCAGTAGTCTAACTAACCAAATAATATAATGAAAATGATATTTTCATTCCATTCTCACATTCTTTTATGCATATCCAACACCTTTTCAAAGAAAAAAACATGCGTATCAAACACAATATAAGTGTCGTGGGAACATAATTTTTCATAACTACTATAAACCGGTACACACGTTAATATATTGCTTTTTGTCTTCTGGACTTGTACGTATCAAATTCACCAAGACTGAGGTGACTTTGAAGTAGAGATAGATACTAAAGAAAAAGCAAGACAGAGTATGCTTTTACTAGTGTCAAGTTAAAGGAACAAGGACAATAAATATAGTAGGCAATGTTACGCCTAGGCTTAGCTCCAATCTAATACTTAATCTCTCCGTATTACATAAAGGCCTTAAAAGGTAAAATGTTTTCTTTTCTCCGTAATCATTTTAATTATCAAACGTGTCACAGTAGGCATTTTTTTTTTCCGGTAAATATCACAGTAGGCATTTGCTATAAAAAGAATTTAGTAAGGCTCCCAAAAAATATTCATTTCTTTTTTTTTCCTGCAATTCCAAGTTGTTTTTCTACACATTTTCTCAACTTGCATATGAAATCCTCTAATTAGAAGTTGTTTGTTGTTTTGCAATAAATAATTCTTTCTTCTTGCAATTCCAAGCTTTTGTATATTTCAACACATTGTCTCTTTATGCAATATAAAGTTTTATAATCAGTAGGTGTTTGTTGTTTTGCAATTTTTATTTTCTCAATTTCTCATTGGTACTATTGCTATTTTTTTCTATAACTAGTAAACAATTGCTATACTTTTTCTTTTTCCCTGTAAATCTTGGAGAGTCCACTTATCGTTGTTTCTTTATTGATTATTGTATTTGCAATCTATATGCAGATTCTTATTTTCCAGAATAAATTGCAAGCATTACAAGCCAAGGCCTTAGATTGATGTCTTACAAAGGGGTGCAACTGCATATTCAAGATAAGCATGTAAATCAATTTTATAAATACCAATATATATATATATATAAATATATTACACACATATATGATATGTATACCCACCCTGTGATATTTTCTCTTATTCTATTGTGCCCATTTATAGATTTTCCAGTTATTCTACTTTTGTGCAGTTGGTGTTAGAAAATGGCATACTTCAAGTCACATTTTCAAATCCAGGGGGAACAATCACTAGAATTCAATATAATGGTATTGAAAACTTGCTCGAGGGTCAGAAGCCACAAATCAGCAATGGAGGGTACTACCATCTGCTTCTCTATGTTATATATATATATATATATATATATATATATATATACACACACACACCCTTATAGAGTTATAATACCTGATGTTTTCTGATATTATTCTTGCCAGTACCCCAGTATATTTTATGTATCAGCATTATTAACACAGTACAAAAGTATTGTTTACCATCCACGACAAGAAGAACAGCAACAAAAACAAATTAAAGAAGTAAAAATTGAAAATCAATTTGTTATTGCCCTAAAATAGGCCAAAAGAAAACAAAAACCTCATAATAATTTTTTGTGCCAGTGGAAACTGATCAAAAAAGGACATATTGGAGACATTTTATTTATAGCCATGATTCATAAGACTAGAATGATTTGAACTTGTAACATATAGCTAGCTATATAGCCTCAATAATTGTTTTTGCAAAATTCCTATTTCATCCAATTTACATTAATGTATAATCATATTATTGGAGATTTATTAAGTAATGCAGGTATTCGGACCTTAACTGGAGCAAGGTGGGAAGCTCGGGGACAAGTGGAAAATTCGACAAGTATGTCGTACTCGGCTCACTAATTCATGTAATTTCAGATAACAAGAATTTTAGAAAGTCTAATTAATTAATAATATTGTAAATAAAGTGAATATTTTCCAAGTTATATTGGAAATACAACTTGATAATTTATGAATAATGAAATTTATAATTTAAGTAATTAAACACCCCGAATAGCAAGATTTAATAAATAACGGTATATGCAGGATCGAAGGAACAAGCTTTAAGGTAGTAGTGGAAAATGAGGAACAAATAGAGCTCTCATTTACAAGGCTATGGGATCCTTCTCTCAAGACTGAGCATGCACCCTTAAACATAGAGAAAAGGTCCTTACTTATATGTTGCATGCAAATGAAAAATAAATAAATTATCGTTTTATTTTGGCAACGTAGATTTACAGGAATAATGATGATAATGTAGATTCATTATGCTTCGTGGTTCTTCGGGCTTCTATTACTACTGCATTTACGAACACACAGGAGATATGCCAGCTTTTAACCTCAACGAAACCAGGATTGTGTTCAAGCTCAAAAAAGACAAGTAAAAGCCATTCTAAATATTTATTATGATATATTGTGGTAATTACGCTAAAATAAAATTTCAAAATTAAATGTACATATTCTAAAATGCTATATTTTGATGAGGTTGTAGGTTTCGTTACATGGCTATAGCAGATAATAGGCAAAGATGCATGCCCCTACCGGATGACCGATTGCCAGGAAGAGGTGAAGAACTAGCCTACCCTGAAGCAGTCCTACTAGTTAACCCCATTGAACCAGAATTTAAAGGAGAGGTACTACATATATATATATATATTTACATATGTATTTGTACATGTATACCGTGAAATGATTAATGGACACCTCTCGGTTCATGTATTCATCCATCATTTATGATTATATCATCATATTCGTGAATATAGAACTTGTATTAACTCCTGCAACAATACAAATATGCATAAAAGGAAAGAGGCCCGTAAGACCCGGGCCCACTGATTTTTGTTTTACTTTACCTACGCTTAAATTCTGAATATTGAGAGTCCGCCCCAACTCGGATAAAATTCTAGATCGGTCACTATTGATATTATCTCATGATGTGCATGCAGGTAGATGACAAGTACCAATACTCATGTGAGAACGAAGATAATCACGTTCACGGGTGGATATGCTTCGACCCGCCTGTGGGCTTCTGGCAAATCACACCTAGCAACGAATTCAAGACTGGCGGTCCACTCAAACAGGATCTAACATCTCATGTTTTACCAGCAGCCCTTAATGTATGTCACTATATATATATATATATTTATTTCCCAATCAACAAACAGAGTTAACATATGGTTGGAATATAAGCAAATACATGCATGTGCCATAACTTAGTATTAACTTTTTTTATGATGATTACTTTTAGTTAAACTGATTTTAATTTAAATAAAATTGATGTGATTAGATGTTTGTAAGCGCCCATTACGCTGGAGAGGATCATGTGTTGAAATTCGAATCCGGCGAGCCATGGAAGAAAGTTTGTGGTCCTATTTTCATCTATCTTAATTCATTGATGGATGGTAATGATCCGCTTGAGCTCTGGTCTGATGCAAAAGAACAGGTTTGACATGGCCAAAAAGTGCATGTTGAAGTACTCCAATCTTATGCATAACTATATCTATATCTATATATATATATATTAATTTACGTATATTTTAATATGCAGATGAAGAATGAAGTTCAATGCTGGCCATATAGCTTCCCTGAGTCCATTGATTTTCCAACTTTAGATCAAAGGGGTACTGTTAATGGTAGATTGCTAGTCCAGGACAGGTAAATTATAGCTTATTGGCACAACTTTTGCTTTTACACATAAGAAAAAGAGAAGCAAAAACCATTTTGAAAAGTTGGTACCCCTAATTTCTTTAGAACGCTCTTCCAGAACTTCTAAAAATTATGTCAAATATAATAATTTTTCCCTCCAAAAAGCTAAGTCAATCCAAACAAGATACCTCCACTTGCCAATTTTTAGGATTTCAAATATTGTAGGGGGTAATATATGACATATGTTACAATGACAAAGCGAATGATTAACAATTCGTTAGGCCACGATCGTGGACATAATCCGAGTCTTACCTGATACTGTTAGGGTTTTTAAACTCACTCAAAACCGAACCGAAAACACACACAAACAATTGCAACCAAAAACACACACACACACACCTACACGGAGATTTATACGTAGTTCGACCAAATCATCATACATCCACGGAGAACACCAATAATCACTTTCAATGAGAGGATTACAATATGATTATCAACAACTCACACACTGTTTCACTCACACGTGTATCTTCTCTCTATATATATTTTTGTGTACACAATACAATAGGTCAGACTTGTATTTATAGGAGAGGTTAAATGGTGAACAAGCCAATTGGTATTCCAAAACCAATTCTAATTTGGAGTCTTCTAAATGATCTCCTAGTCAAATAGGTATACTTGATGTCCAAGTTTACTTTCCCTGCAAGAAAATGAATCATACTCCAACATCTCCCACTTGACGACTTTTCATCCAACAATCAACTCCATTAATTATCAGTGCATTATGGTGCGTTCATTTCTGTCTTCAAGCTTGAAAACCCACTCAACTTCAGTTTCTCTATTGTCACCACTTTGGTCAACATGTTGGCTGGATTCTTTCTTCCCTCTTACTTGAATCTCAAATCTCGTAGATATCTCAATATCCACTTCACTAACTTCTAGTGTTTCTTCCTGGGATTAGGCATGAACCTGCTCGTAGCTCCCACTGCATGAGCAATATCTAGCCTTGTGTAGACCCCGCGACCTCTATTGCGTCTAACCTCTCTATCTTACAACCATTGTCGCGTCTGAATTTGCCTTGCAACCTTTGTCTCGTCTGACTTCTCTCTCCCTTTCACTGAGAAACCTTTCGGTTGCTACATATAAATCTTATCCTTTAATTAGGTCACCATTGAGGAAAACAGTTTTGACATCTAATTGCTCTAGGTGCAAACCCTCTGCTGCAACAATGCTAAAAACTGAACGAATGGTATTCAGTTTCACAACCGGAGAAAAGATATCGGTGTAGTCGATTTATGCTTTTTGCTGAAAGCCTTTAACTACAAGTCTTGCCTTGTATCTCTTGGATCCATCATGTTCCTCTTTGACCCTGTACACCCATTTATTATGGAGAGCTTTCTTTCCTACCAGCTGCTCTGTTAGCTTCCATGTTCTGTTGGAGATAAGGGACTTCATCTCATCTTCCATCACAAGCTCCCACTGGCTCGCATTTGTTGCATTGCATTCTTCATCATAACATTATAGTTCACCTCCATCTATGAGCAACAAATAATTCATGTATCTCTGATTCGACACATGCGGTTATGAAGTCCTCCTAGCTATAGGAATAAGATTCAGAGACCGCGGTGTAACATCCTGTTGAGTATTGTTTTCTGCAATCGGTTCTTTTGACTAGGGACTCTCAACTATTTGTTGTACCTCTTCACTTTCTTGAACAACTTCTAACTCAACATACACAGGATCACTCTATGCTTCAGGATTTGAGGTTGTCGTGCGTCTGTCCTGATACATAACATTTTCATTGAATACTACATCTCTCTTTCGGATCACCTTTCGGTTCTAATCATCCCACATGCGATAACCAAACTCATCACCGACATATCCAATGAAAGTGCATTTCTGTGATTTATGGTCAAGCTTTCCCCTCACATGATCACTAACATGCACATAGGCTACACAACCGAAAACTTTCAAACATGAAAGTGTTACCTCTTTACCACTCCATACCTCTTCTGGTATTCTGTGCTTCAATGGTATTGATGGACCTCGATTGATAAGATAGGCTACTTTATTGACTACTTCTGCCCAGAACTATTTCGGCAACCTTGCCTGTATGCGCCTGCTTCTGGCTTTTTGAGTCAATGTCATGTTCATACGTTCTGATACGCCATTCTGTTGTGGTGTATATGGAACAAACTTCTCTAATCTGATACCGTTCTCATAACAAAAGTTCTTGAACCCGGAGTCTTCATATTCTTCACCATTGTCGGATCTCAATTCTTTATCTTCAACCCTATCTCATTCTCCACCATGGCTTCCCATTTCTTGAGCACATCGATTGTACACCTCAGATTTATGTTTCAAGAAGTAAACTCGTACCTTCCTGGAATGGTCATCAATGAAAGTCACGAAATAAGACTTTCCGCCAAGAGATGAGACATTTGCTGGCCCCCAGACATCCGTGTAAATTAGCTCGAGCTTCTCCTTTTTGAGATTTATGTTGTTGCTCTAGAAACTCACCATATTCTGCTTACCAAATACGTAATTCTCACAGAGGTTGATATCAATCAATTTCAATCCTGGTATTTTTCCTTTCAAGAGCATAACCTTGAGCCCCTTTTTACTCATGTGACCTAACTTCTGGTGCCACAGGTTGTGATCCTCATTGCCTTCTACAACTGCAATCAACGTGCTAACATTGGTGGTTGTGTAGAGCATACCTTCTTTTTTTCCTCGTGTTATAGTCATAACCCCACTGGAAACCTTCCACTTATCTTCTCTGAAAGTGGTCACATAACATTCACTCGCCAACTGGCCTACTGAGATCAGGTTTTTCCTTAAGTCTGGAATGTGTCTCACATCCCTTAGCTTCCATATCGATCCACTGAGTTTGATATGTACTTTACCTTTACCAACAACACTGTAGGGTTTATCGTCACCTAAATAAACCTTTCTCAGGTTACCAGGTACATAGCTCTCAAAGAGCTCTCGACTTGAGGTGGCATGGAATGATGCTCTAGAGTCCAAGACCCAAAACTCTACTTTGCTCTTTAAATAGCATATCAACGCATCAACTGCTTCTTCTAATACAATATTTGCTTCAGTCTTGTTCTCTGCTACCTTCTGTGGGGATCTGCACTGGTTCTTGTAGTGACAAGTTTTACCACAATTCCAACACTCTATGGAATTTCTGAGATTTCGAGACTGTGACCATCCCTGTCTCGACTTCGAACGACCACGCCTTTGACTTCCGCCTTATTTCCTACTCAAACCTCTGCCTCTGCTCTCAACATTCAATGTTGAGCCACTATTAGAAAAGTTTGATGTCTGTCTTCTGATTTCTTCCGTGAATACCATACTGACCACGAAATCATATTATAACTTTTCTTTCCCAGAAGAGCTACTAATCGCAGCCACTGTGCTGCTCCAACTCTCATGTAATTTACATAGAACCAAATCCGCTTTCATCGCGCCAGAGATTGGCATATCAACATATTCCAACTGCCCAACAATCTCATTGAGAATATTAAGATGTTCACTGACCTTTCCATTCTCGGACATCTTCAGATTGACCAATATTTTGATAAGATGTACTATGTTTGCTGTAGATGGTTGCTCCTACATGTTAAAAAGTGCATCCATGAGAAACCTTCAGGTCTTCTCATTCCTTATGTTGAAAGCAACGGACTTTGACAGTGTCAGTCTAATCGTACCGAGAGCCTTTCGATCCAGGATTTTCCAATCCTCTTCTTTCATCGATTATGGCTTCTGCTCTTCCAATGGTAAATACAAATTCTTTAGAAATAACAAGTCCTCAATAGCGATCAATGTTGCATTTTCTTCTCTCATAGCTCCCACTGAGCCTTTTCGATATGTTCGGAGTTGAATCACGTAAAACCAATCGCACGGGTTGCGTCTGAAATGGTCCAAAACCTTAAGAACGGTTCCGACCACTTCAAAAAAAGTAAAAAGCGAATTCAAACAAGCCAAAAAACAAATCAGCACTAAAAGACAAAAAATGGATGTCATCGTAGCGATCAGTACTGTAGCAACTCAAATTTGTAGTGACTCGGAACGGTAGCAACCTAGTACTGTAGCGACGCGGGAGTTTTTCGGCGAAACTTCCAACGACGATTGCGGCGTGTCTGGACTCCAATTTTGACACAATTTGCGGCGCCAACTTCGTCTCAACGAGACGAATCTGATCGTGTGTTCGGATTTTGATTTTGAGCAATTTAGGGTGCGTTCACTAACGTGGAACATTTTTGGTTTCTGTTTTTCGAAGGAACCGAAAGAAAATAACGTTCTTCTTACGAGAAACAGAAAAATAGAAATAACGTTTGTTAATTCCAATTATTCTCATAATTTTTGGAACAGAAACAAATAATTATGTTTAGTAAATGCATTTGCTTCACATATATTTTTGGTAAATTTTTTTATAATTTTTATTTTAGCATTTACTTGAGTAAAATAAATTAGATTAAAGAACTATTAAACTCAACTATCAGAAGTTAAAGTTACAATCTATAAAATTCGAAATATATATATATATTGTAAAAATTATATATAAAAGAAGACCACTAATTGATGTTAGTGATAAGTAGTTTGATTCACTTCCTAAGAAAAGATGTGACATTTTACCAATATATATTCTTTTCTTCTTCTTTTTTTCATAAATTTATATATTTTTACAAATTTTGTTTTTCGAAATAATTTTTTTTTTAAAATTTATATTTTTTTTTTCAAATTATATATATATATATATTTTGAATTTTATATATGTTTTTCGAATTATATATATTTTCGAATTTTATATATATATTTTTGAATTATATATATTGTTTTCAAAATATATATTTTTTTTTCAAAATTTATACATTGTTTTCGAAATTTATATATATATTTCTAATTTTTATATTGTTTTCCAAATTTTTATATTTTTTTCTAATTTTATATATTATTTTCAAATTTTATATATTGTTTTCGTAATTTATATATATTATTTTCAAATTTTATATATATATTTCAAAATTTAATATATTATTTTTGAATTATATATATTATTTTGAATTTGAGGGGGTGTAATTGAGATTTATCCAAAAAAAACATTTCACATTATTGGAACAAAAACATGTGGAACATCTTTTTAATATTTCTCATTTTTAAGAGAAACATGGGAAACATTTCACATTATTGGGAAAGAGAAATAATTTATTAAACATGTTTCTTATTTCTATTTATGCTTTTTGGTAGGTGAGAACGTGAAACGTGAAACGTTCCACATTAGTGAACGCACCCTTAAATTTCCGGATCTAGACCAGCTTGCATGTTTTTCGGATCTATTTCAACCTGAAAGCTCTGATACCACTTGTTAGGGTTTTTAAACCCGCCCAAGAACAAACCGAAAACACACACAAACAATTGCAACCAAAATCACACACACACACACACACCGACACAGAGATTTACACATGGTTCGGCCAAATCAGGCTACGTCCATGGAGAGCACCAATAATCACTTTTAATGAGAGTATTACAATATGATAATCAACAGATCAACAACTCACATAGTGTTTCACTCACACGTGTATCTCTCACCCGGTGTTTCACTCATACCAAGATGAATACTAATTTTTCTCTTCTCTCTATATATATTTCTCTGTACACAATACAATAGGTCAGACCTGTATTTATAGGAGAGGTTGAGTGGTGAACAAGCCAATTGGTATTCCAAAACCAATTCTAATTTGGAGTCTTCTAAATGATCTCCTAGTCAAATAGGGGTATTTGCTGCCCAAGTTTACTTTCCGTGCAAGAAAAAGAGTCATACTCCAACAGATCCGTGTGGGGGTTCGTTTTACACGGATCCCGTGGATTAGTCGATGAACGCGTAAGTTGACCCGGACACCAAAGTTTAGAAGAAGAAAAAAAAGATTAATTTTTGGGTAAATTTTATTCGCAGTAACTCTAGTAAGATAAAAGTTCAAACAATCCCCTCTCAATTTTTAGGAACTTTCAATAACTATCTTTAGGCACACCTTAATCAAAGTTTTTTTTTGGGTAAACAACAGACCTTAATCAAAGTTAAAGTCAAAGTCGCCAGATGATGATATCTTCACATATATACAAATGATGTTTTGAAAATTTTAAATTGATCGACATCATCTCATCTATCAACTTTTGAAGACAGAAAATGATCTAAATCACTAAACAATGATATGTTTTCAAATATATTCAAAGACCAATATGAACTATTTATATATAATTATCAGATAGCGGACATTATCATCTAATGACTTTGAACGTATCTTGACTTCAACAAAATTACTTTTTTAAGAGAAAATAAATGATATTTATAAAAATTGAGAGGAATCATTTGAGGTTTTTTCATGAATAAAAATGAAAAAATAATCAAATAAGAGCTAGCCAAATTCAATAATGGCCTCGTGAAAAATCTTTTACCCGCTTTTTAGCAACATATAGTATTGGCTAATGAATTTTTCGTTATCACACCTGAATATATAGATATGTGAGCGAGGACTTCATATCAGCAAATGGTGCCTATGTGGGGTTGGCACTACCAGGAGACATTGGCTCATGGCAGAGAGAATGCAAGGTGATCTTTTTTTTTGGGGGTAAATAAATACACACAAACACACACACACACATATATATATATATATAGGTGAATGGCACAAAACCCCTATGTAGTATGAATATAATGCATATAAATCCCTAAATTCAGACAAAAAAATGAGCAGGATCTAGATTGAGGGGAACAAAGTGCACATTTTTGCAATTCTAATACTTATTGTTATGTACACATTTTGAACTTTAGGGGTATTATTTGCATAGATTTTTTGTCATTTCCATATATTTTTTGTGATTTCCATATATAAATGGATATATAAATGATATGGTATTCTTAACAGGGCTACCAATTTTGGACCACAGCAGATGAAGAAGGCTATTTTACAATCAAGAATATACGGGAGGGAGACTATAATCTTTATGCTTGGGTCCCTGGTTTTATTGGAGATTATCAATATGATGTTACCATTACCATTGCCTCAGGTCATGCATATATATATATATATATATATATATATATATATATATATATATGTATTTATATATTTATTGGACTTTCTAGGTTAATATATATGATGTTGCATTTTGTAATTCACATCAACTGCAAATTTATTCATGCATATATATATATGCGTATTAATAAATTTATTGGATATTCAATGTTGTTATATTGGATGTTACATTTTGTCTTTCAAATATACTGCAATATCATTTATAATGAAACGAATGTTAAGCAGGTTGTGAGATTGATATTGGCGATCTTGTGTATGAGCCTCCAAGAGATGGACCTACATTGTGGGAAATTGGCTTCCCGGATCGATCCGCCGCAGAATTCTATGTACCTGACCCTAATCCGAAGTACATCAACAAGCTTTATGTGAATCACCCAGATAGGTTAGCTTTATTCTTCCTACAATCTAGTGAGACATCAGATGATAACCAACATTATAAAACGTACAAGAAATCAATTTTTGGTGCTATTAGCTTTTATGATTTTGTTTCGGGTTTCAAACCTTTTCTTTTTTTCGATAATTAAAGTGTCTAGGGCTTTCAGTCCGAATAATTCATGAGACGTGTCCAAAGCACTCCTCTCATAGATCGGGTAAGGCTTAGACGTCTGTAGTCAAGTTGTGATCCCAATACACTATTTGCACATAATACTATTCGAACTTGAGACCTGATGTTCCCTAAAGCATCAAATCCCAAGTCACGGACAAGGATCCTCTCCATAGGATCTCTCTTCAGACCTCCCAAGAGCACGGTCTAATGTAATGGTTAAGAAGTATTAACATCATTACTTAGGAAAATTACAAATACAATATTTTTATAATACACTTATTAAAAAAATTGATTGAATGGTCTGACCTATTTTTAACCACTAATGGTCTGTTTGGAAAGGAGTTTGTCTGGTTTTGGCTGGTTTGGTTTTGTATGATCTTGTTTGGTCTTGTCTGGTCTTGTCTTGAATCTAAAACTCTGTTTGGTAAGCGATCTGGTCTTTCTGGTCTAGTTTGAGAAAACAAAAACTTTATATATATATTAGTTTATATATTATTTTATGTATATAACTTTATATATTATTAAATATATACATTATTTTTTATATACAATATATTATATATATTTAATAATATATATATATATATATATTTAATATATTATATATATATATTTCATAAAATTATTTTATATATATTATAATAAAATAATAATATATATTATTCTATATATTATTAATGTATATTATTTTTTAATTTTATATATATATATATATATATATTATTGAATTTATATATTATTATATATATATTTATATATATTATTATAAAATAATAATATATATTATTAATATATACATTATTTTTTAATTTATATATCTTTAATAATATTATTTTATATATATTATTATTTTATAATAATATATATTATTCTATATATTATTAATATATATTATTTTTGAATTTTATATATTATTTTATATATGTTATTTTTGAATTTATATATTATTTTTATATATATTTAATATATATATGTTTAATAATATTATTCTATATATATTATTACAAAATAAAAAATATATATTATTCTATAAATATTAATATATATTATTTTTTAATTTTATATATTATTTTATATATATATTATTTTTGAATTTATATATATATTTAATAATACTATTTTATATATATTATTATAAAATAAAAAATATATATTATTCTATATATATTAATATATATTATTTTTTTAATTTTATATATTATTTTATATATATTTAATAATATTATTTTATATATATTATTATAAAATAAAAAATATATATTATTCTATATATATTAATATATATTATTTTTTAATTTTATATATTATTTTATATATATTATTATAAAATAAAAATATATATTATTCTATATATATTTATATATATTATTTTTTAATTTTAGTACATGAATTATATATATATATATATATAATTATATATATATATATATATATATAAATATATATATATATATAAGAGAGAGAGAGAGAGAGAGAAAGAAAGAAAAGTCAAAAATTGTGGGCTAAGACCAAGAAATATCAACTTTTTTTTTGGCTTGGTTTTACTTTATTTTGAACTAAATCCAAGACCAAAGTTTTAAATAGTTTTGGTTTTGAATTTAAAAACAAAACCCACCAAACAAGTTTGGTTTTTGAAAACATAAACAAACCAAGACAAAACCAACAAAAACTGATTACCAAACAGGGCCTAATTAACCTCTGGAAAAAGTTGTAGAGAGGAAATCTAAATAGAGGATCCAAAATACATATGAAACCAACGGAAACATGGGTCTCACCTCAATGAATTGAATGAATGCCGTGATAATTTTGGTGGTTGAATTGGTTTCGTGGATTATTCAAACTTATATTGAATTTATATGGTTAGTACTTCCAATTAAAAACACACACTTCCTCTACTTAGGCTCGAACACGTGACCTCTAATTTGGAATTAAAGGTATGTCACCTATTAAGATTCAATGAAGCTTAAATTAACTATCTTCTTCAATTGACAGGTTTAGACAATATGGATTGTGGGAAAGATATGCAGATCTGTATCCTGATAGAGATTTAGTTTACACTGTTGGTGTTAGTGACTATTGCAAAGATTGGTTCTTTGCTCAGGTAACCAGGTAAAAGTTTCGAACAATAAGAGCTCTTTCTTGAAAGTTTATCACATTTAATCATACAATCTATGGTGAGTTCAATTGTACAACTTTGTGGAGTTAAATTTTAGAACTTTTTGGTAAAGCATAGGAGCATACACTTTGATGCTAAATCACACGGGTAAAATGGTAATTCAATTTAAAAAAGAGTGTTTTAGGAGACTCATTTACCCTCTTACCAGCCAAACTCTTTGCCAAGCTAGCCTTTCTTGAAAAGCACTCACGGCCCTAGGTTCATTTGTTGTTGGGGCTAAAAAAGCGTCTTTTATTTTATTTTATTTATTTATTTATTCCCCTCTAATGAAGACCATTCTAGTTCGCCATCTTTGTTCCAAATCGAAGACAGAGCGGTAGTTTAAGATCCTTTCTTCACTTATATATGAATGATGTGGGAACTAATCGAACAAATAACTCGATTGAGGCTCAAATATTTTAGTGACAATCAGGTTAAAAAGATACATATACGACATGATTTAATTGTTGTATAACAATGTCTTAGCGATTCTAAATGGAATTTACTCATTTTATTTATTATTATTTAATTCCCTTTTCAGATATCTATCTATTATATGTATGTTGTGATACAGGAAAGTGGGTGATAAAACATACCATGGAACTACATGGCAAATAAAATTTAACAATGACAATTTGTATCAAAGTGGAATCCTTAAACTACGAGTGGCTCTCGCATCTGCAAATGTTTCTGAATTACAGGTATTATTTAACTCAAAAGTTTTGACTCCTCTCCTCCATATTATTAATTTGTCCATCGTTGATCGCTAAGATTTATCCAATCGAAGTAAATAAGAGTCACAATATTGGTGAATATATGTGTTTGTAGAGAGAAAATTAAATATATATATATATATATATAAATAAAAAGTGATATATGAATTGACAATTTTATTTATTTATTTTCAATTGAAGGTTAGAATTAATGATCCAGAAGCAGAGCCACCTCTATTTTCAAGTGGAGTGATTGGAAAGGACAATGCTATAGCAAGACATGGTATTCATGGGCTGTATTGGCTGTTCAATGTGGACATAGGAAGCACTCAACTACTTGAAGGCCAAAATACCATATATCTAACGCAGGCAATTGTTACCAGTCCATTTCATGGGGTCATGTATGACTATATACGTTTGGAGGGTCCTCCTTCTATTAACTAATCTTCTATTCTTGTACCTAAACCACCAAACTATTGTGTGGGAGTTCTACCTAAATCATCCCTCTGTATGTATGTACATATATATATATATATATATATTAACCATGGTGGGTCAGTTTGGCCAGCATTTGGGTTGGTATGGGACTGGTCAAAGGTGGGTCAAGCTCAATTACTAGCGGGTTCTTGACTAGTCACATTTGGCCAACCGATAAACTTATAACTTTATCTTCTTTTGGATTTTGTTTTGTTTCTCTTTTATTTCTTTTTCCTTTTCTTTATTTCATTCATTATTTATTTAAGGAATAATATAAAAATAAAAATATAATGTATTACTTTATAGTGTATTAATTTTTAATTTTCTTCAAATATAATGTATTGCTTTTATTTAAGTACATGTGAAAAATGTAACCTTTTTAATTGTTAATTTTATTTAAATTCAAGTAGTGATACGAAATTTTTTTTAAATTAGTAACTAAATAAATATATTAATAAAAAATATTAAAAAAATCTAACAGTCTCTGTGCCTAGTTCAACCTCAAAGTGTAGAGAATAATATTCACATTATTGTGGGAATAACCAATATTCACATTTAATACCGGTATTGTCCCTGTAATTGTCCGAATAACTTATGTAGCATTTGACCCCACAGCCAGTTGACCGTATATATGCTCCCTATATAGATGCATCATTTCAATGTTAATGAGTTTTATTTCTTACTTTTGTGGCCTAACGACGAGTTTAAATTCTACCTTATCACTATAAACATGAGTGATATATCTGGCAAACGGGCGGGTTTAGGTTAGATTATAAATGAACGGGTTAAGAAGGGTTAAGAATGGGTCACTAACCCATTCTCAATTTGTTATAGAGGGTCACATACGAGTCGGGTCATAAACGGACCGGATCAACCCGCGACTCGCATTGTATATACATATTGATAATATAAATGTAATTTAAAATTTTAAAAAATCTATCCAAAATGTTATACTTATATATGTATATACACACACACAACCATTGAATTTTTTTTAGAAATTTTGTTTTTTTAAGAACTCTCTTCCTCACACCTCTGCCTCTCCTCTCTCTCAGAACTCTCTGCCTCTTTCTCTCTCTCTATCTATCTATATATATATATAACTATTTATATTAGTATACATATTAGGGATCCTTTCATTAAAATTAATCTTTTGAAAAACAAAATCAAATCTCATGAAATTTTTTAGGAATTTAGTTTTTTTTTTTTGTTTTTTTTTTTTTGAAAGTAGGAATTTAGTTTTTTGGTGTGTGTATTTCAGGAAATGGTCTTAATGTTGTAAATCGAGATCACAAAAAAAAATTACTCTTTGGTTGTGTGTATATATAAGTATACATTTTGGATAGATTTTTTAAAATTATAAATTACATTTATATATATAGATAGAGAGAGAGAAAGAAGGGCCAAGAGACAGGGGAAAGAGTCAGAGTTATGAGAGAGAGGCGAGAATTCTTAGATAAACAAAATTCCTAAAAAAAATTCATGAGATTTGATTTTGTTTTTCATAAAATTAATTTTAATGAAAGGATCCCTAATATATATATTAATTAATATAAATAATTATATATAGAGAGAGAGAAAGAAAGAAAGAAGGACAGAGAGAAAGAGGCATAGAGTTCCGAGAGAGAGGCAGAGGAGAGAAGGGCAAGAGAGAGGTTTTAGGGTTTCTAAAATGATGGTAAATGGATAACACAAATACCTCAACCCAACCCGTTTACAACCCGTAAAATTGAGGGTGTTAATAACTCAACCCATTAGTGACTCGCATCTCAAACCATTCGCCCACCAATCCAAAATTTGAGGGCAGGTGCAGGCGGGTTAGTGGGTTTGGGTAAAATCTGCTACTTCACTGATATCATCCCATGAGAAACTATTCACTATCAGTAACACAAACATGAGCAACTTAGGACCTCAGTTACACAAAAACATACAACTTATGGCTCATTTGGGAAGCGGCGCGTTTTATTTTTGTCATTTTATTTTTAGCCGAAACAAAATAAACATTTTTGTTATAAGGTATTTTTTAATTAAAATCAAAATTATGTTTGGTAACTTAGATTCACGTATCGAAGGATTGTTTGGCCTAACGATATAACCTCTCGTTCCAATAGGGAATGTGAGGGGTTCATGTCTCCGTGGAGACAAAATGAGTGTGCGGCCAAAAAAACAACAACTTAGATTCAAATATATTTTAACTACATAGTTGAAACATAAAACACAAAAAAGGTCAAATTTTAGTATTTTTCTTTTTTACTGAAACGTTTTCACTATTCACGTGAGTGGGCAAAACAAAACAAATACACCAAACATTCCTGACTTTTCGGTTTTCAGCCAAAAACAGAAATATCCAAAATAAAACACACGTTTACAGCCCGTAGAGTGTTAAACAAAATTAAGGCAATAAGATGTGTTGAAATAAAAATAAAGAGAGATTGATCAGAATAAATTTTACAATAGAGTTAAAAAGAAAGGAGATACAAATAAAGTAACTAGGGCGATACAAAATAAGTTGGGACCCTAATTTCCTTTAACAAATTGTACATGGGGGGAATATTAAATAAAACTGACACATGACATTATATACGATTCTGTAACTGCCCCAAATCATCATATAACCTTAAAAAAATGTAATAAAATTTTCACACCCAACTACCAGAGTAATAATGAAGATAATACAAATACTCCTGGATAGTGTCATCAACAAACTACTTGTCTCCAAACAAAGATTAACATACACATTACATGCACACATAATACAAATTCGGGTACCTCTAATCATTTCCCCCAAGCTAGAATCTACAGAAGTAAAATATATATATATATATATATAAAACTTCAATTTATTACTACATTACTGGTTTTGAATTGATCAATTGGACTTATCAATTCTGTTCTTGGCATCCTCCGCAGCATCAGCTGCTTCAACTTGCATCTTCGCGGTCTGTAAGTCAGCCTCGGTAGCTTCTTTCTCGTTTCTTGCCGTCAACTTCTTCGCCTGCATACTTCCATCACTTCAATAATTAATACAACAACTAATTGCCTCACCAGCATGCGCTACAAAATACATATATATATATATATATATTGACAAAAATTTAGAGCCAGATTAAAATTACATACATGTAGCACAAAAAGTTATTGTTTAATGCTTTAAAGATCTTAGGGGCTGTTTGACAAATATTTTGTTTTGGATGTTTTATTTTCGGCCAAAAACTAATGCACTTTTTAAAATAAAGTTTGTTTGGCGGTGTGTCCAACATGATGTTTTATGTATATTTGTACTCTTGCTTCAAAACTGTACCTAAAATATATTTTAGTTAAATTTAAAACAGATTCAAACTTAAATTACGAAACATGATTTCAATTTTAACTACAAAAGCTTGTTTTGTTTCGGCTAAAAACAAAGCGTGGACCACTATAGCCTTAAAAACAAAGAGATATACTAAGAGAGAGAAAAGAGTATTGGTTTGGTTACCTGACCGGTTAAAAGGGCCTTGAAAGAAAGAAAACCTTCTTGGATGCTAACAGCGAAAGAGAGACAGTATTTCTTAATAGTTGACAAGGCTGATGTTTCTTGGTTCCTTGTGGGTGATAAAGAAGCTCTTCTCTCTTCCATTATTGCCAAACAGGAGACTACTTTCTCTCTCTAAACTAGATATTTTAAAAGATTTGGGGGAGAGAAGAATATATATGATGAGCAAATGAATGAAAAGGCTGATGCTGAGTTTCTTCTTTTTTTATTATTAGCAAAATTGTGGATACTGTCCACCTGTATACAATTTTGTTCTACGTGGCAGCTCTTCAGCAACTAAGGTTTTGACTGTAATATATGGGCCCTATATTTGTTTGGGTTTTGATTTTTTTCATTTGTTTGGGGTGTAGAGTTTTAGACGATACTAAATGGGCTCAAGAAGCCCGGTAGATACAGATATAACTCCTTTCACAATTTTTGGAACAAGATTGTTGAAATCGAGAGTTTAAGTATAATTGTTGAGGGGTTGGGTAAAATAGTAAGAATCTACTTGATTGTTAATATATAATTTTATTTACCTTGTTAAAGAATAACATATTTATAAAACAAAAAATATATATACTCAAAATATAAAATATGAACAAAAACATTAAGATTTTTAAGTCTTTATTTGTTTTCTCATAAGTTTGGCCCATATATTGGAATAATGGACTAAATCATTAACAATTTTGAGCATTTCATATCGAGGACTTAACCCACAAATCATTATTTCAACCCAGAAATTTTTAAAATACATGAGTAGAATCGTGATATAATCGAACAATTTTACGAGTTAGAATTCCGATTTCAACAACCATGCTTGTGAACCAATATCGTCTTTTGATTAAATATCAATTCGGGTTTGATACATTGTCTCCAATAGCACAATGATAACTAATACCACGACTGCGAATCATGATCCCAACGTAATATGTATTTTAATTTTTTTGCATACTCTTTTAAGGTTACATTGGAAAATTTGTCAAAAACAATTAAGTTAAAAATTAAAAAAAAAATATTTCAGGCGGCCTATGATGTATTAAGAAAAAGAATCGATAATTCGGAACAAAAGGTATTCCCGCCAAGCCATTATCCCAACAAATAAAACTCAAATAGCCCATCATAAACCTTTGTCCATTCTTAGCAGAAACATCGGAAGATAAGGATCCTAAGTTTGTACTAGGCATCATTGCTTTACTCGATTGTTGAAACCTCCCCCAAAGGATAAAGCTTGAATGGAGTCTCAAAATCAAAGTTAGATAAAGAAGTTTTAGTAAGAACTGATGGAATATACAAAATACAATTAGTGTATCCCACATTGGTTTTTTAGTAAACATGTTTGTATACTCAGCTTATATATATAGACCATTTATGTACTGTTACAATACACACAAAAATATACTTTATTCAATAATACATATTTATTATTGATATTCTTTTTTTATTATTATTTCTCTTTGATTTTCTACTTCATATCAGAGTTTTTGTTCTCTATTTATATTTCTTTATGATTTTTTAGTTGGTATCAGAGCCTACCGATTCTTGGTAATTCCTTCTACTTATCTTTGTCTCTGCCAGAGATGGTGCTCCATATCTCATCTCCGATAGCGATCTTCAATTAATATATATTGATATATGTATATATTATATTTTTGGTGGGATTTGTCTTTTACCCCATCAAAATTCTTGTTTCTTGCTTTTCCGTTTTTTCGGGTTTGGGAGTCCTAACCTCCCATGGTTTTGCCCTTGTTTACGGGTTCATTGATAATGTTAGCCCTTGTTTATGGGTCCGTTTATGTGATTCCTGTTGATTCTCCCCTCTGCTGATTCGTTGCTACTAGTACAGGTGGAGCCCTGATCCCTTGTTTTACTAGTACAGGTTGAGCCCTGCTTCTCAATTGTTTTCAATTGTTTTTTGATTTGTTTGGAGACTTTAGTGTTCTCTTCTCGGTGGTTTTCCCAAGATCTTGGAATTAGTATTTCAGCATCAGTATTTTTTGATTTGTTCGTGGTACATGGCTATCAATTTGTTCGGTAGTGTGAAATGTGTCAAGTGGCAAGATACATCATGATGTGTTCAAAGATGACTTTATTATCAATTTCAAGTTGGACTTACGAAGACCTCAGTGTCCAACTTGAGGGGGAGTGTTGGAATATACAAAACACAATTAGTATGTTCCACATCGGTTTCTTAGTAAACATGCTTGTATACTCAGCCTATATATATAGGCCCTATATGTACTGTTACAATACACACAAAAATATAATTCATTCAATAATACAGATTTATTATTGATATTCTTTTTTTTTTTATTTCTCTTTAATTTTCTACTTCATATCAGAGCTTTTGTTCTCTGTTTATATCTCTTTATGATTTTAGAATAATTGGTTGTTAATATGATATTAGAGTCAAATGTCTCGTGTTCAAACCTCACCACCACCCTTTGTTGAAATTGGTGTTCCACGTGTTGGACTTAAAGATCACACGAGAGGGGGCGTGTTGAAGGATATAAAATATTTTAGAATAGTTGGTTGTTAACAAAAAGTAGCACTAGACTTTTTCCCCAATTTTTTTAATTTTTTTAGGGAAATGGTTTCTCCATTTGAAGGTCTTCCTGCCTGGGTCCAAAGAAAGGTATACTTAATTTCCCCCTTTTCTGAAATTGATTAAAAAAAACAAAATAAATAAACATACTAGTTATGACCAATTAAATTTTAGTTAAATTTCGCATTTCATATATATCATGCACAATAACATTTTTCAACCAAGACCAGTGGTTAGTGGTATTTTCTATCCTTCCAAACTGTTAAAAATTCCAGTATCCCAATAACAGTGGAGTTCTTTGTCAAGACACACCCACAAATACACTACACAAAAAATACATATATTATGATACAATCACCATAGATCACTCTCCTTCACACTGACTTTGTTATCTGTTCAATCTGCTACTGGAAATGAATCTTTGAGTAGTTGGCAATGGTTTTGTAGTTCTTGTGACCCTTGCAAAAGCTTTAGATGGGTCAATATGCCTAGTCTTATTTGTTTCAGTTGGCAATAACTTCTTCTCAAATAAGGGAGCTGACAATGAGAAATTGTTCTCAATCCCTTTGCTTTGGTTGTCCCTTTTCCGCCTTATCTCACGTAAGGAGTCGGTTCCTTTTAGCAAGACGGACCCTTGGCTTTCAAGGCGGTTGCTCGATTTAAGGGTCCTTAGAATTCGAGGGTCTGAGTCTGTTGTACTCTCTGGCGTTGACCAGCTTTTGCGCACTTTTGGAGTGGCTTTTGAGCTTTGTGAAGAGCAGATTGGCCTAGCCACTGACTCTTGTTCTTGATGTCGCAACCTTTCTTCAAGGTCTTTAATCTGATAAGATTTAAAATAAGCAATTGTTAGTTGCTACATTAGCGTTGTTGCATAGCATTTGGTCATTGTGGTGGTAGTATAAGAACCTTGTCATGGAGCATCTGAGATTCCAAATTGTTTCTCTCCAATTTCAGTTTGTTTTCAAGTTCCTTAATCTGTTAAAAAACTAAGCAAGTTAGCATTTCAAGTCTACCATCCATTATGATATAATAACATGAAGACATTTTTCGTCGTTCGTTTTTAGTTTTTTGAATAACATTATTAGGATGTGAGATGTTGATCATAGGAAACTTTATTGCAGTGACCATTACTGTCAATGCCCTGAGCACAAATAATCCAAGAGCATCCAGACTATAAATAAAAATGAATAAAACAGTTTAGGCCTAAAATAAAAGGCACAACCCTAATTATAGAAAAAAGGTTAATAACAATTCGACTCGAATCAAGTGTATATAGGCTGCAATTTTTGTGATAATCAGGATCACCAATTGAAGCTCAATTAGTGACATAAAAATCATTAAGTCAGACATACCTTTTTCTGAAGGATCACTTGAAAGACTGATATGGCGAATGAATTAATTGTTGCTAAATATTATAATAACATGAAGAAGTTTTTCGTCTTTTGTTTTTAGTTTTTCGAATAACATTAGTAAGATGTGAGATATTGATCATAAGAAACTTTATTGCAGTGACTATTACTGTCACTGCCCTGAGCACAAATAATCCGAGAGCATCCAGACTATAAATAAAAATGAATAAAACAGTTTAGGCCTAAAAAGAACCGCGTGAGTTACAGAAAAAAGTTAATATCAATTCGACTCAAATCAAGTGTGTATAGGTGTTTAAGCAGAGAGTTGGGGGGAGTCTGGCTGCAATTTTTGTGATAATCAGGATCACCAAATGAAGTTCAAACAGTGACACACAAATCATTAAGTCAAGACATACCTTTTTCTGAAGGATCATTGACTGAAGCTCAGATTCTTGTGTGCTTTCTTTCAACTTATTTTCAAGCTCCTTGACCTGATGTAGCATATAAGAAAGTTATTAAAAGATATTGGAGCTTGATTTGAAGCACCTCAAATTTGGTCGCACAGCAAAAGGAAACTAAGAGAAATATTCTTTGGCATCTTTCTTAAGGGGCAATCTTTCCTCACAGAGTGTCATAGTATGAGTTCGACATTTTAATAGAACCATCACTAATAGATAATAGAAAACCATTACTTTTATCACTATACTCTATCAACTATATAACTCTGGATTAGGGTATGTCCAGGAAGAACTTAAGGATAAAACACTTGAAACTGCCAACCCATTGTCAGAACAGTGAAAGCATTTCAGTACAACCACCATTTTTACCCAAGAGAAATCATTTGATCATCTATTGTTATACGTCTGTGGTAAAATGATGGCATAAGCCTAAAATAGGAAGGGTCGTGATTTTAAAAACGCATACAGCAACGTTATGATTCACAGAAATGTCAGTAAGAACCTTGTGTTGAAGAACCTTGGACTCCACATGCGCATGCTCCTTCATCTTGTTCTCAAGCTCATTGACCTTTGGAAGGATTAATATAAACAAAAAGTTAAACTTTTGGGTGCCTACTGTAGTAAGGTAATGAAACCAAAATATCACATAAACAAACAACCTTTTTCTGAAGAGTTGAACAAGTTTCTTCCTTCCCCTTCAATACTTCTGAAAGTTCTGAAAATCGCATCTCCAGCTGTCTGCACATTTCTGTTTTTGACTCAAGCTGGCCTTCGACATCATTAAGCTTTTCCTGTTGATTTCTGTAAATCTGGTCCTTGGTTTTGGATTTACACTCTAAGTTCTGAAAATTCTCTTGTAACTTCTGTATGACTTCATCTTTGGATCTGGATTCTTGCTTTGCTTTTTCAAGCTTTGAAAAGTCAAAAAATGGGGAAAAGAAAAGCATTGGTTCATTGACTTGCCAAAGGAAAATACACTCAGGCCAGGTGTTTTTCATTGTGCATGTGTAGAAGAAAAAGTTGATGAAAGAGTCTTACCAGCAACTTCAACTTTTGAATCTCGGCCGTATCAACATGTTTCTTTGCAGGACCCAACTCAACCCCACGAACCCGGGTCGCAAAATTTAGTGAACTTACAGTCTCTCCCAAGTCCTGCTCTGAAGGGCTGATTTGCACAAACATCAACGTTTTTGAATCGCCACCTGTAGCATGTAAATTTAGGCTATCCTGTTAATCCAAAATTTTGTTTCTATTTAAAATGACCTGAACTCTAGCATCTTATGTTAGTATCCACTTTTAGACGAGGTCATTAAAATATGGCTTAGTGCATGCATACGATGGCATCATAAATTCGGACTCACGAATGTTTCTAGGACAAATATTTTGGCGTTTAGATATTTTTGCACTGTAATAAGCATGAGTCCACATTGAGTTTTACATAATCTATAACTTACTTAAAACATGAAAAAACAACACACTTCAAATATTCTATAGCAGGATTCGGAATACATATTATTCATGCCAAATGCTGCTACTGGCAAAACGAAATGACAGAATTTGGCAGGGTCTCAAAATTCTTTTCAAATTCCCAGATCTTGCAATAAAAAATAAAGCCTACTTTGTCAAGCATACCTAGTGAATCCTGGAGTAAATGTGTAAGTTTTGAGTTTCTGCAAAATCCCCACAAAGAATTAGCATATGATGAACTAGCAGGACATGTCAGCAAAAAAAATTAGGGAAGTAAACCTGTATGGTATGTGGCTGCTTTTGGCCGCTAAAGCAGATATGACATCACCAAGAGCAGAAAGTGATCGGTTGATGTTTTGAGCTTCCTTAAGCCGTTCTCCTTGTGCCTCAGTTTTTGCCAGCCTCTCGCTGCCTGCCAAATCCACAAGCCACAGCTTGCTCTTTGTGCACTCACCATTCATCAAATTCTTAGTTCTCACCATTATGCACAGCATGCTATCGAAATGGAAAAAAGAACAAATACTAATGAGGTAATCAAAGAAGCTCTCTTAGATAAGCAATTGCTAAATAATAATAGGACACACGAAGAAGTTAGTGAAAACTAGACTAACCAGTGAGATCGGCTGCTATGCTCATTCACATTGTTTGAACCTACCGCCCTTGCATTGCTTCCAGACCTCAAAACATCCCACACTTCTTTAATGTTCTCAACTTTAGCTTCAACAATTCCTGGCACATGATGAACTCCTTCAGATGCTTGCCTTATCTCCAACCTATCATATAAAAAGCAAGTTATATAAACATTTCATTAATTACCAAACAAACAATTCAAATTCAAACAAACTGTTCTATACATAATATAAAGCAAATCAATTTAAGTTTTACTAATTCTCTGAGTGGATGAGTGAGGCTGAAGTTTTACTTCCTCGATGATGGTGAGTTGGCAAGCAAGTCCCTTATTTGCTCATTGTAAACTTCAAGTGCACTGACAGATATGTTGTATTTAAAAGTGTCTTTCCTTTCTTCAGCTAGTTTAAACAACTGCTCCAACGTCCTATAATTCACTCCTCGGTTCTGCTCAGTACCCTCCATCGTGTAAGTCTTTCCTGTCCCTGTTTGGCCATATGCAAATATACATACATTGTAGCCATCCAATACTGAAATCACCATAGGCGAAGCATCCGCAAACACATCGACTGTCGAGGCAAATGAAATCCTGGTTAGGAGGATAGATACAAATTTATTTCATTTGCATAGCATTCCTACGGACCCCTCCCCAAAAACAGAAGGATTCTTTTTGTTGCAAGACACAGAATTTCCTCCAAACTTGTTTAAATCTAATATTACTTTGTATTTAAAATTTTAGCTAAAAACATAGTAGTCAACAGAACTGTAGAGCGAGAAAATTTGCAAGAAGGAAAAAGGAACACCTACTATTACTATTAATGAGTGAGATGATGAGAATTGTTTACCACAATCAAGATTTGCATTTTAATGTACACAAAACATGGATAAACCTAATGAAGGATTTAGTATAGCATCAACATTCCCTAAATCCTGAGAATCATGTCATGCACGATGATGCATACCTTGGTCATCCTTTAGGGAATAAATGCGGTCATATTTATATGTTTTCTTCGTGGAAGCACCTGCAAGTATCCCAAGCTCTCCATCCTTAGCCGCATCAAAATCTACAACAGTTGCACACCCAGATAATGTCTCCTCTTTACTTAAGGGACGACACCTGCAAAACACCCTGATGTTCCCTGATATGTGCCAGATTAGAAGAAGCTTTAGTAAGTTCGATTTACAAGAGGGATTTGATTCGTGTAAGAGGGAAAACACCACCTTTTGCTTCCTGTATTTGGTTATAAAGTTTCCTCCTCTTATCTTGCTCCTCACTGTACTTCAATTTAAGATCATCACACTGTGCAACTGCAATGCAGATAAATGTAATAAGAAACCACATATCAACTGCAGGGACGCAAAGTAGGATCTTACCTAGTGCTTGAACTGCAAAAACCATCTTATTTATTTCTGGGATTGAATTAACACATTCATTTGCTTCTCGCGATAGCTGAGAATGCTCGTCCTTCATGGTCTGTAAATAAGCAATGCAAACTAACTTAATCCCCTCTCCTTTTGTAAGTAAAAGAAGCAATTTGTAACGAAATTAATCTGAAAAACGATTAGTGAATAGCATTTCCCTATCTGTGAAAGCTTACCGTAATTTTTCTTCTTAATTTATCAATGGCTATTGCCCATAACCTCTTGTCATGTTCGTACCTTCTGGAAACATCCCTAGACTTTGCTGTTTGCTTGACCAAAGCTTCATCTGATTGAAAATAATGCATCAGACGAGAAAATGTTCGAATTTTCAAACAAACAGATAAATTCAAAATATCCTTAATTGAAGTCAACACTTCCGTGTATTGCACCTTACCTAGACAGTGATTTCGGAAAGATATGTGGTCAAGCTCCATCATAACCTTTTCTAGTTTCTTATTTGCACTTGTCAGTGACATCCAGGCCTCATAACATTCTTCTGTCTTGAGTTGGCACTGGTTGCTCAGCTCCTCTATTTTCTTCTCATATTTCGCTGTAGATCTCATTCTCATTTTCTTATTCTGTAAACAACTAAGGTTAAACAACCAATTATAAAACAATTTGAACTCCCAACCTTCACCAAACTCACATCTTAATCCAACCTGATCTGAGGTAACCGTTATCTCCGCCGCACAATTATTGCAAGTGATACAACATTGTTTCTCCTGAGATGCTTTATTGAAATCACAGCAACAAAAATGAGCCTCTATTACACACCCAAAGTCAAGATATTTGATATGGCAATTCAACAATGAGGCAAGTGAGAATTACCATGTAATTTTGGTGCTTTCTTAACACAAATCCCACTAACTAAAGGAAATCCATTAACTTCTTCAAATCTAATCACAATCACCCCATCATCCCCAACAGTTACCCTAGTATCCATCAACTGCAAGGGTTTATTTGCTCCAACAATTGAATAAATGTCAAGTCCACATACAACCTGTCAGTTTAACCCAATTAAGAGAAATTTTACAAAACAAATTTGTGCATAACTTAGCAAAATATAATTAACTTTTCAGAAGAAAAAAATCACCTTCTCTTCCTGCATATAAACATCAAAAACTCTAATCCCTTTCGGCCCATTCGTGTTAACTATCTCCACGAAATGAAGATCGACTAAATAGTCTCCGGCGCAGAGATTGTCAAGCCGGTAACAGAAATTTCCAAACCGTGCTGATTGGTAAAGAGACACAAAATCACCACCCTCAGCTATACATTCATCCGTTCTTAATACATCGCCTCCCTCGAAACCAATATCGGGAACAACAAGTATTTTGGAACCTCCTCCTATTATAGCCTCATCTCCTCCAGCATTTACAAACTTTACAATGTCCTCTGATTCAAAATCCATATTTTAATAAACACTTGAACTCTAGATATCACTGAGAAAAACAAATCAGTCCACCCATACTACACTTCACCATTCATATGCAGATAATGTTTATTAGATTCAAGATCCTTAATAATGCTAAACACTTGAACTCTAAAATCATTAAAAAAAATTAACTATGCAAATAAATTAAATTTCTCCATTAATATGTTGATAATGTTAACTAGATTTAAGATCCAACATTTTTTATGTGCAATTGAGCTCCAAAAATCATTGGAAAAGAGAAATCTATGCAAATAAGCTAAAATTCTCCATTCATATGGCGATAATGTTCATTAGATTCAAGATCCAAACGGATAATTGACCTATTGCATCCGGACCATAGATGCAAAAATGGAAAATGAAAGATTATATACCAATATTAGATGTATTACCGCATCCCCAAGGGTTAGAACCGCTTTTTACAGGTCAGTGGAATCTTTATGCGCACAACCCCCATTCAAGTAGTCATTTATTTCGGATTATTTTCTTCTATATAATTTATTTTAATAAGCAATTGAGCTCTAAAAATCACTAATTTAAAAAGATAATACTACTACTAATAATTTTATGCACATGAGCTAGAATTCTCTGTTCATATGATGATAATTGTATGCTAAAAATTATAGATTTCTCAGAAGATATAAACCAACCTCCGCAGTTATTGGTTATTGTTAACCCATTTGGAACAATTCTTGAACCTGAAACACAAAGCATTGAATCTACCGAAGCTGTATCGTCGTCCTTGCCGTCACAATGATCTTCATTTTGAATTGATGGTTCAATTTGCTTAACATTTTCGATCCAATCTTGAACTTTGGAAGAGCAAGAGCTTGAATCTAGGGTTTTGGGGACATGATTGTTCGTGAACGCCATTTTTGGGTTGCAAAAACTCAAAGAAATTCAGGGTTGTTGAGCCTTTCTTTGTTTGTGTGTGTTGTAATCTTTCATTAATTGGTCTGTGGGTATTCAAAATTTGAATTTGTACGACCGTCTGAATGAACGGACCGTTACTTTGGTTACTAGATTTATTTTGGGGTGTTGGGTGTGGGGTCAATGGGTCTTCACCGCTCTCTAGAGTCCCACCTAGTCTTAGCTCAAATAGGAGGAGAGAGAATACGGTGCTCTAGTATTAATAGGGATGGAAAAAAATAATAATAAATAAACAAAGCGTTAATTTCAAAAACCTAATATACTATTCAATTTAATTAATTAATTATTATTTTATCCCTTATATTATTCAATTTCATTATTATGCCCCCTTATCTCACATTTTGAGTCAAAATGCCTAAATTACCCTCAATAGTATAAGAAGGTTTAGTGAAATCAACCATTTAAAAAAATTATTTTTCGAAAATCAATTATATTTTTCGCAAAAATTATAAATTCAAAAAAATATATATATATTTTTTCACAAAAATATTATTTTTCGGAGGGAGTATATTATTTTCCAAAATATGAATTATTTTGGAAAAAATAATATATATTTTTTGAAAAATATCATATTTTGGAACATAATAGTATATACTTTTCGGAAAAGATCATATTTTGGAACATACTACCTCTGTCCCATATTAGTTGTCCACTATTGCAACTTTACTTGTACCAAATTACTTGTCCAGTTTCGAATTCTAATGCAATTTAACCACCCACTTTCCCCAACTACCCTTATTCCACTAACTTCAAACAAATACCGGACCCCACCATAATACTATATTATTAAGGGCAAAATTGAAAATTACACACTAGTCAACCTCAATCCATAAAATGCTAAAAAGTTCAAATTGGACAAGTAATGTAGGACGGAGGGAGTAATATATATTTTTCACAAAAAAATTATTTTTCTGAAAAAAATTCAAATTTTGGAATATAATAAATACTTTTTCGCAAAAAATATATTTTTCAGAAAAACAAATCATATTTTAGAACATAATATATATTTTTCGGGAAAAAAATCATATTTTGGAACATAATATATATTTTTCGGAAAAAAATTCATATTTTGGAACATAATATAAACTTTTCCGCAAAAAAAATATTTTTCGGAAAAAAATTATATTTTGGAACATAATATATATATTTTTCAAAAAAAATAATATTTTCCGAAATATATATATATTTTTTGAAATTTATAGTTTTTACGAAAAATATAATTTATTTTCCAAAATTAATTTTTTTAAGGGTTGATTTCACTAAACTCCCTTATACTATTAAAGGAGGGTAGTTTAGACATTTTGACTCAAAAATGTGAGGAGAATGGGATATAGTGATGAAATTGGATAGTATTGGGGGCAAAGTGGACACAGTGGGGATTAGTTGATTAAATTGAATAGCATATGGGGGTTTCTTGAAGTAAACCCATAAACAATCAAACAAACAGCCCGACAAGGGTCGGGGCCATGGCCCTCCCAGAAGTTTCAAAATTTGTTTTTACTACCACAAAAAATTGTATATTATATGAATAAGTCCCTAAAAATTGCATATGGCCCCTCCTAAATATTTCAAAAATTCTTTTACTATCCCAAAAAAATTATATATTTTATGAATAACTTCATAAAAATTGCATATGGCATCCCAAGATTTTTAAAAAATTATTTAATAAACCTTTAAGTTATATATATTTATAAAATAAACTAACAAAAAATTGCATTTGGCCCTCCCTAACTATTATTTCTAGCTCCACCCCTGAGCCCAACCAGTAGGGTGGCAAATTCCTATTTGTGTCAGGTTTTGACACGATATTCTATTAAATGATTCCATCAAAACAAGACACAATTAATATACGTGTAAAATATGTTCAACACTAATATAATTTATTATCGAAACAACTAACCAAATATGTTCAATATTAAACCAAATCATTATTAAAACTAGTAACCCAACACGACTCTTGTAATCTATTTAATTATTGGATCGTGTTGGGTTAAACACGACACAAACTGTTTAACATGTTAATCATAAAAATTAAATTGAATATGAGATGACTCTTTTATAATTTTTTGTATATTCAACCTGTAGATACATATTTTTGCACCTCACTCAGAATGATCATATTCAAGCTCAAAGGCTAATTATACACATAGTATGGGCTTTTTGGCCCATTTAAAATGAAATTTGGAATCATCTTAATCCCTTAAATTTAGGGATTACAATTATGTTTAAATTGCACCAATCCTGGGCCCTTGATTATGGGAGTGATTCGGTATATCCAAAGGGGATCAATTAGGAACCCTTAAATAGTGCACTTGATCAGCTGGACCAAGATGTGTGTGGGCTTTGCTCCTTTGGGTTTGTCGTTGATAGGTGTCGAATGTTATCCATTCTAGGCCCCAAACTTGGTATAGTTACGTCTTACCATTCCGTTATTTGGTGTTTTTATGCGTTTTGTATGTCTAAGTGTGTTTTAGGAGCTTAATGAAGAAAACGAGCTAACTTTGGTAAATTAACCAAGGATGTGCTTGTGTCTACCCGAAAAGAGAGAAAAATAAGAGTCTTCAAGCAAAAACTATCTTTCGGAGGGCAAAAATGATATTTTTCAGAATCAAAACTTCAGGAAACATACTAACTGAGTGAAGGGGGTTCAAATGGCAGAAGAATTGAAAAAGTGATTTTTATGATTTTTCCTATACATATCTATGCAGACAATAAACAAAAAGTGGCTGGAATCATTATTTCTACACATGAGCTATGCACATGGCTGGGGAGCTACGCATGGCCCTACACACAAGTGTAGGCCAAGCTACGCACAAGCGTAGGAAACCCTACGCATATGCGTAGGGTCATGCGTATTAGACAATTGGGATTTTGGTAAATTTGAGTCCCGATCCGATTCAACTTTGTAAGTGCTGAAAAATTGCACAACACAAGAATAGGGTTTCATTGATCATTTTCTTGGTATATATACATTTCCTTTTTGGGATTTGAGCCCATTAGGGCAACATTGTCTTGCTTACATCATCATTTTTTTTTCTTACTTCACTAACTTGATCCCCAAATTGTTCCAGAATATTTTGGCTATTGGGCTTAGAATGGGTCCTCATCTTCGGGCTCTGGTCATCCATGCTGGGCCATCAAGTTCGTGGGCCAAAGGCTTGTTGGGCTGTTAGGCTTGTAGGGAGTAATGCTTGGTGGGCCTGAAGAATTCCACATGTACACAAGCTCCTCTTGGTTTTGGGCTTTCAAACGCTTAAGGCCTATAACCAAAAGTAACATGTGGTAGGTAGATAAATCCCCTCTATTAGGTGACGTGGCAAGGCCATTAAATGAGGATAGTTGTCCTCATCATTTGAATTTGAAATACACGGCCATCGTGGCCTTGGTTTTCGCAATAGTGGCTAAGAAGACTTCTCGGTACTCCGTTTGGCATGAAAAGCGGGTGGTTGGTCTTCTTCAATAACTCCTATAAATATCCTTAAATTGTACTTTGTGGGCTTCTTACTTCGTCATTTTGTTTCCTCATTATAAATTCCCTCTGCAAATTTTCTCTCTATAGATCTTTTCGCCAAAATCTGCGTTTGCTTCTCGGAGAATTAAAAACCTTGCCGAAATCTCACAAGAGTTTTTCTTAGTGTTTGTTAGTTTCTTCTACCTTTTCTTCCTTTTTACCACAATGTCTGATAGTGATGACACCCGATCGGGTAGTGATCATCTTTCTTCCCCCGTTGACCCTGATGCCTCTCTCAGCCCTCCATCAGTTGAAGTGGTTAGGACAGTTAGATTCATCCCCCCCGAGGTTACCCCAACTATCAATGCTGACGGGGCCCCAACTGGGGAACATGCTAGAGGTAGTTCGGGGATATGATTCTATACAGATCATTTCCCTGCCATACTTAGGAAATATGTAATTTTAAAAAAGTTAAAAGAGAAAGCAAATGTTCCCGAATGGGTGACCATCAAGCTTTATCCTAAGAAATTGGACTTTAGGATTGGAGAGGGGGTTGGGGATAACTAGATTATGCTTTCGGCTTATCATCTCTAGGTCATTTGTTTCCCCATCCACCCTTTCTTCCTATTCGTTCTATCCACCCTAGGTTTGGCCCCATTCCAAGTTGGGATAAATTTCTTCAGGATTCTAGCCATAGTATTGCTGATTAATCGGGATCTGGGTCTGGCTGCGGTCCTGTTTTCTTATAAGTTACATGATCAGAAAGACTGTAGGGTTGTTACAATCTTTTTCCCTTCCAGGGGAGAAAGATGTGTGATAGCACTGAGAAGTCCAACAAGGGTTGGAAAGAGAGGATGATCCTGGTGAGCGGGAGTTGGAGGCATCCCGATTCAGTTAGATTCGTGATCCCCAAAGTGTTCAGCCAACATTTATTCCCCCTTCTCAAACCCTACCATAAAGGAAATTGTTTCTGTGAGGTGTGCAACGATAAGTTGGGCAATCATGTATTTGATTTTTTGAGGGAGCTCGATGTCCACAAAACTCCAACTTTCATTAAATCTCGTTTTGATCTCCTTAATTCTAAAGTTTGGGGTAAGCCTTTGAGGATGTGCCCTAATTACCTGACTGGTGATGATTTACAGGAACTATCATCAGAAGGAGTAAGAATCATGTTGAGGATTCCCCAACCTAGCCTGAAGACAAAGAATAAAAGGGGGTTGGGCACCTCAGCCAATCCTGCTGACCCTTCAAGCTCTACTCCTCCAGCTGTCGGGGAATTGCCACCACCACCCCTTTCAGGGGAGCCTCTAGTTATCCCGCCTCCCCCTCCTTCAGGAGAGAAGGTTGTTATCATCCCCTCTTATCCCCTTTCAGGTGAGATTCCTGCCACTCTGTCTCGGTCAGCTGGTGATAGGACTTCTGCATCGCAGGTGAGGAGGTCGCCTTACCATCCTCGCCTCTAACGGGTGTCTCCCGTCCCCGATCTGAGGACAACCAGCCTGGTCGATCAGTCAGCCCCCGACTATAGACTGCAACCTCTCCGAGCGTGCAAGAAGAGGTTGGGGAGGTTGCAGAGAAAGAATAGCCCGTCCCTTGGAACTCAGCAATAAAGCTTCCCGATGGCTATTTCTTGGTCATGGGAAGCGAGACCATTAATAATCCTAAGGCCTTTCAGACTATGGCACTTCAGATCTGGACTCCTGGTGACCGAAAGGCCATCCAACGGTTGTCGAGGGGTGAATTGAGTCTGATTGGCCCCGAGATTGCTATGAAAGTGAGTTGCATGTTGCCCCTAACTTATGTTTTTCTTGTTCCTCTGACTTGGAGATTGATATTGTGTTACTTGTGTTTACTGGCAGATGATGTATTTAACTGAGGCCTACAATTCAAAGCTGGAGAGTGACAATAAGGCTCTCAAACACTTGGCAGAGCTCTTAAAGCTGAAGGAGGAGGCTAGGCAGAAGGTGGTTGTTTTGTTGGTGACTGCCAATGAAAATTTGGAAGCTCAAACTGTGTGAGCCATATCAGCTGAGTAGCAACTTCGGGCAGCTGAGTAAAAGCTCAAGGAGATGGAGAAAGCCCATCAGGCTCTGACAGCCTAGAATGAGGAGCTGTTGGCCCAGACTAAGACTATGAAGGCTTCAAGCCAAAAACTTCTGGAGGAAAAGGTCAAAACTGAGAACCTATTGGCAGTGAAGAAGTCTATAGTGGAGATGTGCCATCGGGATGGCAATCAGATGTTCATGCGCTTCACTGACACTTATAACTATCGGGTCAGGTTTGGCCGTAGGTCGTGCTTTTAGGATTTCTAGCTCCCCGTTGAGGAAAGGGATTTCAGATCTGTGGAGGAACTGGATGAATCCCTTGGTATAGTTCCTCCATATGCTGATCCAGAGGCTGGTCCGGATGACCTCATATTCTGCAAGTTTCTAACAAAATCTCTTCCCGGGTCTGTTCCCGCTTCTAGCCCGATTTCATCTGAATTGGTTCTGGTCCCCAATTCTACTGCTCGACCCGATCCTGCAAGGACAGAGAATGCCGACGTCCTGGAGGGGGCAAGTGTTCAAGAGGGGGCTATTATCAGGGTCAGTGACAGGATCGAGACTTTTGGGCCTCAGTTCAAATACCAGTGGCAGAAAGCTTGAACTTTTCTTTGTTTTTATTTTTATTTTTATAGTTGTAAGCTTTGGCTACCGGGGCCCTTTATTTAATAGAAAGTTTGATATATGAAAAATAGAGTCAATGAGTAATTATTTCATTTCATGATATCGTGGTTACTTTTATATCTTTCGGGCTCTTGTGGCCTTGAGAACAGTGTTGTAACATTTAGTTTATAAAAGTGTTACAACAGTTAGATAATTTTTATAAACTTTTGATCACTTGAGGCCATGCGAGAGATGTAACGACACTTAGATAATTTTTCTAAAATTTTGATCACTTGTGGATCGATCAATTTTGTGTCTTTTGGGTTCTTGAGGCCATGCGAGAAAGGTCACAACACTTAGATAATTTTTTGTAAAATTTTGATCACTTGTGGATCGATCGGTGTTGTGTCTTTCGGACTCTTGAGGCCATGCGAGAGAGGTTACAACACTTAGATAATTTTTGTTACTATAGTCCTCTGCAAGCTTCTTTTAGAAAGAAGAGATATTTTATTGATGGTAATATAGTATGTCGGGCACTGGGGCCTTTTTTATAGAAATGAAGAAATCAGATAAATGAAAATGAGCGGCCCGGCTACGGGTAGTACCTCTTCAGTCTGGAAGCATTTTGGGAGTTTGGCTTCATCTGTTCGTCGTCATTTTTACAAAGGCGGTATGCCCCGCGCTTGATGACTTCGGTGACGGTGTAGGGGCCTTTCGAAGGTTCTCTAAGCTTGCCGACCAGCCCGATTTTTTGCCTATGGACCATGTCCCCGATCTGGAATTCTCTTCTTTTAAAATTTTGGTTGAAGTGATTCCTAACGCGGTGCTGGTAAGCTGCCAATCTGATCCCTGCTATTTCCCTCCTTTCATCTAGCAGATCTAGGTTATGAGCCATATGCTGATTGTTCTGGCCCTCTTCCCAGACTTCGCTCCTTAGGGTTGGTACTTTGACCTCTGTCGAGATCACATCCTCAGCACCATATGCTATAACGAAAGGTGTTTCCCCAATGGGCTACCTGGAAGTTGTCCTACACAACCACAGTACCTCGGGTAGCTTTTCCAGCCAGGCACCCTTAGCTCCCTCAAGATTTTTTGCAAGAGTGTCAAAGATGGTTATGTTAGTTCTCTCGGCCTGACCGTTTCCTTGAGGGGACCCCATAGATGAAGTGTTTTGATTGATACCATGTTCGGCAAAGAATGCTCTCACTATTTGGTTATCCAAATTTCTTCCATTATGCATCATAATTGTTTTGGGCAATTTGAACCTGCATATTATGTGACTCCAGATGAATTTGATGACGTGGTTGCTCTTGATTGAGGGGTAAGCTTCAGCCTCTACCCATTTAGTGAAGTAATCAGTAGCCGGCAATGCATGGGTGATTGATTGCGCTAGGGTGAGGACCAACGATATCCATTCCCCATCGGGAAAAAGGATGAGGGACCACAGTCGGGTTCAGGAATTTTGGCAGTTGATGGATTGCATCCCTGTGCATCTGGCATGCTTTGCACCTTTAGGCATAGACTTCAGCATCCGAGATAAGTACGGCCAGAAGTACCCTTAAGATAGGATCTTGTGAGCAAGAGACCTGCCTCTAGAATGGTTCCCACAGGCCCCATTATGGATTTCTTCCATCACGGCCTAAACTTCGGACGGAGTTACACATTTTAGGTATGGTCCCAAAAATGACCTTCAGTAGAGTTGCCCTATAATGATGGAATATCTGGCAGATTTTATTCGGACCTTTTGAACTTCTGCTTTGGACTCAGGGAGGGTTCTGTTCTTTTAGTAGTTCACTAAGGGATCCATCCATTTGAGCTCCCACGGGATCAACATTACTTGGTCTAGCTCCTGAATGCTAGGTCATGCCAAGAGATCTACCAGCACTACCTGGGTTGAGTCCTCGTTAGCAGATGATGCTTGATTGGCCAGGTGGTCAGCTACTGTGTTCTCATATCTTGGAATTTTGGTTGAAGTTCATTTTTTGGAAACCTTCGGACTCTTTAAGTATTAGTGCTCGGTTGGATTCCATTTTTGGATCCTTGGTCCCGTACTCCCCAGTGATTTGCCGGATGACCAGCTGGGAATCATTGTACACCGCAAGGCTCTGGATCTAGAGGCTTTTGGCCAACCGTAGGCCAGATATGACTATTTTGTACTCGGCTTCGTTGTTGGTTGTTGGGAATTGTAACCTTATCGACATTTGGAGACGGGTTCCATCGGGTGTCTGAACCTCTATCCCAACCCCGGACCCACTTGAATTGGCTGAACCATCCACAAATAGCTTCCACATGATCGGTGTGTCAGCAAGATCAGTGTCTTCTTCTAGCAAAAAGTCTGCTACTGCCTGACCTTTGATGGAGGCTCGGGGAACGTAGGTGATATCGTAGATGCCCAATTCGATGGCCCACTTTGAAATCCTACCCGAAAGGTCAGGTTTTGACATAATGATTCGGATGGGAGTAGTGGTCGAGACCACGATTGGGTGAGCTTCAAAGTAGTGCATGAGGCAACGTTTTGCATTTACCAGAGATAACACAAGTTTCTCTTGCTTGCTGTAGTGGGTCTCTACCATGGCCAAGGACTTGCTCGTGTAAAAGACAGGCATCTAGATATTTTTGTCCTCCCTAATGAGGGTTGCGCTGGTTGAAACTGTTGAAATTGCTAAAAATAGGTATGAGACCTCCCTAATGAGGATTTTCTCATGTACTCTTTCAGCCTAGATAAGGATTTGGCCTACTCCGGCCCCCAGACCTCACATTTCTTTGCTTTAATTGCTTGGAAGAAGGGTCTGCAATGATTGGTAAATCTTGCAATGAATCTGCTAAGAGCGACCACTCTCTCGGTCAGGACCTAAACCTCCTTATGTGTTCGGGGTTCTTTCATTTCCATCAGGACTTTGACCTAGGTCGGGCTGGCTTGTATTCCTATTCGATCCATAATATGTCCCAAGAACTAGCCAGATGACACGCCGAAAGAACATTTGGTCGGATTGAGTTTCATGCCATGCTTTCTCAGGGTGTCAAAAATTTGTTGTAGATGCCCCATATGGCTTTCTTTTCTCTTACTTTTTACCACAGTATCATCAATGTATACCTTAATTATGGTTCTCATCATTGCTCTAAAGATCTTTTTGACCAGTCTTTGGAAAGTGACACCTGCATTCTTTAGTCCGAAAGGCATAACTTTAAAGCAATAAGTAACTGTCTCTGTGATGAAATATGTCTTCTTCTTGTTAGTTGGATTCATCTTTATCTGATTGTAGCCTGAGTAGGCGTCAAGGAAGGTTAGGCGCTCGTATCCAGCCGTTGCATCTACCATATGATCAATCTTTGGCAGTGGGAAACTATCCTTGGGACATGCTTTGTTCAGGTCAGTGAAATCCACATAGACCCTCCATTTACCATTCTTCTTCTGGACTACCACAACATTAGCAAGCCATTCAGGATACCTTACCTCCCTGATGAATCCTGCCTGAAGCAGGTAGGACACCTCTTCGGCAATGATCTGATCCTTATGGGTGCCTATGCGTCTTTGCTTCTGCCTAATCGGCTTCACATTTGGGTCAACATGAAGGGAGTGTTGGGCAACAATGGGATCAATATCGGGCATGTCCATGCGCCCCCATGCAAAAACGTCAGAGTTGTCTTGCAAGAATTTGGTCACTTCCTTTAATTCACAAGGAGTAAGGTTTGTACCTACGTAGGTAACTTTTTCGGGTTGATCAGGTATGATGGATATCTCCAGTAGAGGCTCTACCATGATCGGGGACCCGACTCCCCTTCCTTTAATTGTTATTTGGATTCATGGTCCCGATCCCTGTTGTGTCTCTTCTCTTGGTCGTGGCTTTTTTTCATCCCTTTCATAGGTATAACATATCACTCTTTGGCAGCTATTTGATCCCCTTTAATATCAATGATGTCAAAATTGTTGGGACCCACGCACCTCATCATCTGATGCAGGGTTGACGGTACCCCATGCATCTGGTGAATCCAACCCCTTCCCATGAGCAAGTTGTATGATGGCTTCATGTCCACTATGATGAAGGTCTCTGTAAGGGTTCTTTGGGCTGTAGACATCGGTAATTGGAACTCCTCGATGGGCTCGACTTGTCTCCCGTCAAATCCCGCGATGGGGCTATGGGAGGTCACAATTTCCCTCGGGTTGATTTCGAGCTTCTCAAAGGCCATTTAGTGATGATATTGATGCTACTTCCTGGGCCAATCATGAATCACTTGATGAGGTAGTTGGCCACCATCAGGGTGGTAACCAACGGGTCATCATAGGGGGTCAGGATGTTACGGAGGTCGTCAGTGGAGAAAGTGATTTGTGCATTACCCATCCGATGGTGGACCTCATTTACCTCGTCAATTCTCCTCATTTTATGGGCTTTGTGCATCTGAGACCTGCTAACTCCTTTCCCCTTCCTTGGAGGCGGGACCATCATGAATCATGTTGATAATTCTGATGGGCTGCGCAGTTAGAGGGTTCCGATGGGCGTTAGGTTTCTGTTGTACGGTCCTTGGCCCATCATGCTGGGATATAATCCCGAAGCTCTCCCCTTATCAGCATGGACTCCACCTGGTGTCTGAGATTCCGGCACTCGTTGGTCACATGACCGAAGTCACTGTGGAAGGTGCAATGCTTAGATTTATCCCTTTAGTCCAGGGTTGCTTGATAGGTGGTGGCGTCTAGAAAATTCCGCTGGCTTTGTTCTCTTGATATAACTTGCCTAGATTGACCCTCAGGGGGGTCAATCTTTATTCAAATATTGGGCGCTTCATGGGAAAAGGGATGGAAGGGCCCGACGAGGTGTAGGGACCCGAAGGATTGTGCCGTTTACTATCGGCTACCCGATCCTTCGTGTGGGACTCCATATTCACCAAGGTTGCTCTCTTCTGACGAATAGCCTCTTCCTCCTCTATCCGTAGGTGGCCTTGGGCTCTGGAATTCAGCTCCCCGATTCCTAATGGTGGTAGCTTTACCAGAGACTGATAGAACTTTGTCCCCGGTATCAGAGCCATCCAAAAGGCCTTGATAACAGAGTGCTGGTCACAATTGTCGATGGAGGATGACTCGATATGAAATCTAGATAGGAAACTTTTCAGGGAATCCCCCTTCTTTTGAATCATGGTTTTATTTTGTCTCTTGTTCCCATAGTACTAGGCAACAAAGTGTCTGGTAGCTGCTTCCAGCTCCCGATGGATCCGGTCAGTTACTTCCTGAACCACAGCAGGGCGACATTGACAAGACTTATGGAAAACACTTTACAAAGCAAGGCTTCATTTTCTTCATACATGGTCATCTTCTGATGAATCTGGTAAATATGCTCATCGGGATCCTTCGTGCCATCATAAGGGGTGAATTTGGGCATAACGAATTTCTTTGGGAAAGGTTCTCGGGTGATTTATGGGGTAAAGGGCGACTAGATTGGCTCAGTAGAAGCCTGAATGGCCAATTCATCGGTGGACTGAGCCCTCAGGTCCTTTATGACCTTCCTCTAGAACACGACCATCATTTCCTCCGACTTATAGGAGGTCAAGACCCCATCAGTGGCGGGGGCCTCGCCCAGTCGGTGAGAGGACTCGTCATGCTCCTCTAGGCCACCGCCGTCTCCTTGGATCTGAGAATGGCTCGATATTGTTGAGGAAACAGGTGGATGAGCTAGCCTCGCCAGGAGTTCTACATTTCGCTTCTCCAGGGCTTGGCTCCGTTCCTCTACAACCTGGCCTCAGCGTTCGGCGGTAGCTAGTCGCTGCAAAATCTGTTCGGTTGTTTGCGATGCTCCGCCTGGCTATCACCGGTGGTCGGCACTTCCGTATACCAACGGGTTACCGGCATGGTCAGGTGGAAAGGGGGAGGGTAAAATCAAGTGGAGAAGAAGAAGGTAAAGCTTAGCTTGAGAGATGGGAATATGAACAATGGTAAATAAGCCTATTCCCACAGACGGCACCAATGTGTAAGTGCTGAAAAATTGCACAACACAAGAATAGGGTTTTATTGATCATTTTTATTGGTATATATACATTCCCTTTTTGGGCTTTGAGCCCATTAGGGCAACATTATCTTGCTTACATTGTCATTTTTTCTCTTTCTTACATCACTAACTTGATCCTCAAGTTGTTCTAGAATATTTTGGCTATTGGGCTTGGAATGGGCCCTCATCTTCAGGCTTTGGTCATCCATGCTGGGCCATCAGGTTCGTGGGCCAAAGGCTTGTTGGGCTGTTAGGCTTATAGGGAGTAATGCTTGGTGGGGATGAAGAATCCCATATGTACAAACTTCTTTTGACTTATCTCCGACTCCAACACCTCTAAGCACATGTATAATGTATATTTACATCAGATTAAATGATTTATGCTTAGAATTGAGGAGAAACACATCAAAGAAGAATCCTGCTCCAAGTAGTACAAGTTTAATACAAGCATGACTCTTCTCAACTTCTTCTATAAATACAAATGTCTGGACCAGACCTAAAGAACTTCTAATTATATAATTTTTAGAGCACTATCTCTGGATATTTACATCTTTTGAAGAAGGGAGCCATTCAGGACCTAGAAATCCGGAGCAGAAGATCACGGAAGGCATTTTCTACATCAACGATGCAGTCTCCTTCCACCATGAACAACTAAACCGGTATTTAGGGTTTTCTAGAAAAACCCTAGCTCAGTAATGTAGTTTATTTATTTGTTTCAAATGTAATGGGGGGGAACTGAAGACCACACATGTGATGATTGTGTAGATGAGAGACCATAGCTATTTAATATAAGGGGTTTTACATTTGTTCTACTCTTGTCTTAGATTGAATGAACTCATTATCTCAATCAATCATGTTTATCTGGTGTTCTCTAGCATATTATGATTTTTTACACAATGGTGCTTAACACCCGAAACCCTAGGTTTACACAGGTCATGTCGCGGTAAGGTGATAAAGACATGTTTTAGTTTAATTTCATGTTGTAGGAGTAGATTAGAGTAAAGTATATGGCATGTACTAATCACACTCTGTTCGGATATGAGTTGTAGCGAATCCGGTTGATGGTATCTGTTTTGGGATATATTCGACTATTTGCGGTATAATCTAATTCACATGTGATGGATCGCCCTCTTGTAATTGATCAAATAGATAGTTACATTATGCGGTAAGTGATGGAGCATTAAAACCCTTGTTTTTCCCTACTCTTAATCCCAAACTCATTTAAATATTGTTTTTAGTTAGTTTCATTAGTTATAGATCTCAAAACAAATAAAACCTTTTTCAAACCATAATTCAGTACTTTTATATTGCTAAAGTGAATACGTCCAAGTCTCTGTGGGATCGATATTCCCATTCTCAAGCTGAACTGCACTACAATATGATTTGTGCACTTGCGATAGGTAAAACTAGGTCTTCGTAAGGGTCTATTCTTAATCAATATTTTTAACCTTAGTTTGACCGCATCAAGTTTTTGGCGCCATTGCCGGGGACTAGGTAATATTCTCAACTTTAGTAGTTTAGTAGAATTGAGTTATTGTAGTGTACTTTAAGTTGTAATTTTTTGTGTGATTGACATGTGCTCTGAAAAGCACAAAGGGACTTAACGGAGCACTGAATATTGTGTCGTTGGACCACTTGTGAGTTTTAGTATAGCTTGATTTTACGCAAAATTTTAGCTTTATTTCCTGTTAATAGTTTGAATAATTTAGAAGTAGTTAGTTTTATTTTTAGAAAAAATTGGCCTTGTGCATCAGCGATTGGCAATCCCCTTTCAATCCCGACACTAAATTAACTCCCTTTGATCTTGAGATTGAAAGGAATTTTTGTAAAAATCGTAGAGCTAAGAGATTAGAAGAGCTTCGAAGGAAGTTATATTTTGAGAGGATGGCTAACCACAACCTAGATACGCGACGAGCCCCAGCTACGTCCTTAAAGGGGTATTTTGCACCATCGAATCACAAATCCTATACTGAATTTCCAGAAGAAGATGGAGTCACACACTACGAGATCAAATCTAGTGTGCTCAACATTTTATTCAAATTTTATGGACTCGGGAATGAGGATCCATATTAGCATGTTGTTGAATTCATAGAGATGGCCTCGAAAGCTAAAATCGAGAATCTTAACACTCATGCGTTGCGTGCGCGATTATTTCCTTTTTCCTTGAGAGAGAAAGCTAAAAGATGGTATATTAACTTGGATAGAGAAATAAAAATCAATTGGGATAACCTAAAAATTGAATTTTTTCTTAAATATTATCCGATAGGTAGAACCCATGAGGCGCAACCCGCAATTACCCACTTTAGAGAGTTTCCTGGTGAACAATTTCACGATGTATGAGATAGGTTCAATGAGATTTTGAGGAAGTGTCCCCATCACAAATTTCTAGATCAGGATTTGGTGAGAAATTTCTACCTTGGACTTAATGAGGTTCAAAAAAATTTGATAGATGCAGCAGTTGGAGGTCAGTTTACACTAAAACTGGTATAAGAGATTTTGAGATTATTTGACTCTGTGAGTGATAATTCGCTTCAATATGAATCTGAAATGCGTGGTAGAGAAGAAGTCCTTAGGGAATCATAAGGTATTTTTTAGATAAAAAAGGACGATGACGTGAAAGCACAAGTAGCGGCAATAGGTCAGAAGCTTGATAAATTTCTCACTCTAAGTTAATCAGCCCCTAGAGAAGTTTTAGCAATAGGACCTGACCTTTCCCAATGTGAATATCAGGGCAATGAGATAGTTGCCGCCAATGTAAATGCATCCTGGACCAACTCGAACAATAATCCTTTTTTCAATTCATACATTTCGGGTTGGCATAATCATCCACCTTTGTCATATCATTCTCAGAACACTGAAAATCCTCAACCGAGTTTCAATTGAAGCCAACAACCATTCAGTATTCAGAATTTTCAGTCTAATAATACCCAAGCATTCTGACCCTTCAACCAAGATCAACCCCAACTTCAAAATCAAACTCCATAGCCTAGACCACATGGTTTTGAGGATTAAATGATGAGCCCCTTGAGAGAGTTTAAAAACCAATTTAACCATCTTCAGGTGGTTATCCAATTGCTAAACTCTCATGTCCAACTATGGAACTCTCATTCCCAATCCATTTCTAAGATAGAAAACCCAAGTAGGGCAACTAGAAAATGCGATGAATAGGTGTGAAGAGGGAAGATTTGTCACGCCCCAAATTCCTAGGACTCCGAAACCCGAGCCTAAGAGCAAAAGGAGTGAATGCGGAAGTAAAAAGAAACGAGAACAAATGACCTTCAGTCATCAAACACCATGGAATAATGATAAAACGGTATATTTCATACCCAAATGAATAATAAAACAAAGCAGCGGAATCTAACGAAAATCCGGCAGAGTTCCGTTTGTAAATGGAACATCCGGACACCCAACCACAACAACATAATAACCTACCAATAACAGTTCGATAATATCTATGGCTCACAGGCCCAACGTTCATCAATCCTACTAGGGCTGAGGTAGTGGAACGAAACCAAAACCCCTACACAACCCTCTATAATCAATAGAGCCACAAATGCTCGAATAAGAATACAGAAAAACACATGGCAGTGCAGAATAAATACAATAACATCCTGAAATAATAAATACATGAAATAAAAGATACACCAATAGGGATATGCCAACAGACTGGCTCCCAAAATAAATATATGACAATCCCATACAAAATGGGTAAAGAAACTGACAGCAGATAACTATCGTTCCCAAACCAGTTGCTCTGCATCCGTAACCGCATCACCCTGCGCAACTCTAAAACCTGTAACAAGGAAAACAAAAGGGAACTGCCGTTGCCCTGCATGCTGCCCGTAGCCGTAATATTTCTTGCAACGTGGCGTGGGAATGCCATGTGGCAAATGAAATTCCCCTGTGAGCAAATAAGCTCAGTGGGAAAAGATATCCTAACTACCACATCCTCTAGCAGTTTAGGAAAATGCTAAACTATATAGTAAGATACATAGCCCACAAATCCCAGCTACGCAAACCCAAGGCACGTACTCGTATACTACCGTAAATAAGTATATATATTGGGGATATATATATATATATATATACGTATAGATACATATATATAAGTACACAAGATGAGTCTCTAAGTTACGACTAAGACTCGTACTCCAAGTACCAACACCCGTAGTCTACACTACTCTCACAACGTACACTAGGTACACGACCTTAAGGTCCAATCTAACAAATCATCAAGTTCCCACAACGCTAACCAGAAACTCCAAACAAAGGGAATCACACTCACCTCTAATCTCTACAGGAATCAAAATCTCCGACTAGTACCAAGGAAGGCTCGTAACCCGCTCCCCGAGAGCACAGGAGGAAAATCACTCACGTCCTTGCGTACTAACACAATCGTCATCTATATATATTATGTATATATATATATATATATATATATATATAACAAACCTCATCCCATTCCTAGAGGATATCTACCTCTCAAGGACTGGATCACCTCAATCACATTTATTCCTCAATACCATAAATCACATCATCACATCGACCTCATAATACTATCATCAATAGGGTCAATCAAATCACTAATGCTCTCACTGTAGGCGAGGAAAACCACCCAATCAAATCACTAAGAGTGCACGAACACCACTCTCATGACAACCACATAAGAGTCAATGAACCAAAGTAAGGGGAAAGAAGTCCCAATGCTAAACCAGCAGATAACCGAGACAACAATGTCAAGGTTAAAACACCATAAGTGTTTAGGGAGAACACCTGGAAAAAAGAACCAATCCACTCGGTATCCATGCCCCTAACACGTGTAACAACTCAATGCACCTAAGTGGTGACATCAATAACCCAGAGAAAAGGAAAGGCAACACTATATGTGTGCATTGAACAACACCAAGCCTCATGCCCGAGACTTATGATCAAAGGTGAAATAAGAAACCACCCTTCAAAACACTACAGGCTGAGATTTTTGAGAAAGAAGTCTCGTAACCTCAGAATTTCTATAAATAGGTTTTCTTTAAAAATCCACACAATGACAATGACCGTCTTGCCCCCGGTCTCCGTTGGTCGCCTGTCCTGGCTACGGGGGTAGGCGAAAACGGGTTTTTGCAATAATGTCCGTTTCCGATAGACAGTCAGATAAGAGTGACTAGAACTCCAAGGATTCCTATAATGTCCCGAAAGGACAATGAAGGAAGAACAATATGTTGGACTCACGGACCACAACCATTCGTTTCCAACTCCACAAAATCAATGACAATACGAGGAAGAGGTTCGGCACCACGCCGTAACCGACGACTCAAGGAATGACATATAAGTCAACAATCACCTACCTCTTCCAATTCATTATAACCTTAATTGATACTAGAATCAATCTCTAACCTCAAATCTCCAAAGAGGTCACACAACTAATCACAATCACAAAACTGTTAACCCCGCCTTCTCTAAGGCATCAACTCAAACTCAACTATGCAGTCCATCACTTATATCTAACCTCCCCTAAGGGCACATAAATATATAATCACGAGTATAAAAATATATACTTTTTTATACTTTATTAATTACCGCATGTAATTATATTCCTTCACATTAATCACTATCAATTGAGCATTTTATAAAGACATGAATTTATTTGCAATATTCATACTTAACATGCTCCAAAATCCAACAGGTAATAATAACACATAATAACCTGCTCCAACATCACATGTAATAATATCACGTATACATGTCAAATGAAATCACGTAAATGCCATGCAAATACAATGTGACTCAGGCCCTATTTGGTAGGTGGTTCGGTTCCAGCTGGTCTGGTCTGGTCTTATGTTTTATGGGACCAGACCATGTTTGGTAGCATTGGTCCCAAATTTTTGGTTAGACCAAGTAAGACCAAATCAGACTAAAATGACCTCATTTCAGACAAAAAAAAGGTGGTTCCTGGTGGTCCGGTCTGGTCTTATTACTAAAATATATTTATAAATAATTAAAAATGAATAAATAATAATAAAATATTAATAATAATAATAATAAATTAATAATAATAATAATAAATTAAATAAAACATATTTTAAAAATAAAATATAAAAAATAAATAATAAACAAAATGAAATAAAGAATACCTAATAATAATAAAAAATGAATATAATAATAATAAATAAATGAATAAATAATAAAATATATTTATAAATAATTAAAAATTAAAAATTAAAAATATAAATAATAAATTAAATAAAACATAATAATAATAAAAAATGGACTAAATAATAAAATAAATAATAAATTACATAAAACATATTTAAAAATATAATAAAAATAATAAATAATAAACAAAATGAAATAAATAATAATAAAAAATAAATATAATAAAAAATAATAAATAGATATAATAATAAATAAGAAGTAAATATAATAATGAATAAATACTTCATAATAATAATAAAAAATGAGTATAATAATAATAAATTAATATTAAATTAATAAAATATATATTTAAATAATTAAAAATGAATAAATAATTTATAATTAAAATGAATTAAATAATGAAATAATAATAGATAAATAGAATATATTTATAAATTAATATATAAATTAATAAATAATAATATAAATAATAATTTAATAATATAAATAATAAAATAATAAAATATATTATAAAGTGAAGAAATAATAAATAAATAAAGAAATAATACATAAATAAATAGTAAGACCAGACAGCTTACCAAACAAACTTTTCCAGACCAGACCGGACTAGAAAGACCGCCTACCAAACATGGCCTCATATACCTCGTGGCAGAAACCCCATGAAACACTCTTTGCCCAAAATAGGTTAACGAACACGCACTCACTCATACTATGAGTAAAGAGTACCGCACTGATTCTTCCAAAGTGATTGCGAGCACTCCACTTTCAACAAGGAATGCGGTTTGTACGAGACGACCCGTACCAAAAGATTCGTAAACATGAATGCACGAGACGACCCGCGACTTCGAGAGCGGCGCATACCACCACGATGGGTCAACAACCAACCCTATATTCCAAATTCCCAAATTACTAGTCCGGAGATGGGATACACCTATACCTGGCCAGTTGTTGCGACGGTTCGACACAAAGACATCCATACATGATTAAACAACCCACATATATCAACTCAATATGCATCCAGGGCCTCAATGACAATCATGCCTCAACATAAATATGTAATGCATCATATTTATGAACATATCCACATGCTACCACATGAATCCCATAATCTCTTTCACATTATTTTAAATTAATAAAGCAGTAAATCACGACAATCAATTATATCACATAAACATGATTGCAATTCATCAACTTATACTTTAATTCCAAGTATACAAGTTCATTCCCTTTTAACATGCTTTTAAAATAATTAAAGCAAATAATCCATGTATCGTAAGGGGAGCCTAGCATACCGTCTAAGTTTTCACGTCCCTCACGTTCACATATCTCCTAACACAGAAAAAGGGAATTAGTATAGCGTTTTAAGCTCACGTCTAGCTTTTACAAAATTCTACTAACCCATTTTAATTCTCAAGGGGATTTCTAAGCCACCTATTATCTTTCAATTGAAATAGGAATTTATTTAATTTCGTAGGGAATAATTTAATAAATTTCTTAAATTAATCCCTAAATCCTATTTCGATTCTAAGCAAATTATAGATATTCTAATTTCACAATTTAATATATCTATATCAAAATAGTTACGGGTTTGCACACCCAAACTATGTCAACAATACGGAGTGAGAATAAAATTTCCCACCTGAAGGTATGCTTATAGAATAGCCCAAAACGGCCCACCGTGAACAATGCCGACGCCCGAATAGGGAGCCCGCCGACCAAAGTCACCCAAAAAATATTTCAAATATACCGAAATGTCCATTTCGACAACCTATACGATATATACGAAGCCCGTTAGCAATAGGTTAATTAATTTGGGTAAATCTAAAATAACCTAAACGAAAATTATAACCTATAAATGCGATTTCCCGACAAACCGCTCAACGGAAAATTACGAAATTTTAATATGACGTACCTAGCATCGATACAAAGCTACGCTCCGAAAATCAGGCCAAACCAAGGTCGGAAAGGCGACCAAAAAACTGGTCGAAGCTCCCTTGTCGCGCGGTTGTTGCTGCTCCACCGCACGCAGCTCCAGCGGCCACCAGCAGCCACCACTTGCTACCATCACCGATGCCCACCAATCGTCATCGACCGCCGCTCCAGTCGCAGCTCCTCCAGCTAACCATCGTCGCTGCCGTCGTCGACCTAGGCCAGCGACCACCGCTCCTCAACCTGTCGCGCAGCTTCCTCTTCATCACGCAGCTCCTCTCTCCATGATCGGTGACGAAAAGTGGAAGAAGGAGACGCAATTCTGTGTCGTGAAGGAGAAGGAAGAAGATGGTCAACAGAGGTGCGTATATGCATATGCATATATATATTTACGTATATTCATATATATATATATCTATATTAGCTTTTTAATTCAATTAGGAATTTTGTACAACTTAATTCTAATGGTTCCATGTGACCTACCATGTGACCAAAACAATTAAAATAAAATGTGTGACACATTTTACACATATATCTCTATATTGCAAAAGTGTCCCTCCTTTTATCCGAATTTACAAACTAACCCCCATACTTTACTAAAACGTCCAAACGGTCCCCAAATAAAATACCGAAACTCCGAGACGTCAAATAAATAATATAGTCCGAAATAATTACACCGGGGTAGGAACCCAAACGTAGGAACACTTAACAAGCCCGATAAAATAAAACGTGTCGTCGCTCCATCGAAGCACAAATGCTAAACGTCGAAATGAAACAACGTAGTCGAGAATAATAATTCGCATAGTTGTTAAAGAGAAACCGTAATGTCGTCCAGTCGACTTTAAAACTAAACGCAAAAAATTTACATGCCAAATACCACGGATAACCAAGACGTCATGAACAAGTGACGTCATTACCAAAATTAGATCGGAAATAATTTCAGGAAAAAAAAAATAACACGGGGTGTTACAAGATTACCTAGCCAGCCAGTGGCTAATCCAAGGAATAAGCAAGGAATGGAGCTTGGTTCATTTGCTGAACCTAATTATGAAACAGTCCAAGCTGTTACTACCTTGAGAAGTGGAAAGGAAGTGAAGAATAGGGTTGAGAAGAAGTTTGAGGAGAGGACGAACAAGTGAAAGGCGACTGAAGAGGTTCAAAGAGATCAGCCCCGGGAGGAGGAAGAACAGGATGAAACATTACTAAAAGAGTTGGATAGGGCAAAGTATGAGGAGGCAACACCTTTCCCTCAACGTCTTCGGGAGTCGACTTCGTATGGAAAACATAAGGAGAAGGACATGTTGAAAACATTCCGATAAGTCAAGATCAATATACCTCTCTTAGACATTATAGCCTAAATTCCACTTTATGCTAAATTTTTGAATGACCTCTGTACGCAAAAAAGAAAAAGTAGAACTAAGGTTCCGAATAAGATTCTGTTAACTGAATAAGTGAGCTCACTCTTACTAAGTGATACTCCACCTAAGCGTAAAGATCCCGGTGCTCTCATTATTTCTTGTGTCATTGGTAGAGCTCTTCTTGACCTCGATGTGAGTGTTAATTTATTACCTTACGAAGTCTATAACAACTAGGATTAGGATAGCTCAATCCTAGCTCGGTGGTGCTCCAATTAGCGGATAGATCAACTAAACAATCAAGAGAAATTCTAGAGGATGTCATTGTTCAAGTGGGTAAGTTATACTATCCCATAGACTTTGTGGTTCTAGACATGGAACCTGACCACAAACCAAAGGAACATATCCCTGTTATCTTAAGACGACCATTTTTGGCTACGACAAATGCCTACATTAATTGCAGAACACGGGCTAAGGATCTATCTTTTGGGAACCTAACGATGAGGATGAATATCTTTGATATCAAATATCAACTACCAAAACCAACCGAGTGTTTTAACATAGGTAATATTGATGACATGATTGAAGAAGTTGTGCCTCAGAATCGTGCAAGAGAAGATTTGGAAGTTGTGATGAAAAGGTCGGAGGCAAAATTTGAAACTCGAGAGTACCAACAGCGATCCAATTTGGACGTTATTGCTGCGTTAGAAGCTGTTTTGTACTTGCAGCCAGAGAGAGCATCAAGATAGCCATCTGGGCCTCTACTTATTTCTCCGCAGAAATTAGAGCCTGAAGGTAAAAAAAGGTGTGGAGAGGGTTAGAGCTGATCATTTAGCATGAACCATCATATAGCCTACCAAGGATGACACACCTATTAAAGATCCTTTTCTAGATAAGCGAGTGTTAATCATAAACATGGTAGATAAGTTGTATGCCTAGGAAGATCCGCAATTAAGAACTAAATGTGAGGGGATACGGAATTGTGCGTATAAGGATGTTCAGATTTACAAAGCTCGAACAAGAATGCATCATGCTAAGCATGCTTGTCTTAAGTTATTTGAGCTTGGCCGGAAGGGACGACGGTGTAATTCGAAACTTAAATTGTTTCCAAGGAATATCCGATTAAGATGGGATGAACCATATAGAGTTAAATCGGTTTACCCCCACATAGAGGTAGGATTTGGAAATGAAAGGTTCAAGATGCGTGGTCAGCGATTGAAGATCCGGGACCAGGGTTGATGGCATCTACCAGTTTGGTAAATTAGGTGTATGATACGGGGTAGGTGCATGTGACCAATTCGTGCCAATGACGTTAAACATTGGTACTAGGCTATGAAAGTTAGTTTATAACCTTAGTTTGTAGAATAGGTTGTCATTTAATTCTTGCAATTTCAATTTGTAGGATTGTAGGTTGATATGTGCCAAATATTGACTATTTTAGGCCCCTATGGCACGACGTTAAACATTGGTCCTAGTTTATGAATGTTAGTTTCTAGTCTTGGTTTGTAGAATAGGTTGTCATTTAATTCTTACAATTTCAATTTATAGGATTGTAGGCTGATAGGTGCTAAATATTGACTATTTTAGGCCCCTATCTTGCTATTGTTACATCTTTACATTCCATTATTTGGTATTTTTATGTCAATTGTGTCTAAGCGTGTTTTAGGAGCTTAATGAAGAAAAAGATCTAACTTTGGTGAATTAACCAAGGATATGTTCATTTCTATTCAAGAGGAGAGTAAAAGATGTGTTTTCAAGAGAAAAGTGTCTCCCGGAGGGCAGAAACGTTTTTTTTTCGAACCGCAACTTTAAGAATCATAATAAGCGAGTTAAGGAGGTTCAAATGGCACTAATCCCAAGAAAATTTGGTTCCAAAGGTTTTGCTACGCCTGAGCTATGCCTCCAGCAACAAAAAGTGGCTAGAAAGTGTCGTTTTGACGCCTAGGCTACACGCGGGCATTTTGCCCGTACGTCCCAGGCGTAGTAACCCCCTCGCCCCAAGTGTAGGGGTTTGGCAGATTAAGATGCTGAAAATTCCAATTTTGACCCCGACTTGTTTTTCCTTTATGGCGGCTGCGACTTTACACCTCGATATACATGATATATTGATATGTGTAAAATATTAGATATTTTGACCCCTTAACTCACAACTATTACGTTATTTCATTATATTATTTGGTATTTTTATGATGTTTGCATGTTAAAGCATGTTTCAGGAGCTTAAAGAAGAAATGGAGCTAACTTCAAGGCGATCGTTTTGGTGCATGCACAGAAAAAAGTAGTTTTCCATAAATTACCTATGCTTGTGCCTACGCTTTCGGTTTCAAAAAGTGGCTGGAAAACATATTTTTAAGCTTGGAGGTACGCTTGGACCTACGCTTGAAGTGTATTTGCGGTAAATTTTGTGGTTTTTCAATGATTTATACCTGTTTTACCCCCGACTCGATTTGAAGACGTGCCTGTGACTCCAGACATATATATACATGTATGTACACTTATATATATCAGAAATTAGGGTTTGCATGAGAAGGGAGTGAAAAGACTGTAAAGAACATTTCTATACCATTGTCTATATATACACGATCATATATCAGAGAAAGGGGACGTTCATTAGAGGTGGTTCAGTCATGAGTTTTAGAGGTTCATTCTTTTAGACTTGCTGTTGTTGAGGGCCGTATTCAAACCTAGATATCTGGAGAAGAAGACCATGGAGATCATTTCTACATCACCGATGTTGTCACCTTCCACCATGGCCAACTAACTCGGTATCTAGGGTTTTCTAGCAAAACCCTAACCAAGTAATGTAGTTCTTTCATTGTTTTCAATTGTAATGAGGGGAAATTGTTGACCATACTATGATGATTGTAGTAGTTAAGAGATCGTACTGATTTGCAATATAAAATTATATGTTTATTCTAAATTCTTGTCTTAGATGGAATTAATGTATTATTTTGCACAACTATGATTATTGATAGGTGTCAAATATTAGACATTTTGACCCCTTAACTCACTACTGTTACGTTCTTTCATTCCATTATTTGGTATTTTTATTGTGTTTGCGTGTTAAAACATGTTTCAGGAGCTTAATGAAGAAATGGAGCTAACTTCGGTGAATTAATTGAAGAGTGTGTTCTTCCTATCCAACATGAGAGTCAAAGAGGCAGTTCGAGACAAAAATGGCTCCCGGAGGGCAAAAACGGCATTTTCAAAAGCCGTCATCTTTAGCAAAAAGTATCGTGGGTTTAAGATGGTCATTTTAGTGCATTCACAAAGAAAAATATTTTTCCATAAAATACATACGTTTTCAGTTTCAAAAAGTGGCTGGAAATCACATTTCTACGCTTGGACCTACGCTTGAAGCGTAGGCCATGTACGCTTCAAGTGTAAATGCGGTAACTTTTTGTGGTTTTTCAATGGATTTTGCCTATTTCACCACTAGTTCGATTGGAAGACGTGTCTACGACTCCAGACCTTTATATACATGTATATACACTTACATATATAAGAAGTTAGGGTTTACATAAAGTGGAGACTGAAAAGACTGAAAAAGGCCTCTTTATACCATTGCCTATATATACACGATCATATATCAGAGTTAGGAGGTTCTTGTTCTGGTACACGTTGGGATTGGTTTTGGTGAGACGTTCATTTAGAGAGGTTAATTCATTCAAAATTGCTACTGTTGAGAGCCATATTCAAACCTAGAGATCCAGAGAAGAAGACCATAGAGAGCGTTTCTACATCAACGATGCAATCACCTTCCACCATGGATAAGTAACTCGGTATCTAGGGTTTTCTAGAGAAACCCTAGCCAAGTACTGTAGTTCTTTCATTATTTTTAGTTGTAATGAGGGGAAACGATTGACCATACTGTGATGATTGTAGTAGTGAAAAGACCGTACTAATTTGCAATATAAAATTATATGTTTGTTTTAAATTCTTGTCTTAGATGGAATGAATGTATTATTTTGCACAACTATGATTATTCAATATGAGCAGGAACTCGGATGCTTAATCATGGTTTTCTACACAATGGTGGTAATGAAACTTAAAACCCTAGGTTGACACAAGTCGTGCCTTGACGATTTAATATAGACATGCTTTAGTTTATTTTCATCTAGTATGATTATATTATAGTAGTATAATTGACATGTACTAGTTAGGTCAGTCATGAGACGGGTTTTCGTAATTCAGTTGATGGTACTCCTTTTTGGGGTCGTATTTAGCCATTTGCGGTATGACCTGATTCACAGTTATGGATCACCCTCGTACAATTGATATAGTAAGGAACTATATTATGAGGTTAGTGGTGGAGTGATGAAAACCCTAGTTTTCTCTCTCATCTGAATCACAACCAATTTAATTTGTTTTCTAGATAATTTTAGTTAAAATAGATAATTTGGTCTTTGACCACCCAAACAAACCATATTTTAGAAAATATAATTCAGTGTTTTTGAACTATTAAAGTGAACAATATCAGTCTTTGTGGAATTGATATCCCTTACTCAAGCCATTTGGTATTATACAATTGATACGTGCTCTTGCGTAGGGTAAAACCTAGAGTCGTTAAGGTGTTATTTTTAATCACATATTTTTATACACCTGACGCCGCATCAAGTTTTTGGCGCCGTTATCGGGGACTAAACATTGTTCAATAGCTTTAGTAGTTTATTTGTATTGCATTATTGTAGTTGTAGCTAAAGTTAAATGTTTGTGTGATTGACAGGTACTCTAAAAAGCAGAAAAGGAAAAAACGGAGCTTCTAAAGTTGCGTTTGAAACTTTTATGAGTTTTAGTGACCTAGATTTTCGCATATTAATTCTTGCTTTATTTTCTGTAATTTAGAAGTAGTTAATTTAGATTAGAATTTATTTCATAAAAAATTTCAAAAAGAAAAATAATATAGTTGTTTGAGTAGCGTATAACCGATAGACCGACCCGTTCTAATTTAAGCACTGCGTTAGTCAAGTACGATCTTGAGATCGAAAAGACTCTCCGTCATTTATGTCGATCTATTGAAGAGCGTCATTGTCTGCAAGAAAAAGTGATGGCTGACCAAAAAGCCTACCAATAAAGGGCACCAGAGACATCACTGAAAGGATATTACACGCTCGATGCGTACGACTCCTATGCTGATTTTTCGGAGGAAGAAGGAGTGAAACACTTCAAGATTAACACAAGGATGATTAATATGCTTCCAAAATTTTCAGGCCTTAGAATAGAAGACCCATACCAGCACATCAATGATTTCCTAGAGGTAGCCTCTACTGTTAGGTATGACAATTTGTCCAAAAATGATTTGCGAGTGAGATTATTCCCTTGGTCATTGAAAGAGAGAGTTAAAAGATGGTACATAAAATTAGCAAAAGAAATTAAAATTGATTGGGAAACCCTTAAGAGAGAATTCATAAAAAAACATTTTACCATAGGAAAAACCTCAGAAGCACAAGATGTAATCAAAAGCTTTATGCAGTTACCTGGTGAACATTTTCATGATGCATAGGAAAGATATAATAAAATTTTGTATAAATGTCCCTGAAATTACCTAGACGGTGATGAAAACAGCCTAGAGGGGGGGGGGGGGGGGGGTGAATAGGCTTTTATGGATTATTGACAAATTAAAATTTAATTACGGAAAATTCAATTTTAATCCAATTTGTTTTAGCAAGCAATCCACGCAATAATAAATAAAGGTGCATAAAATAAAGCAAGAGATGACACCTGACACCAATATTTTTACGTGGAAAACCTTGGAAAAACCTTAAAGTAAAAACCACGGGTACACTCGGGTACCGATGCACTATGAATCAACAAGTACAGACTCTTTGAGAGTTTTAGACTTACAATCACGCCGGATATGCCTTCCTCTACTTGCGGTCTGAAACCCTTGAATCACTCTTACTTCATAAAGCACGCTTGCTCTGTCAAACGCTATGAGAGACTCATAAATCACGCCTGATTTGCCTTTCTCTACTCGCGTTCTGAAATCCTCAAATCGCTCCATACTTGGACGGCTCTGCCTCTTCACTCGGACGGATCAAAGCAACCTCGTTGCAATGGACGGTGTGTTGATTTTTCAGCAACGAATTAACCAATTGTGCATAAAGATCTTCGGTGTAGAAGCATAATTGGAGAAACCCAAAATCAAGAGAGAACTCGAATATATATGATCACTCAATAATATTCTCTCACCATGTATCTCTGTAGAAGAATATGAATCTGTAGAAAACTTATAGAGATCTCTCAAAAACCGTAGCCACTTTTCTTGTAGAACCTTGGTATTTATAAACCAAGTCAAAGAAAACCCTAACCTTGCCCTCTTACGTAATTTCACAATACCTTGATAAATCCTCTAAAATTTGATGTAAATATGTGTACACGCCAATATGTAGAGGTCTGAAGTCGTCGATCACTTAAAATCTCTAAGTAAGGATAAAATTGGAAAAATCCGAAGACACTCCGAAACAAATCCTACATGAAAATCGATCATGTGACAAAACTTTAGGACCTACTCTTGGGACCTACGCTCCGGCGTAGATCTAGGTCATAGGGTCCCCTTCCAGCTCCAAAATCCACAGCGTAGGTCAGAGCCATTTTGCACTGTTTCAGCCTCTGCCAACGTAAGTATGATGCATCTTTTGCCCTTTTTTCATATTTGAGCTAAACTGGTCATCTCGAGCTCCCGATGCTTTTGGTTGAAGTAATAATGTCTGGAAATAACATTTTTGCCCTTCGGTGAAGTGACGGTATCTGAAAATGATAATTTTTCCCTTCGGTAGCTAATCTTTGCTTTCACACACTCCTTGACTCCTCTCTCTAGATAGAAACAATCATACTAACAACTCTATTGCAAAAACACAAAACTCTCAACATGACAATTCACTCAACATGGTTATTGTCTAGAACATGCCAAACACAAATAATACTATAAATGTTCTTATAATCTCCCCATTAGCATTTCTGAGACAAAACCATGTTTTACAATATAGCCTCACAAATAACAACATAACATTTATACCTATGAACACACACTGACAAACATAGATATAAACTATCACCTTGCTTTCATGACGGTCTATCAATCCTGTAACCACAACACTGAACAAACCATTAAACACAAGTATGGAAAACAGATACAAACCAATATAATGATCATAAAAAAATCAACACCAATGCAATCATAATGATCATCATACTCCTTCTCCCCCTGAGAATATACTCCCCCTCAAATAAAATATTTCTCCCTCTTAATAATCTCTCCCCCTTAATTAATACTTCTCCCCCTAAAACTATTATTCCCCCTTACTCAATATTTCTCCCCTTTTTTGTCACTAAAATGATAAGGAACAATACAAATAATCAAAGCACATGAGAGAAACAAGGGAAAACCTCAAGATGAACACATGGAAAATATAACAGAGGAAACTCTAGAGAATCTAAACCAAGCACTAAATACTAAGATAAAGTACTTTATTAAGAATATATCCCGATTCTCCAGTAACAAATATATCTACTATGCATGACCCTTAATACTAATGCATGAATGTAAAATGCCAAAACAACAAAAAATATTTTTGTTCTTAGAACGATGTGAGCAGGGCAGTAGAGACAATGAGTTAGTCATTAACACATCATATACGCATATTTGACTTAGCTATTATACACATGATAGTGAATAAAATCAACACACATATCTTGTAGATATAAGCAGTCACAAGGTAAGCTTTACATAGCATTTGCATATATGAAAAATATTTAGGTACAAGTAAACACCTAAGATGAAAATAATACGTATTAATTCTGATAATCTTCTTCACTAATCATGATGATACTTCAGTACAAAACCTAAGCTAGAAATCAAATAATTTACTTGGACCTTATTGCTTATTTTAAAAAAATAATACCTTATTGTCACACAATTTATTCATTGCACCTTTTCAACTTTTTCACCAATTCCTTTTTTGTTTTTTTAAGCTTCAGACTTTCCAGCGAGGATTTTTAGTCCCGATCAACTAAGCCCGAGCTTCTTCCATGGGATTTATGCTCATTAGTTTTCTCCCCTTTTTATGCGAACACTAAATGCTTACTAAGGCAAGAAGCCCAGTTACTCAGATTGAAAAACTACTTTTTGCATTTCTATATTTTAAATATCTCATTCTTTCTTATTTTCAACATCACCACAACATTCATAAGCATGCAAAAGGTATTTAAAAGCATTGCTCATGAACCTATATATCACTTCGGATTAGATGAGAATGACTAAATGTTTCAACAAGTATTACAGTCATCTCCGAAGTAAAACAAACACCAAAAGTTAATGAGTTCCAAAAATAATACTTCAACATGTCAAGTGAATAACTCATAACCTCAGGATAGACTAACAACTCCAACTCTCATAAGCATAATAAGAAAAGTAAATTTGAGAATATAGTGAAATATGACAATCATTTGTACACTTAGCCAAACTCAACATGCTAAGAATTTTTTTTTTTAATTTTTATGGAATTTTTGTCATAAGGGTACATACATGAATAATCCTAATAGTATTAAAACATGATGCATGCATAATAATAAAATAAAAAAACAAAAAAATAAACATGCAAATAAAACAAAATACATGATAATGTATCAATTCTAGGATAAAAATATAATACAAGATATTCCTAGAATGATACATATGAAAACATCTATCCTAATGATAATATGCCACCAGGTTTTCTAAAATGCATATGCTTTTGAAAATCTATTGGTTTCGTAGAGATGTCTGTTGACTGAGAATCTGTGGATATATACTCGAGACCTTTCTCAGAATTAGAATCACATGTTAGACATGCAGTATGAGCAACCAAACAATGCAATTCATCTTTTCTAACCCACATTTGTTTAATTTTCGGTGCTCTATTTGCTAGCCTAGTCAACCTCTTCACTCAACACCCTAATTTGACTTTCAACATTGGGTATTTTCTGAATTCTATGCTTCCGCTCAGATTTCAAAGTTTCTCCTTTTAACTTTGAACATACGGGTCGAATGTGACCTTTCACTTCACAGTGATGACATACTGGAATAAACCTTTGAAAAACATTATTTGAACCCTTATTGACTTTATAGGTAAAGGGATGCTTACTCTCAAAAGGTTTTCTGACATAAGATCGAGCATTAAGATTCCTATCAGACTTACCTTGAGAAGAGCTAGATACTACTTGGGAAGCCTTAACAAAGGTTGTTTTGGAAACAACGTCAGGATCACTCATTCCTTTGAACCCCAACCCCTTAATATTTCCTACTGACTTTCTTACACTCAACATGTGATCAAGCTTATTAGTTCTACTAGACCATCTATGAATAGTTGAGTTAACATCCTTCAATTCCTTTTCCAAACTCTCAAACCTTGTAGATTTCTCACTCAAGTTCAATCTTAGAGTTTCTAATTCCTCATTGAGACCATTTACCCCTCTTCAAAGCCTGAGTCTTTTCTTGTTCAGACTTGGTCCATTATTCTCTTAAGGACTGTCTCTCCTTATCAACATTGTTGAATTGAACCAAAAATTTCGAGTACACTTTGCTAACCTGCACGGACTTTTCATACAATTTATTGTATGCATCTTCATATGAATCCCCATGATCTTCATTATCCTCAGAATCATCATCCTCAGACATTGCCCAATTTGTATCAACTTCACTAACCTCCTTACTTAGTGCAGCAAACACGGTGAAATTCTCAATCTCATCTCCTACCTCTGAATCCGTCGAATCACTAGCTGATCCATACTCCAAGTAACAACCAAACCTTTTTTCTTTTTTGACTTATTAGCACACTCAGCAACTATGTGACCGAACCCTTGACACTCAAAACATTGAAGTTTCTTCTTTTTATGAACAAACTTATCATTCCTATTTTGGATTTTTCTATTTTTACAATCATGTGATTTATCTCCAAAATTTTGTTCTTTAATCAATTCTTGACCACAAAAATATTTTAAAAACTTATGAAATTGCTTCATGATCATGTCAAACTAACTTGGTTTACTCTCACCCTCTTCATCCGACTCACTAGGACCCTCCTTAGTGATTTTCAAAGCTATGTCCTTTGTTTTTGTGCTGCTTGTCTTTTTAGAGGATTGAGCACACATCTCCATATACGATTTCAAATTACCAGCCAACTCTTCAAGTTTAATTTCTTTGAAACTCATGATTTCAGATATGACGGTAAGCTTAGACCAAAAATGTTCAGGCAAAGACCTAAGGATTTTCTTCACAATGGTCGTCTCGGAAATAGGCTCTCCTAGATTGTGACAACTAGTTACTATGTCAGTTAACCTAGCCTCAAAATCACCAAAAACTTCTTCCTCCTCCATCCCTCATGAGTTACTTGGAGAATGTCCCAAGCTTCTTTTGCAATTTCACATGTGGCTATTATCTTAAACTCACTCTCATTCACTGCATTATACAATGCATTCAAAGCTTTTGAATTCCATCTAGCACTATTTTTCTCAGTAGTAGTCCACTCACTCAATGGTTATACCCTAGATTCATTAGTAACAACATCTTTCATAGTGGGCGGTTAATATCCTACCTCTACGGCCAGCCAAGTTCTCTCATCTAGCGATTTCAAAAATGCTCTCATTCTCGCTTTCCAATACGTGTAATTTAAGTCATCAAATCAAGGGGACCTAGATATGGAACCTCCTTAATGAGGTACGTCTATCGTCTAAGTTCAAGATCTCACCCTAGGTAGTTAACCTAAATTGGGGCAACCACACTCTGATACCAATTGAAATTACCTAGACGATGGTGAAAACAGCCTAGAGGGGGGTGAATAGGCTTTTATGGATTTATTGACAAATTAAATTTTAATTGGATAAAAGTCAATTTTAATCCAATTTGTTTTAGCAAGAAATCCACGCAATAATAAATAAAGGTGCAGAAAATAAAGCAAGAGACGACACCAATATTTTTATGTGGAAAACCTTGGAAAAACCTCAAAGTAAAAACCACGGGCACATTCGGGTACCGATGCACTATGAATCAACAAGTATATACTCTATGAGAGTTTTAGACTTACAATCACGCCTAATATGCCTTCCTCTACTCGCGGTCTGAAACCCTTGAATCAATCATACTTCATGAAGCACACTTGTTTCATCAGACACTATAAAAGACTCATAAATCATGCCTGATTTGCCTTTCTCTACTCGCGGTCTGAAATCCTTGAATCGCTCCATACTTGGACGGCTCTGCCTCTTCACTCGGATGGATTAAAGCAACCTCGTTGTAATGGACGGTGTGTTGATTTTTCAGCAATGAATCAACCAATTGTGCACAAAGATCTTCGGTGTAGAAGCACAATTAGAGAAACCCAAAATCAAGAAAGAACTCGAATATATATGATCACTCAATAATATTCTCTCACCATGTATCTCTGTAAAAGAATATGAATCTGTAGAAAACTTGCAGAGATCTCTCAAAAACCGTAGCCACTTCTCTTGTAGAACCTTGGTATTTATAAACCACGTCAAAGAAAACCCTAACCTTACCCTTATACATAATTTCAAAATACCTTGATAAATCCTCTAAAATATGATATAAATATGTGTACACGCCAATATGTAGAGGTCTGAAGTCGTTGATCACTTAAAATCTCGAAGTAAGGACAAAACTGGAAAAATTCGAAAACACTCCGAAACAAATCGTACATAAAAATCGATCACGTGACAAAACTTTGGGACCTACTCTTGGGACCTACGCTCCGGTGTAGATCTAGGTCGTAGGGTCCCCTTCCAGCTCCAAAATCCACAGCGTAGGTCAGAGCCATTCTGCACAATTTCAGCCTCTACCAAAGTAGGTATGATGCATCTTTTGCCCCTTTTTCATATTTGAGCTAAAATGGTCATCTCGAACTCCCGATGTTTTTGGTTGAAGTAATAATGTCTGGAAATGACATTTTTGCCCTCTGGTGAAGTGACGGTAATTGGAAATGACAAGTTTTCCCTTCGGTAGGTAATTTTTGATTTCACACACTCCTTGACTCCTCTCTTGAGATAGAAACGATCCTACTAACAACTCAATTGCAAAAACATAAAACTCTCAACATGATAATTCACTCAACATGGTTATTATCTAGAACATGCCAAACATAAATAATACTATAAATGTTCTTATCGTCCCCATCATAGGTTTTCTGAACAAGATATTGCTAAAAATTTCTACATGGGACTTGGAGAGACGCATAAGACTTTGATAGATGCGGCAACACAAGGTCAGTTTATCTTAAAACCAGCTTTGTGAGATATTTGATAATATCAGTGAAAACACAATTCAATATCAATCTGAGTTGAGGTCTAGAGGTGGACAACAGGATAGAAGATTTGAGAAATCTTATGTTGTAGAGCATGATGATGTGAGAGATACTATGGCATTGTTTGGAGAGAAGTTAGAGAGAATTGAAAATTTTATGCAGCGAAGTCATTCCCCTCCTAGAGAGACGTTTGAAGTCAAAACTGAGTACTCCCAAAATGAGTGTCAAGAGATAATGGTTGTTGATGCCAATGCATCATGGAACTATTCCAATAAGGCTCCTTTCACCAATTCATACACCTCCAATGCCAGAAATCACCCACTTCTGTCTTACAAATCTACCAATGTAGAAAATCCACCACCAAAGTTCTAATAAGGGTAATCATCCAATCAACAACCAAGATTCACAGACAGACAGCAGTCATATAACTCACAACCGAGGTTCACTGAGAGACAACAATCATATAACCAACAACCAAGGTTCCAATAGAGTCAACAATCATTCGATTCATAACCAACAATCATGGCTAGAAATTCTCAGTCCAATTACCAACCCAGAACATCCAATAATTCATAAGCTCTCCAATAATTCAATAATTTCCAAGATCTTCAGCCATTCAATAACAATCAAGCTGTATAGCCCTATAATTACCAAACCCAGCCTCCAAGAAGCCAAACTCCTTCACCCGGTTTCCAGACTAATAGTTCAAAGCAAGTTATACTGGACATTCATAACAAGCTAGGTCTTTATACCCAATCATTGGCATAACTACATATGCAGATGGGCCAAATGGCTAATGAGATGGATGTAAGAGAACTAGGAATATTGCATAGTTAGCCAGTCGCTAACCCAAGGCCACATCAAGAAATGGAGCTCGAATCATTTGTCAATGAACCTAATGAAATGGTTCAAGCAATCATGACTCTAAAAAGTGATAGGGAAGTGGAGAGTAGAGTTGAGGAGGAACATGAAGAAAGGTTGCGGAAAAGAAAGGAGGAAGAACAAGAGCAGATGAAGAAGAGTAGAGGGAAGAGGCTGCAAGGAAAGAGGCTGAAAGAGTCCAAAAAGATCAACCATTAGTAGAAGACAGTGTCAACCAGACATTACTTGAAGAGCCAGACAGGGAAAGTTACGAAGAGGCAGCGCCATTTCCTCAACATCTTAGAGAGCTGGCAAAGTACAGAAAGTTAAAAGAATTTGATACATTGGAAACATTCTGAAAAATCAAGATCAATTTACCTATCTTAGATGTAATCGTCCAAATACCGCCTTATGCTAAGTTTTTCAAGGATCTTTGCACCCAGAAGCGAAAGATCAGAGCGAAGAATCCAATAAAAATACTCTTGACTGAGCAAGTGAATTCATTGCTTTTAAGCGATACTCCACCAAAGAGGAAAGATCCCTGTGCTCCCACTATTTCATGTGTCATCGGTGACCAAGAAATTGGTAGAGCTCTTCTTGATCTACGTGCAAGTATTAACTTATTTCCTTATTCAGTCTACCAATAACTAGGGTTGGGTGAGCTCAGACCCACTGAGGTTGTACTTCAATTTGTTGATCGATAAATCAAGCAGGCAAGAGGAGTGCTTTAATATGTCATTGTTTAAGTGGGCAAGTTTTATTTTTTGGTTGATTTTGTAGTCCTGGATACAGAACCTATCCCAGACTCGAAGAAGCACATTCTAGTGATACTAGGAAGACCATTCTTAGCTACGGCAAATGCATGCATCAATTACAGAACTGGAGCCATGGATCTAACCTTTGGAAATATGAAGGTCAGGATAAATGTGTTCGAAGGAAACCACCAATTACCTGAATCTGGGAAATGTTTTCAGATTAATGAGTGCGATGAACTGGATGATATCATAGCAGATTTTTGAACTCAAATCCTGGAGAAAGATGAGCTAGAGTCATTTATGACTAGAGAATGGCCATATGAGAAAGTTGTTGATTGGGAGACATACTGGAAACGGCAAAATGAAGAGCTGGATGCGATGGAGACTGCTTTATATACTCAACCATGGCGGGAGCTGGATGAACCATTCCCGATAATTTCAAATATTCCACCAATTCCCTCCTTAACTACTCCTCCTACCTTGGAACTCAAAGAACTGCTTGAAAAATTGAAATATGTTTTCTTAGGACCCGGTGAGACTCTTCCTGTGATTATATCGTCAAAATTGACAAAAAAATAGGAATCGGGTCTAGTCAAGGTTCTGAGTAAGAATAAAGAGGCAATAGGATGGAGCGTTGTTGATTTGAAAGACATAGACCCCTCGGTTTGCATGCATCGTATACATCTTAAGGAGGATGCAACACCATAATGAGAAATGCAATGAAGGCTGAATCCAAATATGAAAGAGGTAGTGATGAAAGAAGTCATAAAATTGCTAGATGCAAGTATCATCTATCCTATCTCTAATAACATATGGGTAAGTCCAACTCAGGTGGTGACGAAGAAATCGGGCATCACAGTGGTGTCAAACTTGAAAGGTGAGCTAATTCCACAACACATGACCACAGGGTGGCGTATGTGTATTGATTACATAAAGCTCAACCTGAACACCAGGAAGGATCATTTTTCATTACCATTCATTGATCAAATCCTGGAGAGGTTAGCCGGGCAGAGCTATTACTGCTTTTTGGATGGGTATTCCGGCTACAATCAGGTGGTGATTATCCTATTGATGAGGAGAAAACCACTTTTACATGTCCATATGGCACGTTTTCTTATAGACGGATGTCACTTGGTTTGTGTAATGCGTCAGCAACACTCTAATAGTGTATAATGTCTATCTTCTCTAACATTGTGGAGAAATTTCTTGAAGTGTTCATGGATGACTTCTTATTTTTTGGGGAAACCTTTGAAAACTGTTTAAAACATCTAGAGCTGGTACTTAAGAGATGCAAGGAGATAAATCTAATACGAAGTTGGGAAAAGAGCCATTTTATGGTTCAAGAGGGGATAGTACTGGGCCATATTGTATCTAAGCGAGGGATAGAGGTAGATAAAGTAAAAGTTGAATTAATTTCTAAACTGCCTCCTCCCACATCTTTTAAGCATATACGCTCTTTTCTGGGCCACGCCAGGTTTTACCGAAGGTTTATTAAAGATTTCAGCAAAATTGCCCGACCGTTATGTAAATTATTGGCTAAGGACACAACTTTTGTCTTTCACGAAGAATGCCTTCATTCCTTTGAGGAGCTGCGTACTCAACTTTCATCAGCCCGATTATTCGTCCGCCAAATTGGTCTCTACCATTTGAGATGTTGTGTGACTCTTCTGACTATGCCATAGGAGTTGTGTTGGGTCAGAGAAAAGATAAGTTGTCGTATGTCATTTACTATGCCAGTAGGACTCTGAATGAAGCTCAGATGAACTACACAACTACCAAGAAAGAGTTGTTGGCAGTTGTCTTCGCCTTGGATAAATTCTGATCATATCTATTGGGCGCCAATGTTGTTGTTTACTTGGATCATGCCGCTCTGAGGCATTTGCTGACAAAGAAAGACTCTATGCCCTGACTGATTAGGTGGATTTTGTTTCTACAAGAATTCGACCTGGAAATCAAAGATAAAAAGGGTTCAGAGAATGTTGTTGCGGATCATTTGTCAAGGATCATTGTCGAATCCACAAAGGAAATTACTTCTCTTAAGGATTCTTTCCCGGATGAACATCTGTTCAATTTGGCCGTGGTGGAACAAATACCGTGGTATGTTGACATTACCAATCATAAAGCCACGGGTCAAATCCCAAAAGGATGGTCTAAGAATGAGAAAGACTGATTCTTCAGCCAAGTCAAATTCTAAATCTGGGATAATCCGCATTTGTACAAGTATTGCTCTAATCAGATTATCAGAAAATGCATCCCTAAGAGTGAGGTGTAAAGCATACTAACATTTTGTCACATGTTGGAGTGTGGAGGGCATTTCGGAGCTCAGAAGACAACCCATAAGGTGCTGCAAAGTGGATTTTATTGGCCTTCCATATTCAAGGATGCTTTTGAGTTCTATAAGGCATGTCTGCGATGTCAAAATCTTGGATCCATATCTCGATGAGACATGATGCCTTTAACCCCAATTCTAATCGTAGAATTTTTTGATGTGTAGGGGTATTGATTTTATGGGACCATTTCCGAAAGCAGATAAGGAGTATATACTTGTGGGGGTTGATTATGTTTCGAAATGGGTAGAAGCTATAGCCACCAAACGTATTGACCATGACGTGGTGGAAGAATTTGTAAAGTCAAACATTTTCTCACGATTTGGTATGCCAAGAGTTTTGATCAGTGATGGTGGAAGCCATTTTGAGAACCAGTTTTTTCCTGCTCTGTGTAAGAAGTATGGTGTCACTCATAGAATTGGTACGCCATATCACCCCCAATCACAAGCTCAAGTGGAGGTTTCTAATAAGGAGATTAAAAATATTTTGGAAAAGACTGCGCGTCCAAATTTAAAGGATTGGACACGAAGGCTACTACGATATTTGTTCATATCGTCCGAATTTTGGGTATACATGACTGCATTTAAAAACACCAATTGGTATGTCACCATATCGTCTTGTGTATGGTAAAGCATGTCATCTCCCTGTAGAGCTTGAACACCGAGCATATTGGACTATTCGAAGACTGAATTTTGATATAAAGAAAGCTGATGCACAACAGAAACTCCAACTTCAAGAGCTTGAGGAGTTGAGAAATAATACGTATGAAAACTCTCGGATTTACAAGGCTCGAACAAAAGCGTTTCATCATAAACATATTAGAAATAAAGTTTTTGAGCCCGACCAAAAGGTCTGGCTATTTAATTCGAGACTCAAGTTGTTTCCTGGTAAGCTCTAATCGAGATGGGATGGGCCATACAAGATTATGAAGGTTTTCCCCCATGGAACCGTGGAGCTTGATGATCCTGGCATTGGAAATAAGTTTGTCGTGAATAAACAGAGATTGAAGCATTACATAGAGGTGCAACCAGCTGAGTGTGTGGTAAAAACGATCGATCTAACTGAACCACCACCCGAGCTGGATAAGCTTTATTCGGAGTATTGAGAGGTAGCAGCGTTGCACCAACAACGTTAAGTATTGGTACTAGGTGAAGAAGAATAGCTTTTAAGCCTAGTTTGTACTTATAGATGGTAATTTAATCATTTTAGTATTTAAGATTGAGTCTGTAAAATCGAGTCACGAGGCCATCATCATTTGAGTAGGAAGTATAAATTGAGCTTAGGGAGAATTGAGAGTGGATGGGGTTGAAGATGGCATGAGAAGACGAATAAAATGTTTTTTGGGCCATGGGGAGCTACACTTCAAGCGTAGCTACGGGCCTGTTATAAAATAGACCCATCAGGTAGTTTTCCCTCTAATTTCATTCAAACTTCTCTCTCTCCATCAATTCTCCACTAATCCTTACGAGGTTTGTTTCTACCATTTATTCATCCAATTCCTCATCATTCCTTGTTAGCGGATTGTCAGATTAGTTGGCGATTCGTCCGGATTCGCGTGAAGAATTTGAAAAGTCTCTGAAACTTAATTTTTGGAAAATCATTGTTTCTCTCAATTCGGTGAGTTTTGTTCCATTATTTTCATTTCATATGACTTATTTAACTATTCTAAACTAGTATTAACGAACGAGTCCGATCAGAATTGTTTTTTGATCCATTTTCTAAAAAGTTGAGTTTTTCGACTTTGAAAGCGGATTAAATATCAAACTTTTTGAATGACAACTTGTTTAATCGTCATATTGGGTATATTTAGATATAGTTTGAGTTTGATTCAGTTTCTGGTTCCTTATCACTTACTTTTCAAAAATTTCCTATTGTAGGCATGGCATAGACCAAATTATCAATGAGACGAGTGGCTCAGGCTACAGTTGCGGCTGATCCACCGGTGCGACAGAGGTTGAGATCATCATCTCCTGCATCGTCCCCTATTTACCACCATAGTACACGCACTAGGAGACCATAGTATGTGGACTCGTCTTCCTCATCGTTTGAGGCAGAGGTGCAAGAGAGCTTTACATAGGGACGTGACATCATTTTAACACATGGTCGACTTATTGTGGACCCAGTTGCTCCTTGGGCACCATCATCGCCACATGTGCCTGAGCTGTAGGCTGAGGAGATGGAGGGAGATACCAAGAGTGATAGTGTGAGGCAAGGAGATGATGTCGAGCAGGAGGATGATGCCGACCAGGGCGATGATTGAGCGAATGAGGGGGTACCAGAGCCGCCTATGGAGGGTGACCCTGGAGTTTTGACTACATTCTTACATGTGCCCTGGACAACATCGGTGGAGGATTTATTAGACTGGGAGATCCGGAAGGGGTATCAGCAGGAGCGTGCATACTTATTGCAGATATTTGAGGGATTACAGCATGTCCCCATCTAGACGATTGGCCGATTGAGGGCCTGACGTTTATTACCTATTCTTGCCCCGACTACTCCACATATTTGCGAGGATATGATCCGGGAGTTTTCGTTGCACATGTGTTATTTCAGTAGGGGGATGAGAGTACGGACAGTGGTCCGAGGTACTAAGATTGAGATTACTCCCTAGACTATTGCTGAGGCATGGGGCATTCCGGACGAGTGTCCACCCGAGCTAGCTGCTGAGTTCCCACCTATGACAGAGATACTCCCATCTATTTTCGAGCTTGTTATAGTTCAGACTGCAGGGTAGTGGGCTGATATGGGGGTGCAGATTCCACCCACACCATTGACCTCTGATGATGAGGCTTAGTATAGTTTTAGTTTGGTTTTTGTTTTATTTTTATTTAATTTTTTTATATACATTGCAGATAAATTATCGAGCTGATAGTTTTGTATGCGCTTTATGTGACCGCTTGGACGATTCTTTTCTAAATGTTTTTGATATTTTCTTAGTTTATAAAATAGAAGTTTTATGATTAATCGTATTGAGTTGGATATATCTTCGGATTTTTACGCTTATTTTACATGTGCTGATAGTTTGAATTCTTTCAAAATTTTATATCGCACTATGCGGACATTTGTGCATTTAAGTTTGGGGATGTATATGTGTTGGATTGATCGGAAGAGTGTTAATTGGAAAAAAAAATTTGTTCAAGCCAAGCCTACGCTTGAAGTGTAGGGTACCACTTGGTAATATTTTGAATTTTGAAAATTTGACCCGTTTGAGGGGTGTTTTGGCCTGGTTTGTATATGTACTTATATTAGGATTTGTTTAAGTTATGTTTAGAATTTTTTGTAGATTTTCTATAGACTTTTTATAGTAATCCTAGTTCGATAAGGAAGGGGAATGCAAATACAAGTTGGAATTGGATTATTCATTGCTTCTACTTTCCTTGTTAGCCAAGGGTTTTAAATCCTTTTTCTCTTTTATTCTACATCAGCCATCTATAAATACATCCATAGAGTAGACACAACAATTATCAAGAGTTGAGCATTAAAGTTAGATAGTCTTCGTCTATTCTTCTTTTATTCTTTCTATCTCAAGGGTGTTAGTATGGATAATTCTATTGAAGATTATTCTGACCTGGAGAAATTCATAGATGGTACAGAACCATATGTGGATATGAAGAGCTCGAATGAAGGAACTACAAGTCAGAATGGAAGCCGAACCACACCGAAATCGTTTCTGCAGTGTAGATTGCAATTTGAAGAAATATTTTGTCCGGAGAGGATGAAACAAGTATTAATTGCACCCGGGAGGAAAATCCTTAAGGAACGAGGATTAAAAATTTTAGAAAAACTGGCGGGAGAAAAGGTGTATCCGGGCTTGGTCCGAAAATTCTATGAAAATATGACAATTTTGGGACTGACATGATTTGAGGTTATGAAGGCTAAAGCGACTCAGTGGAGTGCTCCTATTGTAATAGGAAGGAAAAGTATTACCGATGTGTGGAATATACCAATTGGTACTTTAACAAACTTACAAGGAATATTGAAGGAACATCCTCAAGTATGGCCATATACGGATGAGGAAATGGTTCGAGAATTGTGTGCAGTATTAGATCCAGGAGATAGGATGTGTGATAATTGGTTGTTGAAGTCGGATCTGCTTTATTTGGATTGTGTCATTTTGGCTCAACTTCGGCCCAATAATCGGACTAGTGCAAGAGATTACATTATGCTTAGAAATATGTATGCCCTAACTCATGGGTATGAAGTGTGTGTTCCAATATTGATCATGGATGAGATGTCGATTGTGAGTAGACAGTGGGTGGGTGCTGATAAATTTTAACATTATCTTCCATACCCGTTTCTGTTATCGAAGATCATTGCAGAGCAATTGGGTGATAGGATGAAGGAGCTGGATGAGATGTGGTGGACAATTATGAAGGTATATCTGGAGGAAGATTTGGAAAAGTTAAAAGAGACTGCAGAAAAGTTAAAAGTTGAAAAATATCGTGTCAAGTGATGAATAAGAGGAGGAAGATTAGGGTTTAGGTCTAGGTTTAAGATCTTTGTTTGTGTTTTATTTTATTTTTAGGGACGGTAAACCCTTAAGGCCACGTCTTTGTTTATTCTATTTGATTTAATAGGATTGTAGGCCCTTAAGGCCAAATCAATTTTTTTATTTTTGAAATATATATATATATAAAAGGAATCTTTGATTCCTTGAAAACATGTGTTGATTTCTGGATATTTATGATGAAATTTATTTTCCCTTGTTATGATTGGGTATTTGTGCTTTGTTGATGATATTTATAGGTGATCCAAATCAAGTTTGGGGAAGGGGATTCATGTTTTGCTTTGGAATCCAGAATTGAGCTTCAAGGGTAACTGTATATGTTCTTCTATATTATTTTTGACCATGAGGACATGGTCTGATTTAAGTTTGGGAGTGAGGGTATAGTATTACAAGGAATGAAAATTTTTGGAGCAGTTATTTATTTTCACGCATGAATGTTTTGCGTTACAATCTGATTGAGTTTGTGTAGATGATGCATAAGTAATATGTGATGTGATATTCCCATTCATGAGAGTAATTATTAGATCGAGTTAGTAAAGTGATGTGGTTTTACATAGGTGAGTGAATGAGTGAAATTGAAATTAAAAAGGACAACTTTGACCTATAAGCACAAACACACATTCACTATGAGAAATATGTTGATTTTTTACTATGTAGTTGAAAAATAATTTTGCCACAATAAAAGGGGAGATGGGGAGATGTTTTGGTTGAAATGGAAAAAATTTAAAAAATTATTTTGATAAAAATAATAAAATGCAAAATGTAGTTCTTCGATCTGAGTAACCGGGCCTTGGTATCACCAATATCACTGTTCGTGTTTTAAAGGGGAGAAAACTAATGAGTATAAATCCCATGGAAGAAGCTTGGGCCCAGTTGGTCGGGACTAAAAATCCTCGCTAGAAAGTTCGGAGACTTAGAAAGACAAAATGGGATGAAAAGTGGAAAGATGGAAATAGTACGTTTTTACTAAAAATGGCAAAGTTTCATCAATGAAGTAGGAGAAAAGAAACTGAAATATTGTAGTCGAGTATTCACAAAATCACAGAAGGTTGTCTGGATTTAGAGTAGAAAGTAGCGAAATCATTCACTTTAGTGGGAACAATTCATGACACGAAGCTCGATATAATTGTTGTTCGGTAGTGAGTGGGAGTATTTGCATCCATGTTGTCTTTTGCATTGTATCATCACTTAATTAATTTGTGTGTGAACTCATTATTGCGTGACTACAGAGAACTAAGATGTGTATAGGTACCATCAATAGAAACCTTCAGAAGACTTCACTCGTCCACTAGGGGTAACCTAGGAGTTTAAAAGGCTTATTACACGTGCTAAGTGTAATCGTCGACCCTCATGAAAGCAAGGGATTAGGTTAGATTAGTTAGATTAGTTAGATTAAAAAGATCATTACAAGAAAAGTTTCCTGAGTTTATTGCTAAGGGACTAGCAATATGTAAGTTCGGGGGTGTGATAGGTGTTAAATATTAGACATTTTAACCCCTTAACTCACTATTGTTACGTTCTTTCATTTCATTATTTGGTATTTTTATTGTGTTTAAGTGTTAAAGCATGTTTCAGGAGCTTAATGAAGAAATGAAGTTAACTTCGGTGAATTAACTGAAGAGTGTGTTCTTTCTATCCAAGAGGAGAGTCAAAGAGGTAGTCTGAGACAAAAATGGCTCCCAGAGGGCAAAAACGGCATTTCCAAAAGTCGTCATCTTCAGCAAAAAGTATCGTGGGTTCAAGACGGTCGTTTTGGTGCATTCATAGATAAAAGTGGTTTTCTATAAAATACCTACGCTTTTGCATACGCTTTCAGTTTCAAAAAGTGGCTGGAAATCACATTTCTACGCTTGAACCTACGCTTGGAGGTATGCTTAGGACCTACGCTTGAAGCGTAGGCTATGTACGCTGCAAGCGTAAGTGTGGCAACTTTTTGTGGTTTTTCGATGGATTTTTCCTGTTTTACCCCTGGTTCGATTAGAAAACGCGCATGCAACTCTATACCTCTATATACATGTATATTCACTTATATATATGAGAAGTTAGGGTTTGCATGAAGTTGAGAGTGAAAATACTAAAAAGGGTCTCTCTATACCATTGCCTATATATACACGATTATATATCAGAGTTAGAGGTTCTTGTTTTGGTACACGTTGGGGTTGGTTTTGGTGAGACGTTCATTCAGAGAGATTCATTCATTCAGACTTGCTGCTGTTGAGAGCCATATTCAAACCTAGAAATTCGGAGAAAAAGACCATGGAGAGCGTTTCTACATCAATGATGCAATCACCTTCTTCCATGGATAACTAACTCGATATCTATGATTTTCTAGCGAAACCCTAGCCAAGTAATGTAGTTCTTTCATTGTTTTTAATTGTAACGAGGGGAAACTATTGACCATACTGTGATGATTGTAGTAGTTAAGAGATCGTACTCATTTGCAATATAAAATTATATATTTGTTCTAAATTCTTGTCTTAGATGGAATGAATATATTATTTTGCACAATTATGATTATTCACTATGGGCTGGAACTCGGATGCTTAATCATGGTTTTCTATAAAATGGTGGTAATGAAACTTAAAACCCTAGGTTGACACAGGTCGTGCCTTGGCGATCTATTATAGACATGCTTTAGTTTATTTTCATCTAGTATGAGTAGATTAGGGTAGTATAATTTGCATGTACTAGTTAGGTCAGTCATGAGACGGTTTGTCGCAATCCGGTTGATGGTACTCTTTTTTGGGGTTGTATTTAGCTATTTGCGCTACGACCTGATTCATAGTTATGGATCGCCCTCATATAATTGATACAATGAGGAACTATTTTATGCGGTTAGTGGTAGAGTGATGAAAACCCTAGTTTCTCTGAATCACAACCAATTTAATTTGCTTTCTAGATAATTGTTAGTTAAAATAGATAATTTGGTACTTGACCACCCAAATAAAGCATATTTCAAAAAATATAATTCAGTGTTTTTAAACTATTAAAGTGAACAATCTCAGTTTCTATGGGATCGATGTCCCTTACTCAAGCCATTTCTATTCTACAATTGATATGTGCGCTTGCGTTGGGTAAAACCTAGAGTCGTTAAGGTGTTGTTGTTAACCACATATTTTTATACACCTGATGTCGCATCAATACACCACCCAAATATAAAGATCCAGGAGCGCTTACGATATCATGCATAATTGGTGATCAAGAAGTAAGGCGGGCCCTCCTTGATTTAGGTGCTAGTGTCAATTTGTTACCATATTCAGTTTACCAATAATTGGGATTAGGATAATTAAACCCTGCTACGGTTGTACTTCAATTAGAAGATAGATTAATCAAACAATCAAGAGGGATAGTTGAAGATGTGATAGTTTAAGTAGGAAAATTCTATTTCCCTATCGATTTCATAATCTTAGATACAGAACTTGTTCATAGTCCAAAAAATCACATACCTGTAATCTTAGGACGACCATTCTTAGCAACAGCTAACACGTGCATTAATTGTAGAATGGGAGTCATGGATATATCATTTGGGAATATGAAACTAAGATTAAATGTGTTTAATACAAATAGCCAACTTCCAGAAAAAAAACTAATTGTTTTAACATTGATGAAATAGATTAATTAGTGGAAGAAATGATGCAAGGGATATTGATAAAAGATGACCTAGAAATGATAATAACTGAGGCAATGGATATTAATATGGATACAGATGAACAAATATAATTCAAAAATGAGGACATTACTATTATAGATACCGCACTATATGGGGACTCTTGGAAACAACTTCATGAGCCATTACCTCTTATTTCAAGTACTCCACCTATCCCGTCATTTACATCTCCACCAACATTAGAACTTAAAGAATTGCCTAAACAACTTAAATATGTTTTCTTGGGTCCGAACAATACTCTTCCCGTAATTATTTCTTCCTATCTCACTACAAAACAAGAAGAGCAATTAGTTCAAGTATTATCTGACCACAAAGAAGCAATTGGATGGAGTGTGGCTGATTTGAAATGAATTGATCCCTCAATTTGCATGCATCGAATAAACTTGGAAGAAAATGCAAAACCAACACGAGAGATGCAATGTAGGTTAAACCCTAATATGAAGGAAGTAGTAAAAAATGAGGTAGTAAAATTACTTGATGCGGGAATTATATATCCCATATCCGATAGCTCATGGGCTAGTCCAACACAGGTGGTACCAAAGAAATCCGGTATCATAGTCATGTCAAACTTAAAAGGTGAGTTAATCCTACAACGAATCACAACCGGGTGGCGTGTGTGTATCAATTATAGAAAACTAAACTCACATACAAGGAAATATCACTTTCCATTACCATTCATTGATCAAATCTTAGAACTCTTAGCTGGATAAAGTTATTACTATTTTCTAGATGGGTACTCCGGTTATAACCAAGTAGCAATTGATCCAGCATACCAAGAAAAAACCACATTTACTTGTCCTTACGGTACATTCGCATATAGAAGAATGTCATTTGGCTTATGCAATGCACCTGCAACATTTCAAAGATGTATGATGTCAAGCTTTTCAGACATGGTAGAAAAGTTCCTAGAAGTATTCATTGACGATTTTTTGGTGTTCGGAGCTACTTTTGAAGATTGTTTAAAACAATTGGCACTTGTATTACAAAGATGTAATGAAACGAATCTAATATTAAGTTGGGAGAAAAGCCACTTTATAGTTCAAAAGGGTATAGTCCTAGGACATATTATTTCAAAAAAAGGGATAGAAGTAGATAAATGTAAAGTTGAATTAATTTTTAATCTACCCCTTCCTACATCTATTAAACAAATTCGATCATTCCTAGGTCATGCCAAATTTATAGATGATTTATTAAAGATTTCCGCAAAATATCTCGACCATTATGCAACCTCTTAGCTAAAGATGCAACTTTTGATTTTAATAAAGAATGTCTAGAATCGTTTGAAAAATTACGTAAATTATTCTCAACTACCGCAATAATGCAATCGCCTGATTGGTCTCTACCATTTGAATTAATGTATGACGTATCTGACTATGCTATAGGAGCAGTGTTAGGACAACAAAAAGATGAATTACTGATAGGTGTCAAATATTGGTCATTTTGACCCCTTAACTCACTATTGTTACGTTATTTCATTCCATTATTTGGTATTTTTATATTGTTTATGTGTTAAGACATGTTTCGGGAGCTTAATGAAGAAATGGAGCTAACTTCGGTGAATTAATTGAAGAGTGTGTTCTTTCTATCCAAGAGGAGAGACAAAGAGGCAGTCCGAGACAAAAATGATTCTCGGATGGCAAAAACGGCATTTTCAGAAGCTGTCATCTTCAGTAAAAAGTATTGTGGGTTCGAGACGGACGTTTTGGCGCATTCATGGAAAAAAGTGGTTTTCCATAAAAACCCTTCGCTTGTGTGCCTACGCTTCCAGTTCCAAAAAGTGGCTAGAATTGCAAAATCTACGCTTGAAGCATAGGCCAACTATGATTGAAGCGTAGCCCGCAAGCATAAGTGCGGCAAGTTTTTGCAATTTTTGCGTGACTTTTCCTATTTACCCCCGACTTGTTTGGATGACGTGCCCGCGACTCCAAACTTCTGTATACATGTATATACACTTATATTTACGGTTTTTGATGAGTTTTGAGACTAAAAATACTGAAAAGAGCTTCTCTATGCCATTGCCTATATATACAAGACCATACATCATTCACAAAAAAAGAAAAGAAAAGGAATTCTGGTGCTGATAGGTAGAGCCTGGTAGGTTCTGTGAGACGTTCATTCATTCAGACTTGCTGCTGTTGAGAGCCATATTCAAACCTATAGATCCAAAGAAGAGGATTATGGAGAGCGTTTCTACATCAACGATACAGTCACCTTCTACCATGGCCAACTGACTCGGTATCTAGGGTTTTCTAGCAAAACCCTAGCCAAGTAATGTAGTTTTTTTATTGTTTTTAATTGTAAACGAGGGGAAACTGTGACCATACTATGATGATTGTAATATTGCAATATAAAATTCTATATTTATTCTAAATTCTTATCTTAGATGGAATAAATATATTATTTTGCACAATTATGATTATTCAATATGGGCTGAAACTCGGATGCTTAATCATGGTTTTCTACACAATGGTGGTAATGAAACTTGAAACCCTAGGTTGACACAGGTAGTGCCTTGGCGATTTAATATAAACATATTTTAGTTTATTTTCATGCATTAGGAGTATATTAGAGTAATATAATTGGCATGTAGTAGTTAGGTCAGTCATGAGACGGGTTGTCACGATCCGATTGATGGTATTCCTTTTTGGGGTCGTATTTAGCTATCTGCGATACGACCTGATTCACAGTTATGGATCGCCCTCTTACAGTTGAAATAGTGATGAACTATATTATGCGGGTAGTGGTGGAGTGATGAAAACTCTAGTTTTATCTCTCATCTGAATCACAACCAATTTACTTTGCTTTTTAGTTAATTTAATTAAGATTAGATAATTTGGTCTTTCGACCACCAAACTAAACAATTTTCAGAAATATAATTCAGTGTTTTTGAACTGCTAAAGTGAACAATCTCAGTCTCTGTCGGATCGATATCCCTTACTCAAGTCGCTTAACTATTCTATAATTGATACGTGCGCTTGCGTAGGGTAAAACCTAGATTCATTAAGGTGTTGTTTTTAACCACATATTTTTATACACTTGACGTCGCATCAATTACCACATGTAATATATTACGCTAGTAAAACACTTGTTGATGCTCAAATTAATTACACTACTACCGAAAAAGAATTGCTTGCTGTAGTTTTTGCCTTGGACAAATTTAGATCGTATTTATTATGAACCAAGGTAGTTGTTTTCTCTGACCACGCAACTTTAAAATATTTATTAACAAAAACAAATTCCAAGCCCAGACTTATTAGATGGATATTATTATGGCAAGAATTTGATATTGAAATGCATGATAAAAAAAGGTACGGAAAACATAGTAGCGGATCATTTATCAAGAATAATAGTTAAATTAATAGTAGATAACACTCTGCTAATGGATTATCTCCTGAATAAACAATTATTTAGTATTAATACATTAAAACTTAAGGGTCCGAGATAAAAAACAAGATATAAGGAATGTGTTGAACAATTAAAATATTTCATAAAAATTAATCCCGGATTAGGCTGTATGGATTTTATCGACCTGATAGAACCCACTTACGATAAAGATTAATAAGAATTATGAACGTCGAGCCAATGACGTTAAAAAAAGGCCCCAAACGAGAGATTTTGCGTTATCTTGAATGGGTATGTATGATTAGATTTTTTATTTTGCTTGTATTTTTGTTTAATTGTATGTTATTAACTGTAGATTAGAATTAAGAGACGAAACCACGAGTAGTTCATGCCGAAATCTGTAAGTTGGCATAGATGAACTACCGAGTACTCGACAGAATCTTTACCGAGTACTCAGTGGCTGGGCAGTAATAAAAATAGACCCAAACTTATATTTGCATATTTCTCACTTCTCTCTCTACCTAAAAGCTCTCATCACTCCACACCCAATTTTAAATGAGACGTATTACTTGAAACATTTTTTGATCTTCTCTTATCTATCACAACTCTCGTGAATCAACACAACAAAGAGATAATCCATACTTTATTACATCTTCAAATCCTTGGAAGTTATTTTGCACCTTATCTTCATTTCTTTGAGTATTTTTCAAAAGGAGAAGTGAGAATCTTCTAAGATAGGGTTCCTTGTGATCAATTGATTGTTTACATTATAGTAGAATGTGTGAGGATTGATGTGTGGGTATTGAACTCCATTATGAACTAAGTAACCATGGTCTAGCTAACTACTGTACACTTGGTGTTTGATAGAATTTTTAAGTAGAGCCATGGCCCCAAAGACGAAACCACGCACTACCGCGTCGATGAGTAAGAAACAAATATCCCCTAATTCCTCACAATCATCATCCGACAAAGCCAAAAATGAGGCACCAATTAAGGAGATAGTTAAGAAAGCTATTGAGAAAGGGTTTAATGTCGAAAAGACTATTAAGATTTCGGATTTTGAGAATGAGGAGTTAGCATCATGGGGGATGGGTTGTATTAAGACAAGAGGGTTAGAGCCATTGTTACGACCCGCGTTAACTTATATAATCAAATCAATATTAAATGAATTTATCATGCCATTATCGATTAGTAGAGCATGGGGTATTCCACGTAAGTTCCCTACCCATCTAAGAGATACAGTTCCGGCATTACCCCGACCTTTCCTGGAAACTCAGTTCATTGTGGAGGATATAACTAAAGGATGGTTCAGAAATAAGCACAACATATGTACGGCAAATAAACACTATGCACCAAATATATGGATCATTGATACCATTATTCGATGCCATGCACACCCACAAGGGCATTGTAGTGAACGTCGTGGGATTTTTCAAGAAGCTTTATACACATTTACAAAAGATCGTTGGATTTCAATCCCAGATGTCATTTGGACAAACATCTATGAGGCGTGCGTCGACATGAGTAATATTATCAAAGTTGGTGTCTTATCATATAAGGTTCCATTCCTAACCTTAGCCATGAAGTTAATGAAAGATAATAATGTGTCAATAGAGAAGTTAGGAAAAAATGAGTACAAACCAAAGTATTTTGAGATCTCTAGTTGGCATAGCATGGTATTTAAGCTACGCAAGGAAGAAGGGGAGAAATAAGGAGAGAAAATGTTGATAACAAATGAAAAATACTTGACACTTGTAGCAAATCAAGAGGGGATAATGAAGAAATTGGAGGAGCTAACTATGAAAGTCGATTCATTGATATAAAAAGGCTCCGGATCCACTTCTCATCCACCACCACCACCGTCCGAGTCTTAGGATCGAGTGAGGGTAGTCGATCATGAGCCGACATAGATTTATGTTCTAGATATTGCCTTAGGCCGAGCCATGAATCGTATTTTGTACTTTTTGGTTTATTTCTTCTTCTTTTTGTTATTTTTGTACTCCATTCCGAACATATTAAGAAATTAATGAAAATTGATATTTTGGTATTAATTGAGCAAATTCTTTCGATTTTATTCATGTCTTGATATATAAGCATAATGATATAAGTTTGGGGGGGTACAATTTTTCAAAAATATTTTGTTTTTAAGTTATATATTAATTTACAATATAAATGGTTTATTCTATTTAAATTATTTTCATAAATATATAATATCATATTAATAGAAAAATATATAAAATAATTTTTGGTAATTTTGGAATATATATAATTATATATATTAACTTTTTATATCTTACTATGTATAATTTATATATATATTTACATTATATATTCATATTAAAAACAAAAAGTTGAAAATTTTTGTACAGGACCTACCGAGTACTCAGTAGTCCTCCCACCGAGTACTTAGTGGAACTTGGAAAAATTGTAATTTTCGAATATATATATATTTATGTATTTTGATTTTTCGTTTCAACATAGGATTTGACTATATTATAATAGTAGGTAGATAGTTTTAACAACCTTGATACTAAAGGAAGAGAATTTTATGAAAAGTTTCCATAAATATTGGAATCCTGTTCAATCATGGAAAATATGCATTAAAATTTATTACCTTTTCAATACCTTCCATTCTAATGATTTCTATTCCAGATTTCTGTTGTAAATTGTATCATTCCTCTCCTAGAAAGGACTTAGATTTAAAGTTATAAATAGAGGGTTTCTTCTCTTAATTCTTTCACAGTTCATCACCCTTTTTAGAGGGAGAAAATAGTAGAATCCATTCTTCTTTTCACTCTATGGTAGCCCAAGATTCGTTAGCCACTTGTAAGATTGCATGTGAGCATGTGTTTTATGCAGATAGGTATCCAAAGCCGGCTATAATGAAGACGATGGCTAAGTTAGAAGCAAGGAGGTTAACACCATTGATAACTCCGGCCTCTGAGTTTATATTCCCGGATATAGTGAGAGATTTCTATCAAAATATGCATTTTGATAATATAGAAAATGGTATCATTCTTTGCACCACCATGCAAGGAGGTACAAGGAGTATTAAAATTTCCCCTGAAGCGATTGCTATGGCATGGGGAATTCCACATGAAGAGCCTCCGGAACATGAAGGCAATTTCTGACCATATCATGCTCCATATTTTTATTTTTGCCGAATGGTTAGAGAGATTTGTGATTCGTATGAACCAACTTCTTATGCTCGCAATATACCTAGGGTTATGCTTGACCCTAAATTGTGGTTTCTTAATACTTTGATTTCTAAGAAAGTATACCCTTCAAATTTAAAAGATAGGTGTGATTATGATACAGTAGATACTCTCTATCGATTTCAAGCTAAGTATTGGGTGTCTATTCCTTCAGTCATTTACGAACATATGGTGAATCATTGGAGATGGTTAGTTCATACACCATGTACATGGGCAAACGATTGGAAATTACCTTTCCCATTCTTGATACAAGCTATGATTACTAAGCAGTTGGGAAGTGATTTTACACCACCTTTGGAAGGAAGGATAAGGTACTTTAAGGATTACAATCATTGGAATTTTATGGACTTATTTACCCATGAAGAGAGTAATTGGTTGTGTAGTTATCAATAATATTTATTTAAGGAAGAAAGGGGTGAACAAGAAGAGGAAGACATCACGACTAACAAAAGTGGCTAGAAGGGGAATAAGGAATCACTCGAATGAGTGGGAATGATGTAGAGTTCTCTAGTACTTTCTTATTTTAAGTTTTTTTTTTCTTTTCACCAAATCCGTTTAGGATTGGTTCTATCCATGTTTTGCATTTATTTTATTTTATTTTATTGAAATTTTAATTTATAGGATTGTAGGTCTTTAAGGCCAAATCATGAGTGCAATTATTAAATAAAATTCCATTCTCTTGAAAAGTTGTTCTCTATCTTTATTATTTCGGTTTATTACCTTATTATCTCTCCACTTGATATGATCTTGGGTATTGTAGAGTGTTTGTTATTTTTTAATAGATCATTCACAACAAGTTTGGGGGAGATACATGCAATGCAACACAAGCAACCGGAATTGCGCTTAAAGGGCAGTAACAATTTTTTCCTTGTTTATTTTTATTTTTGACCATGAGGACATGGTCCACTTTAGGTTTGGGGGCCGGGGGGGGGGAGGAATTAGTATTAAATATTTCAAGGGAATGAGAAAATTAAAAATATTTAAAAATTTTAAATTTTTTATTAAGTTCTTCATTTGAAATGTGATTAAGGTCAAGTATAAGTTAATTTGTGTATATGTTATGACTAGAAAGGTATTATGTATGCAATTACCCCACTCATGAGTATGTAATAGTTTGATTAAATTAATTTTTAAAATGTGGTCCATATGAGTGAATAAATGAGTGAAATTGAAACCGAGAAAGATAGTTTTGATCTATAAACACATGCACACGTTCTTTATGGGACAATTAATTGACCTTTGACTATGTAGTCAAAATAATATCTTTGTAACCATGACAAGGGGAGAAGGGGAGTGTTGTGATGGAAGTAGTATTGAGAAAAGAAAAATGTTATGAAAAATAAATAAAAAATGCAAAAAACGGTTCTTCAATCTGAGTAACCGAGCCTCCTACCACAAAGTAGCAGAGTGTTCGCATAAAAAGGGAAAAAAAATTAATGAGCGTAAATCCCATGAAAGAAGCTCGGGCCTAGTTGGTCGGGACTTAAAATCCTCGCTGGAAAGTCCGGAGTTTAGAAAGAGAAAAAGGGATAAATAAAATATATATATATATAAAATAATAATAGAAATGTTATATATATGTTATATCATGGCAAAGATTGATCAATGAAGTAAAAGAATGGAGATTAGTCTACCAAAGAGAATGTTCACAAAAATATGGAAAGCTATGTGGATCGATTTTAGAGATTAGCAAGTTTATTTCACCACTGTGGGGACCATTCTTTTGAATTAATTTTTTTTAAGGCTGTTATTTATGAGTGTCTGGGGATAACTTGTATACATTATATTCTGACGGTATTATAGCATTGCATAATTTGATGATTATTTGATTTTGAGAGCATATGAGAAGGAAGAATGAAAGAATTTGTGGGTAGTATATTTAACCCTCACGAGACTTCACTCGTCCACTCGGTATTGCCAAGGGGTTTAAAAGGCTTGTTACACATGCTAAGTATAATCGTATACCTTCACGAAAGAAAATGTTAGGTTAGTTCGTTAGACAATTTAGTTAGTTTTAATTTATTGTTATAAAAACACAATCATCACGAATCTTGAAATTTTTCTATTTAATTGATTGCTAAGGGACTAGCAATGTTGAAGTTTGGGGGCTTGATAGGAGCCAAATATCATACATTTAAGACTCCTGATTATACATTGTTATGTTTATGTTTATCATTATATTGATACTTTTATACTATTTTTGTGTTTTAAAACGTTTCATGGCTATGTCATGTAAAGTGAGTTTAATTCGGTGAAATAACTGGATTTGTGACTTAAGATTTTTCGAGAGCCAAAACCATGGATAAAATACCTATGAAGGACAAAAAATAAGTCAATGATGCAAAAAGAGTGAAGAGGAATGAAGCCGAGAAAAGAAACGGAGCAAATAAGAAAATACAAGGTGAAGAACTACCGAGTACTCGGTAAAGTGCGAAAGTGCGCGAACTTGTGCAAAAGAGTAAAAAGGATCAGAGAGTTTGGTGAACTTGCGCACGATTGTGTAGGAACCTGAAGCCACCGAATACTCGGTGAGACCAAATACGCCAAGTCCAAATCAGCAACTTGTATATGCATTGGTTGGACCCATTTCGTCCAGAATCAATATGGATGATCTCTAGGCTATCTTGGACACAATATTGACCATATTTGATGAGATTTAACACTATTCTTCAATGAATATCATGATACACATTCCTGACTTAACCGTGAATCAATCAGATTACCAAACAAAGACGCATCTTTTTCTATAAAAGAAAGGGGTCTCCTCTACAGACAGGAGGTTGGATTTTTATATATTGTCTTGGAGATTTAGCAAAAAAGCAACCATGGCGGGCGTGTCTACATCAACAATGCAGACATCCACGACTATGAACAACTAAACCGGTATCTAGTGTTTCCTTAGCCAAATAATGTATAATCTTTCTTATTTTAATTGTATAAGGGGAAACTGAAGGACACGTATGTGATGATTGTATAGATGAGTGATTACGTTTGATTTTATATAAGATTCTTCATTAATTCTATGTCTTGTCTTAGCTTGAATGAGTGTTTTATCTTGCACAATTATAGTTATTCAATATGGGCTAGAACTCGGATGTTTAACTCATGATTTTCTACATAATGGTGGTAATTAACATGTAATCTAGACTTAGACAAACCATGCTAAGAAGAGATAATATAGGCATGCTTTTAATTTATGTTAGTAGGAGTAGTTTAGAGTAGATGCATGTACTAGTTATACTTGCTCAAAGATGGATTGTATTTTGGTTAAGATTAATTGTTCCCTTTTGGGATTAGGGTTTGCCAATGCTTGCGACCCTATATCTGATTCACATACGATGGACCGTCATTTATAATTAAATGATTAGGGGAATATATTATGCACTTAGTGGTGGAGTTAGAAATACCCTAGATCTTTATCTCCATTGTTTTCAACTAAAAACCAAAATATATCTTTACTTTTATATTATTTTATTTCTTGTCAAATTTGTTATAGAAAACAAAACAAATAAACTACCTTTCATAATTTAGTTATAATAATTATAAAGAAGTTGTGAATTTAATAGTCTTTGTGGATACGATATACCTTATCTCATATATACTATACTATAATTGATTCGTGCACTTGCGATAGGGGAAACTAGGTCAAATTTAAGGACTTATTTGCACACACTATTATTATTATCATTATTTATTATCCCAACCTAGTGTCCTAAACCTATCGAGGTTTGGGAACCAATCATGATGCGATATTCATGCTCATGAGAGTAATGATTAGATTGAGTTGGTGAAGGGATGTGGTTTTACATAGGTAAATGAATTAGTGAAATCGAAACTGAGAAGGAAGAGTTTTACCTATAAGCACATGCACATGACCCCTACTGTTAAATTAGTTAATCTTTGAGTATTGAGTCAGAAAAAATTTAAATGCTATGAAAAAAAATATAAGTGAATTATTGGAAAGTCTTTGGAAGTCGAGCCTAGATGGTCTGGATTATTAAGTCTGAGGGGTGCTTTATCACCTGGTGTCCTAAAGTTATCTAGCTTGGGAATCATTGGCCCAACGTATGCTAAAACCACTAGGTTAGAAAAAAGAAAAAGAAAAGAAAAGAAAAAAGACAAAGTGAAGAACATAGCAAAAGAAGCAAACGATGAAGAGATATGAAAAGTAGATTAATTTGTTGTAGGGGGGAGTCACTTACACACGGAAGGTTGTCCGAATTGGGAGTAGAGATTAACGATGTTGTCTACTCTAGTGGGGACCATTCTCAACATTAACTCGAGATAGTTGTTATTTGGTAGTGAGTGGGAATACTTGTATCCGTATTATCTTGTATATTATAGTATGGCTTGATTAATGTGTATGTGAATGCGTGAGAATGAAATATAGAGAATTTGTGGGTAGTATAGCTAACCCTCACGAGACTTCACTCGTTTTCCTAGGGGTTTAAAAGGTTTGTTACACATGCTAAGTGTAATCATCGATGTAACAGCCCCCTCCCAATCCAGACACAATACTATCCGCTTTAGACTCACCCAGACCAGAGACTTCCTAGGGGGTCACTCATCCTGGTACTACTCCACATCAAGCACATGTAGCTATAGAGTTTTGGTAGGTTCCCAACCATCACAGTTTTAAAACGCGTCATGTCATAGAAGGGTATGAAACTCACATATAGCACGTAGCCCTTCCTTACCCAAGCGATGTGGGATTATGCACCTGTAGCTCGCCCAGTGTGGTAGGCTGCCAGTGACATCTGCACCCGCCCATGGCACACCCACCCACATAGGTCGCCACAATCCACCCTTTAGGAGGCTCGACGTCCCCATCAGCACACTTTTGGCTGGGTCAGGTTTTGATACCATTTGTAACAGCCCCCTCCCAATCCAAACACAATATTGTCCGCTTATGGCTTACCCGGACCAAAGACTTCCTAGGAGTCACCCATCCTGGTACTATTCCAGGTCAAACACACTTAACTGTGGAGTTCTGGTGGGTTCCCAGCCTTCACGGTTTTAAAATGCGTCATGTCATAAAAGGGTATGAAACTCACATATAGCACGTAGCCCTTCCTTACCCAGGCAATGTGATTGTGCACATGTAGCTCGCCCAGCGTGGTAGCCTGTCAGTGCCATTTGCACCCGCCCACATAGGTCGCCATAGTCGACCCTCATGAAAGTAAGGGGTTAGTGTAGAATAGTTAAGATAGAGAATCATCAGAAAGTGTTTTTAAAGTTCTCTTGTGAGTTCATTGCTAAGAGACTAGAAATATTTAAGTTTGGGGGTGTGATAGGTGCCGAATGTTGTCCATTCTAGGCCCCTAACTCGGTTTTTATGCGGTTTGCATGTCTAAGCGTGTTTCAGGTGCTTAATGAAGAAAACGAGCTAACTTTGATGAATTAACCAAGGATGGACTTGTGTCTACTCGAAAAGAGAAATAAATAGGAGTTTTAACCAAAGGGAAAAAATGACATTTTTCAGAGCCGAAACTTTAGGAAACATACTAACGGAGTGAAGGGGGCTCAAATGGAAGAAGAATTGGAAAAAGTGATTTTATCATTTTTCCTATGCATATCTACGCAGACAGCAAGCAAAAAGTGGTTGGAATCATCATTTCTACGCATGAGCTACGCACATGGCTGGGGAGCTACGCATGGCCCTATGCACAAGCATATGCCAAGCTACGCTCAAGCGTAGGAAACCCTATGCATATGCGTAGGGCCATGCGTAGGAGACAATTGGGATTTTAGCAAATTTGAGTCCCGATCCAATTCAACTTCTTTCGACTTATCTCTGACTCTAACACCTCTAAGCACATGTATAATGTATATTTACATCAGATTAAAGGGTTTTGGCTCATAATTGAGGAGAAACACAAATAGGAGGAATCCTACTCCAAGCAGGACAAGTCTAATACAAACAGAACTCTTCTCAACTTCTTCTATAAATACCAAGGTCTGGACCAGACCTAAAGAGCTTATAATTGTATAATTTTCAGAGCACTTTCTTTGGAGATTTAAATATTTTGAAGAAGGGAGCCATTTAGGACCTAGAAATTTGGAGCAGAAGATCATGGAGGGCGTTTCTACATAAACGATGTAGTCTCCTTCCACCATAAGCAACTAATTCGGTATTTAGGGTTTTCTAGTAAAACCCTAGCCCAAGTAATGTAGTTTATTTATTTGTTTCAATTCTAACGAGGGGGAACTGAAGACCATACCTGTGATGATTGTGTAGATAAGAGACTATAGTTATTTAATATAAGGGGTTTTACATTTGTTCCACTCTTGTCTTAGACTAAATGAATGAATTATCTCAATCAATCATGTTTAATTGTTGTTCTCTGGCATATCATGATTTTCTACACAATGGTGTTTAATACCCAAAACCCTAGGTTTACACAGGTCATGCCTCGGCGAAGTGATATAGACATGTTTTAGTTTAATTTCATGTTGTAGGAGTAGATTAGAGTAAAGTAGATGGCATACACTAATCACACTCTGTCCGGAGATGAGTTGTAGCGAATCCGGTTGACGGTATCTGTTTTGGGATATATTCGACTATATGCAGTATAATCTTATTCACAGGTGATGGATCGCCCTCTTGCAATTGATCAAATAGATAGCTACATTATGCGGTTAGTGGTGGAGCATGAAAACTCTAATTTTTATCTAATCTGAATCACAAACTCATTTAAATACTGTTTTTAATTAGTTTCATTAGTTATAGATCTCAAAAAAAACAAAACCTTTTTTAAATCATAATTCAGTACTTTTAGATTGCTAAAGGGAATAAGTCCAAGTCTCTGTAGGATCGATATTTCCTTTCTCAAGTCGAATTGCACTATAATACGATTCGTGCACTTGTGATAGGTAAAACTAGGTCGTTGTAAGGGTCTATTCTCAATTAATGTTTTTAACCCTAATTTGACTACATCGGTCTTCATTATTGGGCTTGGAAATTTTGGCCCTTACACTAGCCCCTTCATATCTGACCCATCTTGATACATATGGGTTGGATTTGAATGTGAATTGTCCGATCTTGCCCTTTCTATTGAGGTTCTCTTATAGTTCCACTTGGGCTCGAATACATACGAGTATTTTCGGGCATTCAAAATTTTCAATCATAAGAGTTCTTAGGCCCACTTTTGACCTCTATATTCATGATTTTTTGTACTTAGATTTTTTATTTTTCTTGCGTACTTGACAAAAAATCAAGAAATTAATTTATTTTTGCTTGCTCTTACCTTGGCAATTAACTTTCTTCATGCCATTCGTTTTAATTTTGGTGATTACCTTTTTTCATGCCTTTTGATTTTATTTTTGGCAACTGTTTTTTTGTACTTGTTGCCCTTTTCATCTTAGCAATCAACAGTCAGAGGTGGTTTGTCACTTTATCTTAAAGACGGGTAGTTAGATGTAATTGGCCATTTTTTTTGTATAATCACTTTTTAAGTATACACATAAGAAAATTATACTTATTTTTTTGTAAATAAGTTTCTTGAACGGGATTGACCTTCTAACTTATATATTTTATAATAGTAAAAAATAAAAAATACTTATCTGTTTCTCCAACATTCTTGTTTTGATGCATCTCCAAAATTACTTATAATAGTATATTATAAATAAGTTTCTTGAACAACATTCATGTGTTGATGCATCTCCGGAATAAAGTTATCATCAAATGTTGCTAAGTTATCCACTCATTACTTTTAGTAAAATCAATACCAAAAATGATATTTGAAGGTTCCAGGCCAGCACGTGCAATCGCCTCGGTCACCTCTTCCGACAATCTTTAATTATCTACAATAGTACTTGAATACCTCTAGTCAAGCTTTATTTGGTCAGCCCGACGATTAATGGATTTGGTTCAATTCAGGTTGGGTCCGTAAACGGGCCCCAAAAGTCCATCACTCTTCTTGATAATTTACAACCTGGTACTACTCGCCACGTCATGCATAACCTACCAAAAAAGCTGTAGATACGATCGATTATGCAGTGGCTAAGTCGCGTATCCCTTCTCACATCGCGACTGAGTTGCAACGCCATGGCAACATTTAGCCGTTGGTGGCCACGTCGAATTCTTTGAAGAGGTAGGTTAGCCCCTCTTTAGTCTTACTTCTTCTTGCGGCTGAGTTTGCGACCCTACAGTGACTCCATTATTTGTGGATTAGTCTTAAGTAGATAATCTGTCATGCCCCGAGATTCCAAGAACTCCAAACCGAGCCCAAGAATCCAAGGGAGTGACGCAAAGGGAAGAAATGAATCAAACAGAATAAAAATAAAAGATACGGGTACCAAAATAAAACGGTTGGTCCGAAACCCAAAAGCAAGCTTAATTCTATCAAATAGGGTAAAAAGAAGGGTAAGGAAGCTATCGGGATGGACCACGGACCATCGGGGCAAAACCCTAAAAAACCATGGGGCACCAGCTCCGGGCGACATGTCACCCAAACTGGGCTGTCCAGTTTGACATAAAGTGCAAAAACAACGGACTAAGTCCTCAATATGGCTCCAATGAAACTAAGGTTCTCCCGTAACGAGATCATCTGCTGAAAATGTTTAAAGGAATGGGTGAGCTACACTTGCTTAGTAGAGGAAACGTTACCGCCTAGATGACTGAGTGGTATAATCCTAACCCAATGGTGCATACTTCTAACCCTAGGTCAGTCTGTTGCCCCACATGGCTCTCACGCCAATTCGGGACCCTAACGTACCCACAAACAATCCCCAACATGCTCAAGATAATAACAAGGAATACGGCCATAAGTGAACAACAATATATGTCAAGAGAGCATTTAAAGATACAATGCAATACCAATGCATATGTCAATTTCCTAACTCATGGGTAACCGAATATAGTATCACCATAATCACATAAATCACGAGTTATGTGCACTCGCTAGTCAAACACCGTATTTGAACCAAAGTCCTCCCACGCCTCCCTGATTTCCAGATAACTAGTATGCCGATAGCGATATACATTGCCTAGCCAATTGTTGCAACGATCCGAAAGGCTCACTCACATAAGGTTTATGGATGAGACATGAAAACAACATTATGTCAACACAAGGTATATGTACATAGTGTCTATCAGATATAAATCATACCTCAAAACTGAACCAAGTAAGCAATATGTCAACATAGATAACAATTTCAATTCATAAGCGTACTTTACTTGAAATTATACGATAAATTCTTAATATCAATTATTAACATCCACATATAAAAGGGAACCTAGGATTAAGTGTCTAAGTTGTGACTTAAACAAGCCTATATAACCATATACACTTTAACGCACATACCTACGAAACCAAAGAATGAAGTGATTAGTATTTCCCCTACCTCAAGTCCAAGAGCAAGCAATAATTGATCCAAGAAGTCCAATCAACAAGCTCAAGGATTCTAAAAGAGTTCTTCCAAAAGTGAGCTCAAAATTCCACAAAATGATCTCCAAGCTTTCAATAACCGAACCAATCGGTGAATAAGCTCAAATAAGGGTCCTTACCTAGAATTAAGATAAAAAGGAACAAAAATAAAAATTTCGAACAAGATCTCAAAAATATTTAATGTTAGGGTTTGG